>PVLD010001627.1:0-193477 GCA_004027595.1 Dinomys branickii | reverse complement strand
TTTTTTTTCTGTTGCTGAGAGGATAAACTGTCTGACTAAATTAGCATGTCTGTATATGGGTCCATACATCTACAATTCGAAGATATCAATGGATAAAGCAACAACTACTGTTGAGACCATATCACCTTGTCTATAGATTAGTTGTGATTGTATTATTTTCTATGATAATGGGTGTCTGTTTGTCAATATGTTTTTGTACTTTTATGTTTCTAAAATAAAAAAATAAAAAAAATAAAAAAAAAAAGCCTTTACAGACGCGTGTACACTCTTTTGGCACCTGTCACTGAAATCAAGAATGTGGGAAACTGGGAACATGGACAAGTTTTACCACCTTAACTAGCAATATTGTTGGGAAATTATCTAAACTTTAATAAGGTTGAAGTTTAGATAATTTTCTTCTATTTATTGGTAACTCGTTTGGTAATTTAAAGAAGCTAGAGAGTATGTGTGACATGCATTTTTATTTTTTGGTAACATCAGTAAGCTAGCACTAGAAATGAGTGAGCTACCAGAGCCAGCTGCACACACATGTAAACACCTGGGGGACTCTACTGTGCATAACAAGCGTGGCACTGTGTGGGACCCGGCAAACTGTGTGTGAATAAACCCACAGAGTTGATGCCCTTATGGTTTCCTAGAGAGTGCCATCTGTTGAGCAGCTCACGCTAAGTTTTGGCTACAGGTGGCTTGCTTTCTCTCCTTAACAGACAGGCCTTCCTTTAAACGTGTGTTGTAGTGAAAAAAATCATCAGGTAGCTCCAGTGATGTCAAACTTTAGTCCACATGCAGTGGGAGCTTCCTGTCTGCATATCTCATTTCATCTCCTGAGAGGCAGAGCGTAAATCAAGCTGCAAATTTCAGAGAAGGGAGCTTCATCTGTTTGCTGTGGTTTGGAGCAGAGCTCCCCTCCCCTGGCGCTCAACCCAGTACAGCAAGTGACCCTTCCTTGGGAACCTGTGGTTGGATACTTGGGGAGGTAACCTTTGAGCAGAAATAAATAGCAATTCTGAGTTAGGGTTAAAGTGCATATCCATTTTCACATCTGTCAAGAACATAGCAATTTTTCAGAAGAAAGGGTTATACCTAATTTTTTAGACCTAATGAACTATGTTCAACTTCAACATTTTTATGATTAAATAAATTTAAATTTATACTAGTTTGTGCTTCATATTTAGTATTTTCAATTTAATATTTATATTTGAGATTTGTATGTAAATATTGTTTGTCAAATAACTTGTAAAACTTAAACCTGTCCCTTTGAAGACGCTCCGCTTGGGTGGCTGTGTCTGCGTGTCTCCCGTGTTTATTGCAGGTCAGAGTGTTTCCAATGAGAGCCCTCTCTGCACTCGCCACTCCTGTCCTCACAGCCTGGTGTCCCCGGGTGTCCCCGCCCTCCACCTGGCAACCTCTGTGTTCAGTGACCCTCACCTGCAGGGTGGAGTCCAAGATTCCTGGCATGAACTTGACCTTCTACAATGAAGTCCTTTCTTCTTAAGCCTTGCTTTTTTCTGCATCTCTTCAAACAGCCTACTCTTGGTCAAGCCGGACCATCTGCCCATATTTTCTGCTATGTTCCCAGTCCCCGTTGCTGGAGGTATCTTTTGTCTTCTCTAAAGCCGTGTGTCTTCCAAGGATCATCTCAGATATGAGCCACTGCCTGCAGCTTTGCCTGGTTTCCCTTCAGTGTATATGACTATTACCTAATTGCAAGTTAGCTATGTTAACCTGTTTAACAGAAGGTGCACCTTCTGTGTCTCATAAATATATACAGTGCTAAATAAAAAACCCAAGTCCCAACGATTAAAGCATAAAGTTTGATCTGTGTAACTAATGGAATGTGGATTTATTCACACAAAATTATTCACACAAAAATCATTCTGGCTGTCTTTGCAGATTGGAGTCTGACTGCTGAGTCTTCCAGATGAGGCCCAAGTTCCTCATGCTGCACACTGGAATCACCTGGGGAGTTTTACCGACACCTGGGTCCCGACCCACGGTTTCACAGCTAATTGATCTGGGATGTGGCCCAGACACCGGGCTTTCTGTGTGTCCCAAGTGATTCCACCAGTACAGCTGAGGTGTAGGGCCTCTGCATTAGGGATCTCAGGCATGTCAGTCCAAATAAACTTATAAAGGGAGAGGAAAGTAAAGGCTTATCCTCCCTGCCACCCAGAAAAATCATGGTTTAATTCCACCGGCCAAATCAGAAAATTTTAGTTAAGGTCTTGCTGTCTAGCTCAATGTGCTTTAAAAATGCAGAAGAAATCTTTTTAATATCAACGCTAGATGGAAACTACACTAAATGTGGACAAGGAAATCATTTTAGAAAATGTTACCTGACCTTGGGACTTGTTTTCTCTTGTCAATTGCCAAAAAGTAGAGGGAATGCTTTTAAGGTAATTAACAAAGTCTTCTAAAAGAATGCTGAAAAGACCTGGGATTGAAAGGAATTTAAACTGGCATCTTAAAGTAGATTTTCAGTCCAAGGGAAACAGACAACTCTACGGTACAGAATTGGGTATTGCCAGGCAACAGCTAACATTTTAACCAAGAATGAAGATTTTTGTGCATCTTAAAAATTTGCATACTTGTATTCAAGGATTTAACAGAGTCTAGTAACCCCTACAATTGATGCAGAACTGAGTGACGTGCATGTATGGATTATTGTTTGCTAAACTACGTGGCTCCGGGAATGTCTGCTCCGTCACAAAAGGTTACAGGAAGCCCAGCCTTTGTAGAGGGTGGTACTGCTGCCCTCCTGTGGACGCTTGGGGTATGGGCCCATCCCTCACTTGAAACTGTCCTCAGATTCAGCCAGTGCTGTGATTCCAGAAGCCTTTTGGATTCAGTATAAAACTAGCCCTCTTCTGCTACTTCTGTGAATTAACATTTTTTACAAAGCAACTGAACTCTTCCTCTTCTTGCTTAAACCTGGGGGCAACATTGCTGTATTTCTAGCACTCTGGGAGGCTGAAGCAGTTCCAACACAGCCTAGAAAACGTAGCAACTTGGGGAGAACCTGTATCTCAAAATAGAAGAAAAAAAGGGCTTGAGATGTGTTACTCTGTGCACAGGTCCTGGGTTGAGTTCATCCCCAAATACCAAAAAAAAAAAAAAAAAGAAAAGAAAAACAGGGTAAATATAATATAGAGGAAGGGTCCTGTGATCAATTAAATGACTTTTCTTCCTTCTCACTTACAGCGAGCAGAAGGGAACCACCAACCAAACCAGCGATGAAATTGGAGGCCAGCCCTCCGGGACTCCCCACCAGACCACACCAAAGCACTGACAAAGCCTGCGGAGACATAGTAAAACTAATGTAGAAGCCGCTTGAGCTGAGGTCTGCCTCCCTTATGTCGATTTTAGGAATTGTACTATAATATTACGGTGTCACTATTGCAAACCCTGTGCCAGACTCCCACAAACAAGCCCTTGGGCCTGTTGGTGCTTAGGTCTGTGACTTCATCAAGAATCCAGGGACTGACGCTCAGATGAGCACTTACGCACCAGGCCAGGAAATCGTCATCCCATTTCCACCCACCTCCACCTCAAGGGCTCCTGGGGAAAGCACTCCTTATCTGTCCTTGAGGTGGGTTCCGTGACACAATGCTTTACAAATGCTGATGTCCAAATGAAGCACACAATTATTTTGCTAAAAAGTGTGTGCTGACTCTCTAGGTCCCAGTGTGGGAGGGGGGGTCTGCATTTCTACTGCATGTCCAGGTATTGCTATGTCATGGTCTCCAAAGATAGCCAAATCCTAATACGCAGCACTTGAGAGTGTGACCTGAGATAGCAAAGGGGTTTTGCAAATGAAAGATTCTGAAATGGGGAGATGACAGAAGCCGGGAACTGTATGTGATCCCAAGGTCACTTAGAAGAGAAAGCCCAAGTGAGATCTGACTGGGACGGGAGAGGGGGCCCCTTGGAAATGTGAGTGCTGACCTTGAAGATCGAAGACAAGATGCAGCCCCCAGAATGAAGCTCTAGATGCTGCAAAAGGCACTAAACCCTGCGACCCCCTCACACCCTGAAGGGCCTACGGCTTCAGTCCAGTGACAGCAGTGAGACTTACGTTGCAAGCCTGTGTTAACAGGTTTATTGTACTTTGTTACAGTGGCCACAGGAAATACATTACTGGTTTATACACCCTCGGGCTGCCCACTGTGTAGTAAAATCTTTTACAAACAAAAGATTTCCATGAAGACCAGTGGAAGTGATCCTCAACCCTGTTTGCATGTTAGACTCACTTGGGAAACTTTAAAAAGCAAAAAACTGTATTGAGGCCCCTTCTGAGGCCAGCCAGACTGGAACCACAAAGAACTGCCAAGGTCTCACCTGTGTGCTGCCCCAAACCCGGCAAAGATTGGACTCCCCTCCTGTTTCTTAAGGACTCTCCCGTGTTATTTCCATGTGTGGGAACTGTCCACCAGTACAAGTGGGTGAGGCAGAGGGTTCCTCTTCACTTCTGCCTTTAAGGACAGCAACAATGGTAAGCCCTGGGGGCGCTCCTGCGGAGCACTCCAGCTGAGTGGTTAGCACGGCCTCACTAACCTGGCTTGAAACGGTTATTTATGGCAACTTTAAGCAAGTGGCTGTAAACACAGACAGAATCATCCTATTGAAGTGGTGCCTCTGATATGCTTCACTTCTCATGACCTGGCCTGGAGGTGTCATTTAGTTTTATGGAAATGAGACCTCAAACCTGTGTGTGTGTGTGTGTGTGTGTGTGTGTACACATGCACGCACATGCTTTTTGATGCTAAATTCAATATTCTAGCACTCAGTAAAGTCAGGGCCACAGGAGGGACAGTCATATCTCATTTGTATTTGAATAATTTGGAGCTTGGGACATGGTAAGTGTATCCAAAATAGGTTAATATGTAGTTAACAGAGCAGACCCAAAGCTGTCCTACCTGGGGTGCTGCCGTAGCTACTTCAACAGAGAAGCGAATAAAACAGTATAATTTAGGGCCTTAGCTATTCTCACCACCACATCCGGGGGATTAGAACATGGATTCTTCAATCAGCAGCCTGAAATAGCTCTGCAGCTGCAGGATGCATCACATTCACTGGGAAATCTTCCCAACAAATGCTTCATCCGCCTTCCACCCCCAGCCCACCGGGCAGGGCAGCCATCTGGGGGAGACTGGTGGGACGTGGGCTTTGAAAAGGCTTCTTGGCAGCTGATCTGCCATCACTTGGTGTCCAGGTGGATCATGGGGTGAGGAGTCACTGTTCTGCACGTAGCTCAGAGCCAGGCATTGCCTTTGGAAAAGCCCAGTCAAGGGGCTACCACCTTCCTTCCCGAGGAGTCCCCTGGCTTTACCTCCTGAGAAGTCAAATCTGGGTAATCTCTGAATAGCTTTACAAAGCTGGCTCACCCTGTCTTCGAGAGTTGTTATATACTAACAGCCAAAAGTAGAACTCCATCTGTTAGAGCTCAACTGAAATTAGTGCTGCTCCCCTGGGACCACATGACAACCCTGTGAAGTACGAGTTTTCTGAAACTTTCTGAAGAGGTGCTGCGTCCACAGGTCTCTGAGAATCAAGGCCGGTTTCCACCCCCTCAGCCTACATCACCGTTTCTTCTCTTCACTAACCTCTTCTCATTCTCCCAGCTCACAGAATCTCATTCTTGTCTCCATGAATTTCATTTTTAATGTCTGCCAGAACCACCTTTAAAGTCTTCACAAGGCAGGTAGGCTCTGCACAGGGAATTGTTTTTCAGGACCCGCTTCTCCTCCTCACAGGGTTATGCATGGAAAGAAACAGATGAAAAACACAGCCACCATAAATGGAATACAGTAGTTATTTATTAGAATCAGGGCACAGCAACACTCTTAACAAAAGTAACAGCAACCAATCTGCAGCAGTGATACATTTCAGAAGATGCAGCAGAGAATATCAGACAAATTGTAACAACTGTTTTCAAGCCATGAAATTATCTCTTACCTCCGCGATAACCTAAGCACAGTTAAAGGAGTTAGGGAACTCGCTCCGCCTTCCCTGCCGTCCATCCTTCAGGCGACCGCGAGCTGCTGCCGCCAGACGAGGACGAGGCCCCGCAGGTGCTGCTGCTTTTCCCCCTACATCATAACCGATTTCAAATGGTGCTAGACAAAAACAGACTCTGAACACCAGGAGAAATCGGTCAGCCTGTGTAAGAGATGAGCGGCGGCAGGCGGGTGCTCCTCCGGTCTGCACCTCAGTCAGTGTAGAAGGCAAGTCTGTGAGCAGCGGGACGCTTACAGCATTCTCCCTCTTGAGCCAGCGCCCCCAGCTCTCTCCCCTCCCTACCCCAATCCATACCAACGGGGCATCACCCAACCCCATTACACTGGGCCCATCCCACCCTCCCCAGCAGGAAGAGAGTGTATTTAAACACAAACCTTTCCTGTCAACCCTCCCAAACCCGATGTACCCACGAGTCCATTTTGCCTTCTCCTTGAAGGACTTCTTGAAGCAATTCCTTAAAGTCTTCCTTGTGCTGCGCTGCAATTCTTACTCCTAAAACACTGATTTCAAATGGTGCTAGATACAAAGATCAAAAAATCTAAGCCACCATGTGAAACCAGCTTCCAGAAGAAGAGGGTCTCTCTGAAGAAGGCACAGAGCTTTGGTCAGAAGACTCAGCCCCATCCTAAGGAGAAATGTGTTCTCGGGGTTCCACTTGCGGAATTACAGGCAACCCTCTGGAAAGACAGAGCTGCTGCTCCTGAGAGCCTGGCTGATGCCACTTACACACACACACACACACACACACACACACACACAGGTCCAAGTATCAGCTGTGTTTCCAACCTGTCACCATAAGTCATTACACAGGGTGAAATGAAAGAGCCAATGCCATCACTAAAGTACATGAATGTTCCCATTCATTCCACCCTGCACAGACAGGACAGCTCCCAGTGTGAGGGTCCACATCTGGGAGCCCACTCCTGCAGGATGCAAGCTGCTGCCTGTCTGCGTGGGGCTGTGAAGCAAAGGGGCGCATCCCGTCTTCTGCACATCCTGCTCCCAGCACACCCTCTTCCCGCTGTGCTTCTGAGCAGCAGAACATCACACGTGGCCCTGCTGGCTGTGAATCTGATTTAACCTGCAGTGTGATTTTAAAAAGCTGCCACCAGTATCAGCGTGTCAGGTAGAGAATCTCCTAACATAAGTATTGCATTCTGTTTTCATTTGCCTGAAAATATAATTTGCAAACTGTGTTTCAATTAACTTCCTGTTCACAACATCTTTCGAGGTTACACAATGTCTTTGCTCTGATGTCATAACCCAGAAAAAGCGGAAACCGAGTAGAAGCTGCGTGTTTTAGGGTCCTGACCCCTCTTCGAAGCCTCTGGATATGGGGTTACTTTTTTAGGGCTCCTCTATGATAATAACAGTATGTGTTGCTACAGGAAGAAGAGGAAATAAAACCGGAACAAGAATTGTGCTATTGAATTCTGACAACAGCTCCACAAAGAGGTTGTGGCTACTGATTTCTGTAGAAGAAACTGGTTTTTAATGAAGATGAAAAACCTGTCCACAGTTACATGATTAACAAAGCAGATCCCAGGACTCAGTCCCATGTCCTTGTGCCTTCCTGCCTGCCACTACTGCCTGCACCTTACCTTGACTTTTGCCTTGCTTTCCTCTCAAACTTAACTGTAGGCAAGAGTTTCATGTGGGGGGCAGCACATGAAGGGCAAGACTTCTGCTCAGACGGGGGAAGACATACACTGATCATGTAACGCAGTGAATTTGGGAGTAGGGCTCTGTGAGG
Source organism: Dinomys branickii (assembly GCA_004027595.1). NCBI lineage: Eukaryota > Metazoa > Chordata > Mammalia > Rodentia > Dinomyidae > Dinomys > Dinomys branickii. The sequence goes on along the minus strand of PVLD010001627.1, from coordinate 185,706 downwards.
GGGCTGTTGGCTTAGGCAGTCCGCTGCCTGTGGCCCTCCCTCAGCAGGCAGAAGGTGCTGCCAGTGAACTCTCCCCAGCAACTCACACACCAGCACAGGGTCTGCTGCCCACCTGGAGACTTCCCAGGGCCCAGGGCATAGGCAGGACAGCTGGGGTCAGTCTGCGCAGGGTGCTGCGCGGATGACATCCCTAACCAACCTAATGCCTGGGAAACCAGGTGACAACCCTGGGTTTTAAGGTTATAAGCAAGCATTACATGACAATGATCACCAAATGTCCAATCTGGAGGGGGTGGATGAGATTTACGTCGGTAACTCTCAGCTTCTCTGCCTTTTGTTTTAGCCAAGCTCTTCCTTAGCAACTTTTCTCACCACTGTCCACAAACCCCCTTCCTGTGAGCCACTGTGCAGGGTCCTGCAGGGCTCCAGAGGGGCCCTTCCTCCCCAGCTGTTCTGCCTGTGCTGAGGATCTCTCCACCCACTGCTGCCAGCCCAGCCACCCTTCCTGTCTCAGCCTCCCCAGCACACCCAGCTTGCTGGCGGGCTGAGTCTTTCCCTGCTTCAGAACGCGTTCCCTGCTGCTTTCTGTATGACACTGAATGAATGTTTCTCCTATGACCCGGGAAGCTCAGTGCCACCCAGGGTCCAGCAGAGCTGCTGTACCCAGCAAGGAGCCACCGCCACCGAGGGAGCAGAGAACGGGAGCCAGAGTCTGGGATCCTCGCTCTTGAGATTCTACAGCCTTACTCTCAGCTCCAAGGAAGGAGAGACATGAAATCATTTAACGAAGGGAGGGGAGAGTAAATTTAGCACCTGAATCCTGTGCCCTTTGGTTCCCAATGAACGCACGGCCCACTCCTGTCTCAGCTCTTCCAGCAGAAGTGAGGTTCTCTGTTCAGTCACAGTGGGAGTGAAGGAGCTGCTTCCCCAATAGTCTGAGGCAGCCAAGTGAGCTGATAAAGGGCAGGGAGGGGCTCCGTCTCCTGGGCACCAAGCCCAAGCCTATCTAGGTCCACAAAAAGAGCCTGGTGGGGGCTCAGCTGTCCACTGAGAGCGATGGGATCCCCCCACTGGCCGGCCTATTGGGCCCTTACAAACTGGCTGTGTGGACTGGTTTGCTGGGACTGCCTGGGAAGGAAACTACCACCCAGGCAGAGTGGACAGGAGGCCTGAGGGTGCCCTGTGCCAGGAAGAGGTCTGGGGAGTCACATGCTCTCTGCGGCTCTCCTACCACCTCAGGATACTCCTCTGCCTGGCCAAGAGCCAGGGGGTGGAGGAAAGGTCGCCATGCAGTGAATCAGACCCCTGCTTCCCCCAAACTCAGACCTGCCACCTGCCCTGCATGGGCCTCTGCATCTCCAGGTATAGAAGGGAGGCTGGGTAGACTGGTCACCAACACACAGAAACTCAGAGGGCCTATTCAGGTCACAAGGACAGAGGATGACAGCATCAGCAGGGATACAGGGACCTGGATGAGCTGCATGCTAGAGGCCCACAAAATCAGACACAAAAACAGCGCTGTGCAGGCCAAACCAAACAGCTGAGGGTTAAACGCACTTCATGGACCACTGGTTCACAACAAAGGTTGCAAAGATAGCTTCTCCTTCATCTTACAAATGGTGTGATGTCTTTTAAAGTCCTAAATACCTTGTGCCCAGCACAGTGGCCTTAAAAAATAACAAGGGAGGAAAACCAGAAGGAGGGGGCTCCTTGTGTGCAAAATCCAAAGTCGACCCCACTGCGCCCAGATAGTCACCCCCAGAACCATATCCCGCTCCGCCTGCGCTTAGCTCCCAGGGTGCATTCAAATGCGGAACGTGGGAAGATTCCTGCCAAGGCAGCAGCTTCTCCCTCCTGACCTAGCAGTGGGTGCTGAGTCACAGCTACTTACGTGACTGACGCAAGTTCTAGCCAGGGTGGGGGAGGGTGCCAGAAGCCAAGCCAATTGTCCATCTTCTCGCTTCTGGGAATGCTGGTTTGAGGTTCCAGGTGGCAGGAGAACGCATCTTAGTGAGCAGGGGCGCTGTTTGTGAAGAAGAGGCACGTCTAGCCCTGAGACAGCCCCAGCGTTGCAGACGCCGCCCACTAGATGTGTGAGCTGAAGGGCTGCCTGGCCTCTGGTCACTCAGCTGCAGTCCAGGCCTCATGTCGCGCACACTTCATCTGTAGCTGTCAAGGAAGGGCCTGCTAACAACCAGTGTGACCCAACACCCAAGGAAAGGGTGGTACAATGAAGGGGCTGTGTGCAGTGCGCAGAGTGAAGGGCAAGAAGAGAGGCAGCTGCCCCAAAGCTCCCAAAGGCAGGCTCAGACCCCAGGGACCACTGCACTTCCTAGGCCCTGCATCTCCCAGGGGGGGGTCACATCCTCTAGACAGCGCAGGTCCCTCAGGGCCTTGTCAGGTAGCAGGGTGAGGTGTCCCAGTTGCCAAAAGCCCAGCCCAGATGGGCCCGGCACCAGTTCTGGCTCCTCTTGGGTGGGAAGTACAGAAGCCTATGTTCTTAGGCAGCAGCACTTCAAATTAGATTTCCTGCCCTGCTATGGAGCAAATCCCGGGTCTCAAAAGCTCCCAGGCTCAGGACAAGCCTCGGAGGCCCTGGGTCAGGTGCTGAGTGGAGGATGCACCGCAGCTGCTCTGCACGGGATCAGCCTGGCAGGCAGTGCGGAAAGGAGAGGGACAGAGTGCGGGGCAGGCAGAGTCCTATGCTTCCTGCGGAAGAGCTCAGCTATCGCAGAAGAGGACGACACAGCCAGCTGCTTTCAAGGAAGCTGATGCTTTCCACAACAGATAAAGCAAGCATGTCTATGGGTTATTACACAAACACAATGCCCTCCACACGGGTCACAGGCCCAGGCCAGCACAGTCCACAGAGAAACCAGAGATGCCACGCCCTCGTCCCTTGAAAATCATCAGCTTGGCTTTGTGAAGGTGGAATCGGAAGTGAAACTTCAGCCTCAGGTGAGCTCTATCTAATCTTGGAGGTGAGGCAGGGAAGCCCCAGATCCTAGCATTCACCACTCCCCAGGCAGAGCCGGTCCCCCCTCCTTCCACCGCCTAGAAGTAGACAACAGACAGAGACAGTGTCCTACCAGGCACTACACTCCCGGGACCGCATGCCTGCTGCCCAGGCTCTGAGGCAGCCCCACCAAGGGACAGCAGACCCTCGACAAGAAAGCCCTGGAGTGTAGTCCCAGGCCAGAATCAGGAAGCCAGCGTGCATCCATGACTTCCAAGGAGCAACTCTGCCCCGTACCTGGGCACACACCTGGCAGAGCACATGGAGTGGGGCACGCCCTGTGACGTGGTTCCACTTCTCTAGTGTGGGAGGGAGGCCGGGCCAGGCTGAGGGAGGCTGAATCCAAAGCCACCCGCAAGCCCACTTTCTCTTCTGCTCCCCCTCTGGCTGCCCTGCTGGGAGCTGCATCTCCACTGCTATGCCAGCATCGTCCTGTTATCGGACCTCTGTCTGCCAGGCTCAAGAGCACAGAACAGCAGGAGGAGGCCGCAGAAGGAGGGGAGGAGGGGAGGAGCGTAGGAGGGAAGGAGGGAGGGAGGGGAGGGGAGGGGAGGGGAGGGGAGAAGGAGGAAGTTCCACAATTTAGTGCGCTCCCATTAGATCAGAGAGGGGGAACACACAGGACTTCCCTTTTTAAAAGTGCTTCTGCACCTTTTCCTTTTGCCTCCTTCCCCCATGGACTGCGGACGGCTCAGCGAGTGGGCTGGGCAGGGGCAGGCGCCCAGGTACCCAGCCAACTGGGCTCTCGCCCGGCTCCAGCTCCATTGCTGGCCTGGCACGCTCCCTCAGGCCGTTACCCAGCATGCCCTTCTCCTTGTCAGGGAGGCCTCGCCCTCTTGTTTTCCAAGTTTTATAACAGTATTGTTTGTTGTCCAGCAGATTAAATTCTTCGGAGGCTGGGGTGGGGGGAGGAGAGTGAGTGGTGGAGGAGAGTGAAGAGAGAAAAGAGGGAGGAGAGAAAACACAAATAACTTCTTTTAGGGCCAAAAGATTAAACGAGTCCCTTTAGAACACCAAGTCCACCTGTCTTGGGGAGAGGCTGGTGGGGAGCGGCCTGCAGCCAGGATGCCCTTCCCCGCTGCCTTTGCCCATCTTCTCCTCACCTGGCAGGAGGACGTGTGCCTCAGATGTCCGAGGGCAGCACTCAAGGCTCAGGCTGAAAAGCAACAGCTAATGAGGCCTGAATCGTGACGCATGCCTGGATGGCCCCCACCCCACTAAGATGCGTGCAGGGAGGGCCCAAGCCGGCCCCAGCACAGACACTCTTGATCCGCACCTCCTCAGCTGTCTCGCCCCCAGGCCAGGACTCAGGAGGGTGCTACAATCAGCATCCCACACTCTGGCATGGCCCCTACAGACCACATTTCACCCATACCAAACACTGGCAGAACTGGGCCACAAGGGAGCAACAGCCGCACGGACAAGCATAGCCCTTTCTCCCTGGCGCCCCCACTGGACTGAGCACATCTGTGTTACAGAAGCTGCAGGGGTTCTGCTCTTGTTACTATTCCCTAACAATGTAACAACTGTTTGCACAGCATTTACCCTGGATAAGGTATTATAAGTAATCTGGAGGCAATTTAAACTGTAGGGGAGGATGCATGTAGGTTAAATGTAAATGCTCTGCCATTCTATAGAAGGGACTTGGGTATCTGCAGATTTTGGAATCCAATCCACCACAGACACTGAGGCCTGATTACGGTCACATATGCCTAGAGAATAGGGGAGTGGGGGACAGGAAGGAAAGGAGGAAAAGGCAGTAAGAAACAAGCATGGTCTTTCAGACATTCACCAATGTCCCTCACCCACCAGGCCTTTTGATGTAAACCTGCACCTGCAGACTGGACAAAAGCATGCAGAACTTTCTGTACTGAATGCAACTCTGACAAAGCCACGGACTGCTTTATTGCAGACATCACAGAATGCCCATCTGCCCCCGAGCCTTGAGCATCCCAGGCAATGTCTGCGGCTCCCAGAGCTGTGGGCCCCAGGACACTCCTCTGCCGCCTCCTGCCTTCCTCCTGTAAGCCACGTCCAGCGCTGCCCTTCCACACCACACACACCGCAATGTCCCTCAGAGGCCTGTTGCACCCAGGGCCATCAGCAGCAGTGAGCAGCGGCAACAGTGCAAACACAGAAGCAGAGCAACTCAGGCTCCTTCCTGCAGAGAGGAGGAGCAGGTCTCTGTCTCCAGTTGTGATATGCAAATCATGTCAGTTCCTGTAGGGGGGGGCCAGAAGTTCTCCGTTAGGGAAAACAGGTTAGAGTCCCAGTTTCCAGTCACTCCCACAGCCTGGGACTTCCCCCATCAGCAGGGAAGAAGGGGGACAGAGATAAAGAACAAGCTGTGGATCCTGGGACCCAAACTGCACACTCCTCCCAGGAGGTAACAGTCCCACGGCCTCGGAACCAGACAGATGTGGTCAGGAACATCCAGGCTCCCTGTGTCAAGACAGACCCTTTGCCCTCCCTTGGGAACCCTGAGCAGAGGTGCCGTACAGCTCTCCCTGCACCCTAAGTCACCTCCCTGCCGTGGGCTGGGTCTACCCTCTTCCGCTCTCCGGTCAGCAGAGAGAACCAACACAGAAAATCTCACCACTGGAGGCAACTGAAGACGTCCTCCTTCCATCAGCTGCACAAGCCAGGCCTTCCTTCCTGGAGCAGAGATGGACAGGCAGCCAGACATACATGCACACTGGCCTGTAGGCTCCCAATCGCTCCTCAGGGAACACACAGAAAACCCAGAACCATCACAGCTAAACTTGCTATCGACAAAAACAAGCATTCCTTCGCACCTTTATGTGAATTCTGGGTTTCTTCAAATGAAGGTCACTCAGAAAGCTGAATGGAGTTTATTACTCCACCTCAGCAACTCTTAAAATGGGTTATGCCCAGGATCCCAGGCAACCTGAAGCTCGTGAGTTCTCTCACCCAGACTCCTCTTGTGCTACATATCAGCCAGCAACAGGTAGCATACACACCAGGCATCCTGGGAAATTTCGGCCCAGGCACCCCAGACAGATGTGCTGGAAAAGTCTCAGAGATCCCATGAAGAGGCCACCTTGCTAACAAGCTACACACAACAGAAACGCACCTCTGTGCACACACATCCCCTGCCCTACAGGAGGGTGGGATGGCTGGAAGCACCCCAAAGTCCAGAAGCTTCTACATGTAGACCTCCAGAAACCCTTGGTGAGCCACTGGCTTCCCAGCCAGAAAGTAGGAGCTCCAAGAAATTAAAGAATCTGAGAAGGAGAATCTGTGAGGTTTCCTTCCCTTCTAAAATGCACAGAGAAGGAATCAGAAGCCCTCAAAGGTCCAAGTAAGCAGGTTCAGCGATGACAGGGCTGATGCTGCCTGTCTGCACTAGGTTGCCTGAGAATTGTCAAATGTGGAAAAAAACTACACACTGATGATTACCAATCAATTCTCTCCCATGCTGCCAGATCCCCACCCAACTCTCTGCACTACAGTAGGGGTACAGAGGGCTCGAAGTCACAAATCACAGGTAAGTGTGCTAGCATGGCACCCGATGGTGACCTGCATTCTGTGTGCCAGGTCACACAGCGCTCCCCACAGCCCCAGGGCTTCCCACCCATGAGGACTTGGAGGAGTGGTGGGCACTGGGGACTCGAGCTGCCGCAGAAGCCTGGCTGGAGTCCTGACCACCCAGTCCCGCCTGCTCTGGGCCCTGGGTTTTCCTGCTTGTGTTTTCTATGAGCTCTTTTTGAGACTGACTGCCAAAATGCAATGGGCAGCTCTGAGAGCTGTCGTGGCTTTGTTTTTGTGTTTTTTTTTGTTTTTTCTTTCAATATCTTTTTCTTAAGGTTATTTTTTAATAGTAGGCTTTAAACAACCACAAAGGCTGAATACAGAGGAAAACCTCTGGACTCACAGGCAAGCCATAGAACGGATGCCCTCCCTCGATCCTCAGTCCCATCATGGCCAGGATTTAGCACCAGAGAGAAGCTAAATCTGTAGCAGCCTGGCAACCCCCTGCCCTCCAGCAACCCTTGTGTGGCCTGTTCCCCATGAGCCTCTCTGTAAGAGCTGCTGTCACACCCTCTGTCACCTTCGATCCCTCTGTAGCACCTGCTCCTCCTGGGCAGTCTTTCAAAACCTGTCCTCCCATCTGAATTCGTGCCTCTTTGGAAGTAGGATTCCAGCTGCTCGCAAGTCTTCAAGATCCCTTTCTCTCTCTCTCTCTCTCTCTCTCTCTCTCTCTCTCTCCCACACACACACACACACACACACACACACACACACATGATGACTTGAGTCTTTGCTTTCTTGGTCTTGCATTTCTGGCTGAGTAGTACCTCTTCAAACATCCTGACAAGATCCTGCGTTGACAGTTGGATCCTTCAAACAAATTCTGGTTCATTCAACTCCCTTGTTTCTGAGATAAGGAAACTGAGGACCAAAGGGGTAAACAAGTGAGTTTTTACCAAGTGAGTTGACGCCTCTCTACCAAGCAGCATGAGCCCCACTTCCCCGACCAGCCTCCTCCCCAACACCCCCAGCCACAATCACTGGGTGACTCCAAACCGCTGGTAGCAGATAGCAGCTCTGTGGTACAGGTGGCCCTGCACTGGTGGCTGGAGGGGCAGAGTCATACACAGGCTGGTTCACCCTGAGCTGGGAAACTGCCCACACGGAACACACGTCCCGTCTATCACCACCAGCCTGCTCCAACCTCACATGGCAGAAAGCAAACCCAAACACCCTACACAGGGTGATGCCCCGCTTCCCTCTCCTGAGCATCCGTTCCGGAACCACACGCCCTAGCACAGAGACTGATCTGTGAGTCTGCCTCCTGCAGACACATCTGAATGGTGACTTGGCAGAGACCTGACCAGAATGTTCCCTGGACTGCAGGGACAACAGAAGAGGCACAGTGACCAGGCTGAGGAATGAAAGCCAGCTGGCACCTGGTGAGCTAGGAGACAGGCGGTCAAGGGTGGCCGTGGAAATGGAAAAAAATAGTCTGCTGGTGACGTAAGCTTGACACCTACTTCCCCTCCCAACCCTGACTCGCTCCACATTCCTGTAAGCTGTGGGGCACACAGAAGGACCTTCCTAGTTGTCAGGAAGCAAGGGGGTTAGTATCTAGCGGTCTTCACCCTGTGGAAGCAAGTTTAACCAACACGGCATGCCGGTGACTGAGCTCCTCTGCACCACGCCCTGGACCCCTTCTCATGTGGGGTATGCTCCTCCATCCCAGGGATCTGCTGTAGACATTCAAAATTCCTTCTTTTTCTTCTCTTTTAATCTTCTCACAGTCATGGGGGATTGGACTCTCCCCATACTGGAACCTAGTTCCCAAGAGCGCACACTTGGTTTTCTTGGATTCTGCCTCCCCAACACCCAGCACAGCACTAAGCATCTTGTGAAAAACTCTGTGCCTATCTGGCAAGGCCTTGCCTGTCCAGCAACACCAAAGGATACCCATCTCAGTCCTGCCTCTCCACTAGGAACTCACCTAGCCACTCCTGGGGGCCTGAAAAGGTTCTGAGCATGTGCCGATCACTCTGGTGCATGCAATTCTGAGGGTCTCAGTTCAAACAAACATGCGGTATTAGTCCCCGAGGGTGAGGAAAGCATAGGCTTGGAAATCAGAGCTGCCTGGATGTAAACACCAACAACTACACCTACCAGAGTGTGACCTTGGCCAAGTCACTTCGTAACTGCAGTTCCTTCCATCGTGAGGGAAATGATGCCTGCGTCACACGGTTGCCTAGAGATGAAATCAGATAAGCAAGAGGGGACTTCAGAAAGGTCAGCTTCCGCCTCCCTAGCTGGCACCCGAGCACCAGAATTCCAATGCCACCGAGTACCTTCCGGCCCCATCACAGACCTAACCTGGCATTTAAATGCAAATCCTCCACAGGGAACTCATCTCTGTCTAGAGCCCTAGCAGGGAGCCCTGGTCTTGTCCCCCACTCAACCTGCTGGCCTCGCCTGGTGACCCGACAACACAAAACCCCCTGTCCATGCAGCAACTCATCCTTGCACTCCACCCACGCAGGCTGGACATAGCGGCCCAGGGCCTCCTAAAGCCACAGCATCCAGGGTGTTCTCTGGATTGATTGGCCCACAAAGAGCTTCCTTAAAGGAGCCAGCAAGGACTAAACCCAGTCTGTGCTTCCCTCATGGCCACTGCAAGGCCCAGCAGAACACAGCTCCTATGGCCTCCCAAAGACAACACAGAAAGGGTGGGATTGCTTACCTACATCCAGAAGAGCTGTGAGCGAAGTGCACATCCTGTCTAGAGCTGCAGCTTCAGCTCCAGGGACAGTCAAACCAGGAGACAGAGCCGAGATGGACACTGCACAGTGCGCATCCCTGACAGAGCAGGACTCAAGGAGTGGAGGAGGTATGAACTGCAGGGCCTCTGGCCCAGCCACTCTTGCACAACTCTAGGCCAAGCCTCACCACCTTGGCCCACACCAGGGGCTGTTAACCTCTGCTGGATCCCACATGGAAATCTCCTGCATTGCCTCCTAGCTCTCAGATCTCAAGGACTCAGAGGTCAAGAAGAAAGCGCCAGATACCTCTGAGACCCCTGTAGGAGCTTCCTCCAATCATGCCCCCCAACTGGCAACACACAGTGCCCTTCCATCAGGGCAGCAGAAGCCAGGCTCATAAGCAGGGGACAAAGAATTAGATGAGGGACAGAAATAGGAACCTCAGCAGAGAGAAACCAAGTCCAATTCACAGAGACAACTGTGGGACCAGAGTAAAACCAACTTCCCTGTTAGGAAAGGGCAGAGCTGTGAATAGGAGCAGAGGTCACCTAAAGCCAGGCTCGGGGACAGATGTGAGAGCTGAGGTTCCAAAGCACAGCCAGCAGCTCCCCACTCTGCAGCCAGCACATCCTGAGGGACCCAGCTCGCTCGCTTGCTGGCCCCCCTCCCCAGCTGCACTGGCGCAACCCCTCTTTTCCTCCCTGCCATCCCTCAGCACATGGTGTTGCAGAGGCTAGACCTGCAGAGGAAGAGATCAGACCCTTCTGTGCCGTCCTGGCTTGGCCAAGGGCTCGGGCTTCTTGAAACAGCTTGTCCAAAGTGTTTTCTCAAACAGGGAGGAGAGAAGTCGAGCCTGGGCCCTGGATTCCCCCAGGCTTCCCTAAACAGTAGAGGAGACATGCACACAGGAAACGAGGGTGCAGGTGGGACCCCACAGTGCCTCAATAATCACTCAGCACTGTGCCTTCTATATTCAGACCCCAAATCTGCTCTCAGCTGACTCCAGCTGGCCCTGCTAGCCAAGAACACGGCAGTGATCCACTCGCTGGGAGACAGCTTTCCTGGAGACAAGGCGAGCTCCTGTGGTCTCAGGTCTGCTCAGAGTGTGATAGGCCCAGTTCTGTGGCTCTTCATCACTTTTCTTTGGTGACCTCACTTTTTTTTTTTTTTTTTTTGGTGATACCGGGGCTTGAACCCAAAGGTGCTCTAACCACTGAGCTATACACACCACTCTTTTTAGTTTTTATTTTGGGGCAGAGTCTGGTTAAAATTGTCCAGGTGGAACTTGAATTTACAACCCTTCTGCCTCAGGCTTCCTCTGTGCTAGGACTGCTGGTGTGCTCCACCACACCTCGCTGGCACCTCGCTGGCCTCCCTCGGTTTTCATCACTCGACTCTCGCTGCGACCAACAGTCAGTGAGGCAAAGGAAAGGCTTTTCTGTGTCAACTGCGTAACAAGGCACTATACTGGCTTATTGGGCAGGGACTCTTGTTTTAAGGCAGAAACAATGAGGTCTAGAAAAAGTGACCTTCAAAGGTGAGAAAGCCCCAAAGCCACTACTCAGCTGGTCTAAACTCCAGACCACAGCCCCAGACACAGCTCCATCAAGGGTAAAAAACACCTAGAGCAAGACCAGCACCCTGAACTCCATAGGGACAATGCCCAAAGCACCCTAACAGCACCAAGCGATTAGACCCAGAGCTGCACACTGAGGTCAAGGACAGCGTCTGAGCCCTCCTGTGGGAGCTGGTACAGCCCTGACCCTGCCACACCCGCAGCCTCACCCAGCTGTCACCCATGGCTAAAGCCTGGTCACATCAGCTGCCTGCCCTTCCCCCAGCCTCTGCTGGCTCCTCGGCCCATTCACAGGAAAGCCAGGAGCAGAGAGTGGGAAGAAGAGAGCAATTGTTTTAAGGTTCTCAATGGAAAAGGCCAGGCAAGGAAGGGAAGCAGACTGGGGTGGGAGGGCCCAGGGCGCAGCCACACTGAGCGTACCTGGGAAGCCAGGAAGGGCTTTAGCCCCAGCTGCCTCGGTTTCCTAAGCAGCCTGATGGTGACTCACTGGCAAGCCTGGGGTGGTATCACATCAGTCAGCACTGTGGTCACAGAGTCACAGGGACTGCTGCCAGAATGGCCCTGTGTGCGGGAGCAGGAGACCATCCCACCCACTCTGCTCGGAACCACCCACCCCAACCCTTGTCACCATACGGCTCCCTCCCGGGGAGCCTGCCTACCACGCCAGTGAGGGCACCAAGCAGAGGCGACTGGAGGCTCAGCAGCTCAGTCTACTCCATGTGTCTGAAAGAAAAACCTGGAGGAGGAAGAGGAAGAGCTGGAGAAAGGCGAGGACTGCAAGAAAGGAAGGTAGAAGCCAAAAGACATTCCCAGCAAAGTGGGGCAAGCAGAAAATGGAGAGGAGAGACCCAAGGCTGCATGCGCCCCACACCCTTCTCTAAACCCAGTGTCCACCAGAGGAGGCCCTGCCCCTCCTGGCCCCCAACTGGTAGGATCTCTGCCTCTATCAGTCTCTGAAAGTGGGGACGAGACGAGAAAGCCTGGCAGCCCCAACCACATGCAGATGCGCACACCTTCCTGGAATAAAAGGCCCTTGGACATGGCTCAGGAGCCCTACAGGCCCGTTCCCTGATAGGAGTGCTCCTTTCCCCAGGGGAGGGCAGGCGCGCCTGATAAGAATTGCTTAGCACAACGCTATATATAGTCTAGGTTCCTACCAGCCTAGAGATCTGGAGCTAGAACTTGGCAGAGAACCATGCTAGGTGCTGGCAAGAACTGCCCTCCTGCACCAGCCAACCAGGAGCCTTGCCTCCCACCAGGCGCAGCAAGGCCATGCAGGGTCCTTCCATGCGGACCATTAGCAACCGCAACAACGACACGGGTTGCTGGCTCAGGGTTTAGGGGGTTGTGCAGAGGCTGAACACTGAAATCCAGGAGCTTGAAAATCAACCCAGTCCTCTCCTCTGGAGGACGAAGGGTGGGGTGCACAGGAGGAGAATGGGGAACACAAGTAGTAAACATCTGTCCACTCTGATGTTAGCACATGCGGACGAGCACTTACTGCAAAGAGCAGCACTGCCGGTGTCTTCTGTGTTGTTTCTTTGTTTTGTGGGAAGAAATGTGAGCAGGCCTCTCCATGCAGCAGCAGGACACCGTCCTGCCCTCACCAGCACCCCCTCAGCTCGGCTCACGCTCTCAAGAGGTCCCTCCTCTGCTCCCTGCCTTCTCTGTGGAAGAAACAAAGGAGGGTAGGTGGGCTTGCTCCCCGGGGCCCCAACCACAGCCCACACAGATCCCGACCAGAACACCACCCAGGTCTGCATATGCTTCCTGGGACCATGGCCCTCAGCTGCTGTCCATCATCCAATGACAAACAAGATGACACCAGGCAAAATGACCAGGGTCTGAGTCTCAAAGAAAGGCCACACAGGAGTGCAGAGTCCCATCCAAGAGGGCCTGTCCAGGAGCAGCTCTTTACTCAAAGAGCCTAAGAGACAACAGGGCTCTTCGAAGTCCCGGCTCTCATCTCACACACAGCTCAGGACTCAGGGATACAAGACACAAAACGTCCCAACTCCCACACACACGCAATCTTTTTAGGTCAAGCTGCTCTGTACCCAGGCTCAAAACGATACAGTGCGAGGGGGCTGAGGCTGCTCTGTGCTCCAGCCCCCTCCCTGGCCCTGCTCCACTCTCTGCCATCACATCAGCTGCATCTCGGGGCTCTACTGGCTCTCAGGGCCAGAAGCCCCCCCCCATGAGTCACCTGGGAAGTCCTGGGGAGAGGAGGAGGTGCTCCACAAACGCCGGTGCTAGCTAGCATCAGCCATGGGAAAGGATATTAGCAACTGAGCAATGGCTCACGGGCACAGAAGGGGGCGAGCTCTGGGCCAGGCTGTCCCGGTCCTCAAGCACCAGTTGTCTGCTCATCTGCCCCTAGACTGGCTGAGGGTGGCAGAGGAGAGAAGGGGGGATGACGGCCCGGCAGTGGCGGTGCATCTCCTTTCTTGTTCACAAGATGGCGCGGCGGGCACGACGGGCGTGGCGTGCGGCGGGGGGATCACGCGCCTATGGCGCAGTGCTGCGGCACCCAGAAATGCCTGGAACCTGCCACCGCCATGACAACGCACAAAAGGAGGTGAAGAGCCCAGTGTCCACTACTTGCCTCAGAAAGAAATGAAGTAGATAGAAAAGAAAGCTCTCACTGGGGATAAGAACAGAAGGTGCTGCCTTTAGCTCAGGGCCGGCGAGGTGGGCCCACCCTCCTTCACGAAGAGACCTCCTGGCCCCCTCTCCCTGGGGTATCCACTCTGGGGTCCCCATGTCCAGCCCAAGAAGGAAACCACACCCTATCCAAGAAAATGATCAACCCCCTCACAGATGGAACCCCAGGGAGAAATCCCCAAGGATTTTCTGAGCCTAGAGAGAGGTCTGTCATTTGGGACCAGTGAGAACAGCTCAAAAAAATGACTGTTTTCCAGGCTCCCTGAACAATGCAACACCACCTGCTGCATCGCCGTTCCCTGCCCTAAAACCCCTGATTTGTGGTGCCCCGAAGAGGTACCTGGTGGTCCCCATCCGCCCTCCCTGAAAATGACCCCAGGCACAGGATCAGTGCAGAGCTTGAAGAGCTGTTTCTGCTGCTTTCATGTTGACAGAACATTCTGGCCACTCAGTGGAGAGCTCCAGCTCCCAGCTCCCGATACACTGAGTCATCTTCCAAAGAGGAAAAAAACAACAGCGCAGCCGTCACCAGGGCCCCCACTGCCGTCGGCAGCGCTCACTGGCTGTCGTCACTCTCTGCTCTGCAGCCCCGGAACTGGTGATGAGGGACATCAGGGTGCCCAGCTCTCCTCCCACAGGACTTGACAGCGTCAGGCGGCAGGCAGCCACTGCCGAGATTCCGAGATTCCGAAAGAAGGGAAGCGAACCTGGCATCAAAAGGCTCCCACGAAGGCTCACTGCTTAACCCTCACTCTGCCACCTCCAGTCCTCACTGCTCCGGGCCCACAGCACCTCCTTCCTGCTGCAGGGGAGAAGGGTGTCCACTCTAACGAGAAAGGCACCTCCCAAGGCCCGAGGTGCCTATGCTGGTCACCCCTCCCTGTCCCTGCTGTGACACCAGAGGCACACACTTCCTTCCCCCCAGCTCTTCTCCAGTCTCCTCCTCTGCTCTTGTGTTAAGCTAGCTGTGGGCAGGAGTAGGGGGCCCTCTTGCCTGGCACCGGGGCAGGCCTTTCTTCGTAACATGTCATCATAGCTCAGTCTTACAGGTTGAGGACCCTAAGTAAGTCTTGTTTAAAATCACCCAATTGAGAAGAAGCAGGCTCAAAATACAGAACTCAGTGTGCCTCAACTGCCCAGGGCTCACCCTCCTATGAAGACAGCATCACCTACCCGACTCTGCTTCCTCTTCCAAGAGAAGGCAGGCAGGATAACTGGGGTTTGCTAACCTGCTGATTTCACACACACACAGACACACACACACACACACACACACACACACACACACACAATCCATCATCTGAGTAAACCTTGGCCACAAAGAAAAGGAGAAAGTTAACAAGGCAGGCACGGAACAGCTATGTAACCCAGATCACGGACCCAAGAAGACTGGCCACCCAAATTCCCACAAAGCATTAGGGACTTACAACATTCCTTAAATAGCCACATTTTCGAGATCCGCCTCCGAACAGGCATCTGGCAAGCACCGAGGATTCAGAAAGGAAAAATATAAAGGCTTTGCAAGACCAGGGCTCCGACCATGACTAGACCACCTGCCAGCCACAGGTTCCACTTGCAAAGTTCAAGTAAAAATAAAGGAAATAACAGCCCCAGAAGAGCCTACCATGGTATCTGGTGAAGAGAAGGCATTTGTGCTCCTCTTCCTTTCCCTAGCCTCCCTCTGAAGAGTTCATACTCTAACAGGGACATGAGACCTCTCATAAGGTACCTTAGCACAGTCACGGTACCAGTAAAAGAGGGCCGAAGTGCATGGGGTACAGCAGGACGCATGTGGAAGCAGCAGGAGTGGTACGAGGACTGCTTCCTGCGAGGGAGGTGAGTGCTCCGTGGACGAGGTGGGTCTGCCACAGGTGGACGTGGTGGAGAACAGGCATGGAAAATACCACTGGTGGAAACAGGGAGAGAGAGGAAAAGCAAGAAAACATGAGTGGTCTGGCTGTGCCAGAATGTATGGTCCATCTAGGGAAACCGAGAGAGAGAGAGAGAGAGACAGAGACAGAGACAGAGAGAGACAGAGAGAGAGAGAGAGACAGAGAGAGAGAGAGAGAGTGAACGCAAGCACAGGAAAGCTATGGCCAGTTCCAGACAGCCTGAAGCATCCTGCTATGGGGAAGGAATTCCATTCTGGGAACAACGAGAAACCATTTTACATCTGTGAGCAAGGCAGACAAGATGGCCGCTGCACGCAGATGGGCCAGAGAGGAGAGGGCGGGCAGCAGGGAGTCGGCCTGGGGGACAGAGGCCGGAACCATGCCACCACAGGGGTCTGGAGGGGACGGGGAAGAAAGAGGGCAAAGGCAGGGCTACCTGAACAAGTCCTGCAGGCTTCCATGGACCTCAGCCCTGTCTCCATGGGGAGACTGTGGAGACACAGCCCATTTGGGAAGCACAAACCCCAGGTCTGACATGTCTAGGGTGTGCTGCTGTCTCTGCCTCACTCACCTTCCAACACTCAGCTCTTCCCTAACTGCTCTCAGCCTCAGGGTGAGGAGGACATGAGAAGCCTGATGCCCAGAATCTACGGAGCTGGGTCTGTGGGTGGGGAAGCCCTTACCCCACAGCACTTCCACTGGGACCCCCACCTGGGACCGCGTCTGAGGGTGGGACGGACGCTTCCACCCCTGGGGCACCCTCACTGCGGCAGCCACCACTGTGCCCGCCTCTGCTGTGCCTTCGCCTCTCCTCCCCTCCTCCGTCACAGCCCCCACCCCCCCGCCCACTCTGCGGAACTGGCACAGCGGGGACCAAAAGAACCAACGCCACCAGCCACCATGTCAGAGACTGGCAGAGATGCCTCCAAAATGGCAGCCAGTCGGAAGGATCCAGAAAGTAGTTCTCCCGGGGAAAGAGGAGCCAGAGACAAAACTGTCAACCACCCCCAGTAGGCCTCCACACCTTCTTACACTCACAACTGTCAGCTCTTCTTCTCCAGAAATTTCCTCCCTCAAACCAGAAGGGATGCCAAGGGTAGAAGGGCACCACCCTCCCCCACCCCAAGAGGCCTAGGGGCCATAGGTGACTCAGGGCATTCACGAGGATGTTCTGCGGCCCATGCTCCAGGATGGGAGAGTAAAGCATTCCTCTCCTCACACCTGACCCTGCCCCTTCACTGGACAAGAGCTACCCCTGCCACTGCCTCCATCAGACCCTGCCCAGCCCCAGGGCCCTGGGGAGCAAGGAGGTAAGGTTACCAGGAAGGGCCGAGAAGGCATGGCTGGCCCTCAGTTATGTAACGAGGAGGGTGGTGCTTGTCCTAGGCCAGAGACCCAGGCGCAATGCCCTCCCAGATGCGCAGCATGGGTGGGGGCCGCTGCGCATGGTGCAGGGCTCTGGAAAGCCCCTCTCCACCAACGTGAGGCCGACCCCACAGGCAGGAAGGGCAGACAGAGCCCTGATTCCCAGCCTCCCTCCCCACCACAGGTGCGAGCCTGCTGCCCCAGTTTTCCTCTCTCCTGGTTCCTCAGACCAACGAAACCACGCTCACCCAGGGCCTCCGAACCTCTCGTGACCCAGTGACTTTTCGGGAAATACCCCGTTCCTGGGGGTCGATCCCCGTTCTCACCTTCCACGCACCAGGCAGCATCAACAGCTTCCAAAGGGAAGGTGCTCCTTCCTGTGGTGGACTTGGCCAGGACTGGCTCTGGAGGACCTCTGGACAGCCCGACGTCAATGCAAATCTCCCGTCCCCAGGGAGTAGCCCGGAGTCAGCAGGAAGCTCGGGGTGGTGGCGGCAGCAGCTCTGCCCTACCTGGCCCAAGCGTTTCCAGGGGAGCCAAGAATTATTTTGCCGCAACACTGAGGTGTGGCTGATTGGAAAATTCCCTTTTCCAACAACAAACTAGAGGACAAATACTTCCTTCCAATGTGGTCAACCCTTGCGTACCCATCTCCGCAACCTTCCTCCCTCCAAAACGAAGAAAGTTTGGGGAGCCCTGAGCTCTCCTTCCATATAGTGCATTAAATTTAAAAAGACACAGAAGAGGCTTCGACTGGGCAGTCAAAAGCAGGCAGACACAGGAGCCTACGCACACCCCTAAAGAGATTTTAGAAAGCTGCTGGGCTGCTCCCCCCTCCCCTTTAAGCAAGTGAAATGCAAATTCAGATTTGATACCCTGCCCTCAGCCAATCAAAGAAAGCTTTTCACCTGCCACTGGCCTACCCACCAATCAGAGGAAGTGTCTGGAGTGAGAGCCCTCCCCTGGCCAATGGAAGGCCAGCTCAGTCACTTAGTTAAAGATGCAGCAGTACAGGGAAGGCCATCACATGTGAACTGGAAGGGAGCCAACATGGAGACACAGAGAGCGCAAGGTAAACAACTTTCCAACGCCAAAAGGATGACATTTAATCTCTAAATGCTAGCTTCACTTCTCAGCTCATCCTTAACCCTTCTCAGCTGGCTCCCAAACCCTGGGAGCCTCACTACCTGTCCCCACAGAGCTCCGAAGGAGACGCAACAGTGACTGCGTCACCATTCTCCACTTTCCCAGCTACGCAATGACAAGTCTATCCGCTTCATCCCACCTCTCCCCACTCACACCCCACCCTGGCCATGTGCCCCTTAACAGTCCCAGATCTCTAGGGTACCCCTGGCAAAGCCTGTCCTGCTGTGCCTGCCTTCTGACACTTCTCCTCCTATTCACTCCCCACCTTCCACGTAAGCCCTACACAGACAGATGGACGCCAACATCTGAACAACCTGGAAAACCAGTCCTTCTGTCCACCAGAAAAAAACAGGGTAAAGGCTGAGGGTCAGGTGGGAAGCAGGGGTCAGTTCACTCCTCTCTCAGCCACGGCCAGGCTTTAGTAGCTGATGGTAGGGGAGAAGACATGAAAGTGGAAAAAACCCTCCCTCAGAGGGGAAAAACCAGCAAAAACTGAGAAAGAAGGTAAGAGAGGCAGAGCACCCACATACAGAGACGTCGCCCCTGATTCCGGCAAATACGTACATGGAGAAGAAGCGGGCTACGCCATCAA
The DNA here is from genome assembly GCA_004027595.1 of Dinomys branickii. Classification (NCBI taxonomy): domain Eukaryota; kingdom Metazoa; phylum Chordata; class Mammalia; order Rodentia; family Dinomyidae; genus Dinomys; species Dinomys branickii. Next base: position 167,207 of record PVLD010001627.1, on the reverse strand, counting down.
GTCCTGAAGCCCATCGGGCCACCCATCGTTGCCTGCGCAGAACCCAAATCTATGTCCAGCCGTGAGGTGCCGCAGTTCCGAATGTTCCAGAATCTGGTCCCGTTAAACCTTCTGCTGTCGCCCCACAACCTTTTGCTCCCACCCCCGCCGCCCCACCTCCTCCCCACGGGAACCGCCCGTGCCACCTTGCATGACATCTCAGCCCAGGCTGCCCAGAGGCCTCCAGCCCCGGCAGATCTCAGGCTTGGCAAGGGAGCTCACGGAACCCGGTGCCCAGTGTTGCTATGACTTGGTTCTTGATTCTTCTCTCTGTGCTGCAGCACGGCTGTTGCTAGCAGACCTATCGACGGAGCTCACTCGCTTGCTCACTCCCTCACTCTCTCTCCCTCTCTCTCTCTCTCTGAGCTCTGTGACGCAGATCTAAATTCTCCAGTCTGCTCCTTGTGTTGCAAGAGCAGAACTGCAGCTTTTCCCCTGGAGAGCTGGAGGGCAGTGCCAAGGCTGGTCAAACAAGGCAAAAAAAAAAAAAAAAAGAGAAAAAGTTGGGCCTACACTCCGCTTCCTTGGCCACACTGCTTAGCCCTTCACCCTCCTGCACCTCACTGCTGTGGGACACACAGGCCCGCGTCCTTACAGCCTCGCCTGTCCCCTGCGGACTTCCCAGCCCCAAGCCTCCTTCCTCGGAGTGGCAGCCCCCGAGCCCAGACAGGGCTGTCCCAGGCTAAATGTTGCATCATCTTTTTTTTTAGGCCACATGGGTTTCCCCTAGCCATGGGGAAAAAAATGGTCCTCATGCTGAGACCACCATCCCATTAAACTCCTTCTGTCACAGACAAATCCAAAATTATAGCTAGAGCTGACTTCTGTTGTTGTTGTTTTTGGCTTTTTGGCCACAAACCAGGCCCATTTTCTCCCTGGAATTTCCTAAGGATAAAAGGCATAATTAAAACGTTGCCTGTTCACCCCACAAAGTGAGATTCTTCTATCAGGGAAGGAATTTGAAAAACTGAATTTAACAGCAGCCTGCAGAACAGAGTCAAACCAATCTGGACCTCTGTTCTTTCAGGGTTCACGATTTTAGGGCCTAGGTAGATAGATCCAATTACTTCCCCAAAGGCACTTAGACCACACAGCCTCAGAGATTCAGGTTGCTGAGTCATTTGTTCCCAAGAAGAGCCTTCTGACAACATGAAAAGCAGCAAAACACAGCGACAGCCAAGCCTGGACCTCCAGCAGCCAGTGCCTGAGTTCCTCCCCAAGATGGGCATCCAGCTGAGATGCCACCCACCAGCCCACCTCCAATCCTACACAGCTGGGCACCAACACTTTTACCGGGAGGGCCGCGTTGCCACTGACACTCAGAGATGGACTAGGATACTGTCGGTCCTTGGCTGTGGATGCTGATGGGCCTCCATGCAGCAAAGCACAGGGTCCCCAACATCTCCCTGAGCCAACAGACTCACAAATGCATCTGAAAACAGTTCAGATATTAACCTAAGGGACGCCCCCCCCCTTACCTAGATGCATCCCTTGAATCTCAAATTCCCACCTGGCTATGTGCAAAGCATGTACACAAGCATCCAGCTAGAACTGCAGGAACCCGGAGTGTCCACTCCAGGACCTCAAAGACACACTCAGGCCCCGGGACAGTGAGCCCACAGAGTACACCACAGCAAGAGCCTTGCAGGAACACGAATGAGAATGAGCGGCCAGGCAGCCACCTCATCCCACATGCCAGCACTCCTAGCCGCCTCCTTCAAGCAACCACAGTGGGCCAAGTTCTCACCGGCAGAACGAAGGACCACTTGGAAGACAACCATGGCAGTCCATGGTTTTAAAAGAAGCCCAGAGGCTCTGTGCCAGGCTCCCAGCAGGGGGGAAAGTGCTTTAAATTCACACCTTCTGGGCTCTAGGGTGGAGCATGCCAATAAAGAAGTCACCTACTGGTCTGATGACCAAAGGAATGTAGCCCTGATGGCACTAAAACCAGTCCCCCAGAATGGTCTTCTGCTTACTCAAACCCTATTTGCCATAGTTTCCTTCTCCATGGAAGAAAAACATGCCTAAGTTCATGTCAGGACATTCCTGATTTATCCAAGAGCCCAGGATCAAATAAACAAAGGGCTCCAAGCTCTGCCAGGGAGCCTCCTCCTTCAGGAGGGAGAACCGAGGGAAGCGGGCTCCACAGTGCTGGGCTATCACCCTGTGAACTTGGCGAATGACGTGGCTGCTCACTACCATGGCGATGGAGATGTTACGGGTGGGTGGACCTGAGAGAGAAGAGGCGAAAGAGTCACGAGAGATGAGCGAGAGCAGCCCAGGGTCAGAGGAGGGACACACACACAGCCACAGGATTTGTCAAGAGGCCACTGTGGTCTACCACCCCCACCAGCCCTGGGCTTGAGTCTGTACAGACAGAAGTCCTCATCTCGGGTGGTGCCGTGGGGACCAACTGTGACTTGCACAGTACTATGACGACACCCTGTGGGAAGGTTTTGTTCCGTTTCACTTTTCAGCTCAACCTTCCTACCACCCCATTACCCTTCCCACAACTTTACTAGTATTGAAGAGTCATTTGAGGAGCTTCTGCCCAGTTCTAAGTCTTCCTTCTACTAACCTGATTCTGAGGAGTGCTGGGAACAGAAAACTCCAAATGGGATGACCAGGAAGCAAAAATGATTCAGATCCAAAAACATGGGAGGATGTTTACTTAGCAAGTATGCTTGAGCTGACAAGGAAGCAGTTTTACAGGGTGCCACATGCAGTGTTTGATTTCAGGGGGTAAAGATAACTCCGGAGCAGGGAGAAGGCCAGGCCGGGGCGAACACAAAAAGGCAGGATTTCAGAACCAGACCCAGGACTCACAGGCCCTCTGCTCCTCCATAGCTACCGGCCTCAGGCACTGAATGTCTCCCTGAACATTGTGAGTTCTCTCAATGATCTGGGTCAAAATTTCCAAATGCCAAAAACAAGTTTCTTTCTTTTTTTCTTTTTCTTTCTTTAAAGGCCTCGAGCTGAACTTTGACCACCCTCGTCCAGGGTGTGGAATGCAAGCACTCTGTACCGGCCACAGACTCCTGTCCAGCAGGCATCTGCCAGGAAGGCAGGCTTCTTGCAGCCTGTCTGTCCGCTCATTTCCTCATTGAGGCCGGCTCTACAGGGACTGGGGCTTCACTCAGAGAAAGAATCCAGGCTCTCAGGGCAGGGCGGCGGTGCAGGGGACCGGTTCCACACCTTGTACAGATATCTGGAGCTACACTGGGTGCTCCAGATAAATCAGGCAGGAGTTCAGTCTCAAGGAGAAGTGGCAGGCCTAGATCCACAGCAAGATGGCATTTTTCTTTACCACCTGAAAGTGGGCAAAAGCACCTGGCACTTGGTGATCCTGTGAGGTAAGTCATTTTCTATGGACCTACTAAGTGCTCTGCCAGGGAGAGCACTGCTAAGCACAGAAGTACAGGATGTGGGCCAACACCTCAGACATAATGAGCTAGCTGATGACCCTACAAACTCCCAGATTTGCACTGCTGGCATCTCAAAAATCCACTCTCTGAAAGCTGGAGTTTACTTTCCCAAAGAAATCATATGAACCATACTGTTTGGGTTCCCGGGCTATCCCACAAAAGCCATGTTATCACTCTGAGAAGTTACCCACTCCAATGCCTTCAGGGGAGCAGTGCGGGCTGGAGTGGAACATGCCAAGTGGAAGGAACACGCCATCCTAGGTTCTGTCCCCACAGGGCCATCTGGGAAGAGAGACCCAAAGAGTCCAGATCTTCCAGATTTTTCAGGACAAGGGGAAAAAATCAAGTTTTATTATGTTAAACTCCTGGTTTTTAAACATGGCCAGAAAATTTTAAAGTCAAACACACCTAGAATTTCCAGGTTGTCCTCCAGGTCCAAAATTTAATACATTTGCAGTGAAAATGGCGAACAAGAACTGCCAGAATGAGAGAACTCTATAAAATAAACCCGAGTGACACCCTCGAAGAGAACCTGCCACACAGATGCCAGTACTCGGGGAGAGGAAAGCGAGAAGCATCTCAATCTTCAGGTCAGTGACTGTGCCCACCTTACATGGAAGGCCACAGGGGGAGTATCATATCCGAGTTATGTTTAAGTATATGTGATACCATTAAACAACTAATACCCGTGTCCCACCCTGACCCACCAGAAGGGCCAAGGAACCACACTGGTACACTGGCTTCTCCCAACTGAGATGCCCTCAGGGGTCTGTCCAGGGCTTCAGGGACAAGATTGGAAAGGATCATCACAATCCTACTTCCATCCAAGGGAGAGGGCCCTTCATAGATGTCATCATGACCAAGTCACTGCTTAGCTTTTCCTTGACTGGGTGGGTATCTCCCACCCAACCCTGGAGGGCTCAGATGATTGAGCACAGCCAAGACGACATCTCTGTAGATACACACTAGCTTTCAGGTCTCTGCACAGCTTCTGGAGGCCCCAGACACAAGCTTACTCCCCTGAAGACAGAGATATTTTAGAGTTTTTAGAACTACAAGTTTCTAGGCTCAACAAGAAGGTACAAAAAGGGAAATGAAAAAGGAAGGGGAAAAAAGAAGCCGGAGAGAAATATTCTTAAAATAGCTGATCAAAAGTTAGCAAGCCCAAGGAAAAGAGGAAGTGGCATGAGCAGGCAGGGACGTGGAACATCATGAGCAGCCAGGCACAGCCACTCGTGGGAAACAAAGGCCCCTCGTCCACATACTCGACTGGAGACCCGTGGCTGAGTCCCTTCCCAGCGGCAGCCAGAGGCTGTGTCAGGATGAGGACACCATGACTGAAACCTGGAACTAGGACAAGGTACAACTCACAACTCACAAGGATGAGGCACTGCTTTGCCTGTGGGGGCGGCTCTTTCTCTCATGGACTTGTTAAGAGTTACTGCCCCTCTTATAAATAGAAATCAACTTATTAGAGGTACTGTGTGTATTCTCTCCACACTGCTTGCTTCTCCACTCTTTTACTCATGTCTTGATGATCAGAAGTTTCTCTGTTTAATGTCATCTAACTTGTCAAGCTTTTCCTTTACAGTGAGTGCATTCTATGTCTCCTGTAAGGAATCTTTGGCTACCTTGAGGGTGTAAGGATATTCATCTTGTATATGAGGCCTTTTTTTAACTTTCACAGACTGATGGTTGTGCTGGAATTTTTTTTTTGTAAATAGTCAGGATTCACCTATTCCCTTGTGGATGTTCCACTGAAATCAGAGTGCTGATTAAAGGGGCCTCCCTTCCCACTGCTTAGGAGTTCCTCGTATCCTGTGTCAGGTGTCCCAATAGAGACAGGTCTGTTTCTGGGCTTCCTGTTCCCTTCCTTTGGTCAGAAATAAGAAAGAGCAGAGAGTTCTATGCTGCAATAGGATCACTCATCTTTAAATTTATGAAAATATAAATTAAAAAGTCAGAGCCTCGAAGAAAGCTCCACATTGACAGGCTTAGTTTGACAAGGTATCTCAGCCTGGGCTTCTCAGGAAGAAAAAGATGAGAAAGAAGAGACAAAGAAAAGCAAACAGAGCTAAGGAAGGGGATGGCAAGAAGGCAAGTGCGGTGTGAAACTGAGTGTATTTATAAACTGTATCACAGGGATTAATAGCACATGCTCATACCGTTCAAATCCCCTGGCTTATATTACTTAGCTATATAACGTATAGCCAGTTACCTTGGCCTTTCTGACCCTCAATTTCCTAATCAGCAAAATGTGGGTACTCTATCTCATTGAGTCGTGACGATTAAATGGGCTGATATATGTCACTCTTTAGAGCCTAGCCCTGCTCAGCATTGAACAAATGTCAAGTGCTACCATCATTAGTGGCACTCTGGAGGCCAGCCAGATTTCAGGTACCACCTTGCCATTCCCCAAATACTTATTGAGTACAGGGACACTACATAAAGTAGCTAAAAGCTCTCAACCAAGACCAGCTTGAATCTGAGTTTTTCTGTAGTCTCTTTACTCTTTATGTAAACTTGAACAATTCTTAACCTTCTTATATTTCTAGCTTCAGCTTTATTCATACTTCATGGGGTTTTCTTGGAGGCCTTGTTATGAGATACAAAGCTTTAGCATCAAGCCCAGTACAAAGTAAGTGCTCGGTTAATCTCAGTTACCACTTCGATGATGCGAACACTGACCATGACCAACTAGCATAAGAAAAGGCCTGCTAATGCTTCAGGTCATCCAACCAAGCACTAATCAGATGCAAACACGCCCACCTTCTTAAAGAAGGAGATAAGATCAAAGTATGTCCAGGTCATGGGCCAAAGACAGAGGAGGGACTTGAAGAAAAGAGGACGAAGAAAGCAAGACCAAGCTATGGGCTGGGGATGTCACTCAGTGGTAGAGCACTTGCCCTGTATGCACAAGGCCCAGGTTCAACCCCCAGCACCACTGGAAAAAAAAATAAATAAATAAAGCCAACTTATTGGGACAGTTCAACACTTGGTAGGAAACGAAAACTTTCTGATCTTGGGAAACTTTGGGGAACTTCAAGAAGAAACAAGAACAAAGACTCTATAAATGTACATAATTACTAGGAGAATGAAAATGGGCTTGGTGAGCTAGGAAAGAGTGTTCAAAAAAGAGCAGTTCTTGTGATTTTTAGAAGTCAGACAGTATTCATGGGGAGACGGTTCCTCTTGAAATAGAGCCATCAACAGTGATGACCACGCTCTGGTCAGCCTTCCGCCACGGAGACATCTTATCAGCCTCGGGAGGAAGTGTCCTAGGCCCACTGAGGAGATTTCCCCACCAAATCCCCCACTCAGTGGATGATGGCACTTCCACCCGGTCACTGAGCTGAAGTGAAACAAGGCCCGGCAGTGACAACAAACACTACAAGGACATCATGCAGTGTCAGGTGCCAAGTAAAAATCCAAGAGACAAGGGCTAAGGACAGGCTGTACTAGAGGGTAGGTGCTGGCAGAGGTAAGGTGCAGACGCCGACACAGAAAGTCACCACCGACAGGGAGCCAGAGCCAGGCGGCAAGCAGTGAGTGTCCTGGCAGCCATGAGCCCCATGAACCAGGCCTGAAGGATGACCGAGGGTGAGCTAAGGCCACGTCAGGTACTGACTTCCCAGGACTAGTGGAGGAGACCCACACCACCGAGAGTCCCTTGCAGAACACACCTAAGGGCAGTACCATGGCGGTGTGTGTGCAGGGGATGGCTGGCCCGGGCTGGTGACACTGTGGCCAGTATATCCTGTCTATAAGTAGGACTTTCTCCTGTCACAGAGTCAGTCTGTCTTCTTGGCCAAAAATCTAGGCTCCAAGGTGTCCTGCCCAGACCAACTCCTATCATCTCCTGGGAAGATGAAAGAAGCTAACATATCTTGTCCTAGGCCACCAATCACTAAACCTAAGCTCCTGGCCCAGAGGGCTCACAGCTTGGCCTCAAGCAAAACCGTTCCTGGCAATGGAACTGCCACATACTCTTCTGACCATGAGCCAGGGCCACTCCCCTAGTCACCAGCCAGAGCCCCTTGCTCCAGGGGGCTTTTAACACTGCCCCAAATGCAGGGACACCGACTCTTCCTGGGAGAAACCCAGTGTGCCTTCTGGCTGACTGCTCTTAAAATCCTGGCCCCGTCATCAAATGGAAACAATTTCCAGAGATGGAAGGTGGTTGGGCCACATGAGTCAGAATGAAGACCTCCATGCCCAGCTCCTCAACAGTGAGACTGGGGCTTGTGCCACAGGCCACACATAGGGAGGGACACGGGGGCCCTGGCCAGAGGCCCTCACAATCCCCATGGACATTACTGATGCTCTCATGGACGGATGTCTCTAGGACACATAGGATCTGGGCACCAGTGACTCCCAGAGCCATGCTAACCTCTGCGTGACCACATAAGTTTAGCCCATGTGACTTGAAAACGGAGTCTCTCTTTTGCCCCAGCATGAACTACTACTTCACCCAACTGAGTGAGATCTAAACAGCACGAATCTCAAACACAGTAGGATGGGGATTCCCAAGCCACTCCAAGTTGAGCTTCTGGTTCCGCACTGCTCTAGCCTTCCACCCACTTCAGAGGCCACACCCACAGCCTCCTGGAAATGGACAACAGAATGCTGTGAGGGACAGGTGATGCAGGGCACCTCAACTGCAGCAGAAAATGATGGGAGCAGGAGCAGAGACTGAGGCTCTTGTCTGAGGCTGGGAAGGGGCCAAGGGCTGTCTAAACCATACAGTGTTCACCACAGTATGGAGCAGCATTTGGGATACATTTGACAAATGGCTTCCATAATGTGCAGCCCTACCAAGGCTATGGTTCCACAAAGCTGTGACAGTGCACACACGTCCTCTGTGGGTGGAGGGCCTGCTTGGGGAGTGCTGGCCAGAGTGCCTGGGGTAGGGCAGTCCTGAGCTCCTGGGGTACTGCACAGAAAGAAAGTGTTGAAACTACACACTTCTACAGGAATCAGCTCAGACACCCTCTAGGACCTACGCAGGCCTACACAGAGCCTGGGCTCTGGCACGGGCCTCTGTGGCCAATGCGCTTCTCCACCAAAGAGGAAGAGCAATAATGCCAGCTTTACCCTGGAGGCCATGGGGCAGTACTCAGCAGGCTCCGTGACAGACACCATGGGTAAGAGGAGTACCACATGCCCCACACTCCTCCTCTGGAAACTCCAAAGCCTCCTGCGGCAGGCTGAGCATCTAGCAAGCAGCTGGGTCCTACAGCAAGAATAGCTGTTCGCTAATTCCCAACAAGAGTGTGTTTGGGGCCACTGTGTATCAGGCACACTGACAAGCACCACCACTGGCCAGCAGAGGCTGATGACCTGGTCACCACCTGCCTGTGCTTTCTGGGGAGGCTCCTGTAAGCTGAGTGTTTTGGGGACACAAGTGGAAGTTTCTAAGGGGCAGACACAGCAAAATCCCCTCTGGACCTTCCGCATGCCGGGCATCACCAGAAACCTGGAGAACAGAGGCCACAGCTGCTGAGATACTGAGGCAAGCCCAGAGTTCCCTGGTCCACGTCTTAGCAAGGCCCTCTCCTGCCAGCCAGTGAGACAGCCCTGTTCCTGGAGCCTCCCACCCACCCTATGGGTAGCGAGACTGCCCAGCACATGAACCACCTTTCCTCCTCCAAAACGGTACAGAGCCTCTGTGCACATCCAAATGGCCTGGGACGCCTGCTAGATGGAGACCTAAGGGTACTGGGGATGCCATCTAGACTCACCACGCACCAAGACCAGAGTGGGCCTTGGCTCAAGTCCACAAGGTGGGATCTGGGTGGGTTTCCTTGTCTTGGCCTAAATTTGCTCATGTATAAAGTAGGGCGGGTCAACTCATCACTTCCCTCCATAGTGCTGCTGAGCAAATGAGGAGCATGGGTAAGTGAAACATTTAGTGACCACGCCTGGTACCCGACAAGAAGCCAGTCAGTGGCCAGCATCACTAGTGTTTTCATCATCAGCAACCCTGCAGGGCGGTCATTCACTTACACAGCATGGAGCCCACAGCAGGGGCTCCATACTTGACGGGGTCACCCAGCGCCCCTCCTCACAGCCTTTATAGCTCAAAAAGCAGGGAAGCATCTCGGTCCTCTGAACCCACATCCACCTCCATTACCCCAGGGCGCCCCTGGAGTCCTCAGAAGTTAAGCCTGACACCCACTTCCCCTGGTGTTCATGTAAATGTACACACTGCACTTGGCAGACTCTCCACTCTGGGGTAAATGCTGTCAGACCTTCAAGCGTCACTCCCCTGCTGGCACCCTCCTCTGTCCTTTTCCTGTTCATTCTAGTCAAGAGCTAGAGCCACAACCCCTTCCCCTGCTGCAGAGTGGCCCAGGCAGACCACAGGATTTCAGACCTGAAGTCTTCCGGAGGTTACCCCTGCAGCGGCCCCACCTGTCTACTCCCACCTCAGTCCCCATGCCCACTGCCTACTGGAGTTTCTTCTTTGGCAGCTTCTCCATCTCAATCTTAGGCATCTATCAAAAAGCCTTTGCTGAAGTCTTTCTACTCGCAGAACACGGAGCCCTTTTACCTACAGCATCTGTACTAACCCACTCCCTCTCCTTAGCTGGAAGTCAGTCCCAAAGCTCACCTGCTCCTTTTTGAGCACCCACTGAATGGATCTTCTCCGCCTGACCAAACCCCTGCAGGAACAAGGCTCTTGGACACCACTGACACTGGACCAAAACCTGTAGCCCCTGTCCCTATTAAACTAAGCAGTATGTCTGCTTGTATTCTCTATTCATTTCTGGGCAAGATAAATGGAAATCCTGCAGGCCCACATTTGCTACCATAACTATTCTGTCTCTAAATGCCAACAGCGCATGTAACTCCATTACCACAAAGATTTGCTAATATGGTGTCTGTCACAGTGTGTGTCCCGTGGGGCTCATCTGATGTGTCCGCCGAGGGTCTGAACTTTACAAGGACCCCAGACAAGCTTTAGAATGCTTCCTCTCTCTATCCTAAAACTATGCTGTATGCAGCACTGACTCAGTACATGCTGACTGGCTAAGCGGACCGGATGAGGCCTTCCCAAGTCCCGGGCAAACATGCTAGAAACGGGCTCGCTTGATCCAAGCCCCTTCGCCACCCACACTGGGCCTCTGTGAGGCTTCTGCTGCTCTCTCCTTCCTTTGATCTGTACTTATCAAACGTACATTCACTCTCCCAATTCCAGCTTTTAGAAAGGGTCACCCAGCAATTTTAAAGGGACAAGTAACCTATAGTGCCACAAACACAGCACTCTTCCCCCGCTTTGGCTGGAGGGCACTAGTGGCAGCTTACTCTGGGCTGAAAACAGGGACCCCCAACTAGGAGCCCTAGGAGGCTTTTACATGATTGTTTCCCTGTGGCCTCACATGAGGCACAAAAGGAGACAAATCAGTTAACTCATCTCAGGGATGGAAACACTGTGATCGCACAGGCTTGCCCTGTCCCAGCAAATCCAAGACCAACAGCTCCCCTGGCTACAAACTATAGGTTTGGCTAAGAAAAGAGCACAACACTGTTCTTCCCTGTCCATATGGCAGCAGAAGAGGAGAAAGGGAGGTGTCCCACAGGCTTGGGAGGTGGGAGGAGAGATGAGGCGTGCGTGCCGTCAGTGCCTCCCAGCTGGACCGCAGTTCTTACTGCCGTCATGAACACATACAGGCCCACAGGGAGGCAGCAAACCCCTCTGCCTCATTAGCTCCCTCCAGACAGAAGCTCAAGGTCTCTGACATGGGATAGGAGGAGGCCTAAAGTCCTTCAGAGACTGTTCTAGGTGCTGGCTCTAGTGACCGATATCTCCTGATTTTACTAAGTAATTCCAACAGCTACGACCATGCTGGGCACACAGTGTTTGTGGATGTCACTACAGAATCCAGGACATGAGGGAAAAGAGAATCAAAATTAAATGTAAGATATGGTTCATAATCAAAGGCGTTCCTAAAATAGCTTCCGGAGCTGACATGATTTGAGAACAGTTATAAAACAGCCTCACCGCTCAGAAGCCTCTCAGGGGCCTGGACGGTGTCTTACAGCCCCTGTACTGCCACCCACACATGGCCCAGTCAGGTCCAGTCACCATCTGCTGGCAAACGGACCAATGAACGCAGGAACAGAAATGTCCAGTGCCGGAGCAGGGCCTCCTTCTAAACACCACTTTCAGGGTCGTAAAACGCCAAGGTACTGGTTGACCGCTTTATCCCTCTTCCATACCCTAGAGCTCTCCGCAGGAGAAAGGCTTCCCAGGGAGCTGATTCCCATCCATTTGTGACCTCCCTCCTGCCCCCACCCCAATACTGGGCTCCTCCCACTTCCCTTTTCTTTCTCACACAGAACCAAGCAACAAGTTAAAAAATGGCAGGAACTCTTTCTAAGTAAACTCTGCTCTTGGCCAAGATGAAAAACACAAGCCTCAGCCTAAAATACGACTGTCCTCTCTGCGATCTGTAACCTGCTCAGGTCCAGCAGAGGTTCTGGCCAGCTGACCTGCAGGACACAAGCAGGTCCGGGTCCTGCAGGAGGACTGCTCTGGGAGATGTGGCCCAGCAGGCGCACATGGGCCTAGAGCCCTTCTCAGGGGTCTGACCTCCCCGCAAGGCTGCCCTGGGATGCCAGCCCTCAGCTCCGCCAGACCTGAATGTTGTCCTCGTCACCCCAGGAGAGCCTGCAGACAGGCTGAGCCCCTAGCATCTGCTTGACTTTTTTTTATTTTCCCAAACAGCAACATCCTCATCATAAACACAGACTTCAACCTTCGGACTTCAAGCCTGTGGTGAGGCCCCTCCCTACACCATGAAGCTGGTGCCATCATGGCGGTAACTGGAGGAACCTGTCCAAGGAGGCACAGCTGGGAGCCGGGCTCCAAGCCCAGGCGCTTACCCGCAGTACTGCGCATGACATCCTCCCTCTCAGGAACCTCCAAAGCCTGTCCCTCACTGAGGAACCAGGTCCTATCTTCACACTTGACAAACCTGTTAGAAGTGAGGACCCGTCATGTTTTCTTCCCCAAGGCCCCAAACATATGTACCGTTTTTATGTACTTATTTTTAAGTTAAGTTTTTACTTTTGACTCATTTAAATGAGATGCAACAACTGTGTGGCCCCTTCTAGTTTACAAAGCACTTTCATAAGAAATTACCTTATTTCATCCCTCGCAGAAGCCTTGTTAAATATACACAAGTACTCTCATTTTACAGACCAACAAAGGAGAAGAGCTGGGTCAGCTAGTCAAGGTGGCTCAGCCAGCAAACAGTGAGTCAGTGATGGAACCCAGGCCTTTCATTGCTCAGCCCTACCTTCTGGGTACCTGTGTTACAGGAAGAAAGTGTGCTGCGTGGACAGGGGTCCTCAGGGGTCAGAAAGATTCCCCTTGGCTGTGGGGCCTGTGGCAGGCTAATTAATTCCACCTCGTCTGACTTTCTTCATCTGCAGAACAGTGCTACTGACTGTAGCCCATCATTTCTGAGGGTTATGGGAGATAATACGTGGCAAGTGGTCAGCATGCTGTGCAGCGCATAGCACACAGCACATGCTCATGAAAGGGCTGCAGGTTCCATAGCAGGCCACTCCCCTTAACTGGATATGCCTGTTACAGCAGCCGCCAGACACACACTGATGTAGTATGTGCTCAATGCAGGTCGATGAAACAACTTCCTCATACCCCAGGCACTGCATGCCCCTACATCCTGGCCAGGAATCCCAGGACACAGATGTCAAGAATAAGCCCAGTGCCACAGGCGGGGGGTCTGGCTGCTTTATGAGGTCACGACCACCATGACTATGCTCTGCCAGGGAGGCCAAACCCAGGCTGCCAACCAAGGCAACTAGCAGGACACAGATTTTGCCCTCAAGGCACACATCTGAGCCAAGAAGAGAGATGGGTAAGGGCAGGAGCTGTCATGGCTGGCCAGGGACAAAATGGCCACTGGGCCAGGCGTGTGGCAGCCGAGCGTGTGGCAGCCAGGCCAGCACAGCATGTCCTCCGGGCGGGGCCGCGTCCTCGCCACACTGAGCCGAGCACCCTCCTCCTCCTCCTCCTCTGCCTCCTCCTCCTCCTCCTCCGGCCGGGGCTCTGCTCCCAGGCTCGCGAACATGCCTGTCCTTGGTGAGAAGAGCAAATGAAAGCACATGGCCTACTTCCAGCAGCCTCGCTGTTTCGCACTTTCAGATGAAAATAATAAAAACACACACACACATGCAGAGGCTGGGGAGCGAGGGTGGACCTGGCAGCCCAGAGCTGGCACAAGGACTCACGCGGCACCGGCTGTGGTAACCTGGCAACCTGTGGAAGGTGTGCTGGCCGGGAGGACACCGCAGAAGAGTGCCGGGCCGGGAAGAGTGCGGCCACAAGGGAAGGTCACTGCGCGCTGGCCAGGCTCCTGGGGCCGGCTGTGAAGGGGGCAGGGTGCAGCGGGACACCGCTGCCCACACGACTCGTGATTCTCAGCTGTGTGTCCCCAACAGCTTCCCACTGTCACCCTGCTTGCTTGCTCTTCTGCAATCCAGTCTAGATACCCCTATCATTATCTCCTCTGCAATTCTGAACGTCGTGTTCCTCGCCTGCTCTGGAACCTGCCATGGCTCCTCTGTGCCTGACCTGGGCATCCCTCTAGTGTCTGATTCTGATCTCCCCTCCAACCTCAGTTTCCCCCCTCTGACCCCCACCCTTTTACCCTTTCACCCCTCTGACCCCCACCTCACTGCCTCTTCTGCACGCTCCCCTCCTGCAGGCCTCTACAGATGGCAAGTCTCCCCCTCAGCCTGTACTCCAAGGTCCTTTAATGCAATTTTACTGGACATCTACCAGAGAGCAGGCACTAGGCCGAGCAATGAGACAACAGGAATGTCAGACACAGTCTATCTACAACAAGCTCTCGGTCATAACAGGCAAACCAAACAAGCCCATCAATGCCGCACAAGTGTGGCAGGCAACAGGCATTACAAACAGTGCTCAGCATGGGCAAGACATTGTTTTAAGCCCTTTCATCTGCCCATTTAACCCTTTCAGTAGCCCCCCACCAAGTCAGTACAAATACTATATGTCCCATTTTACAGAAGAAGGGGCTGAGGCAGAGCAAAGGCCAAGCACAACTTACTCAAAATCACCCTCAGAGAGGGCTGCACATCCATGTTGCTGCAGCACCATTCACAACGGACAGGCCAGGGAATCAACCTAGGTGTCCATCAATGGATAAAAAAATAGTTAAAGAAAATACAGTATATAAACACATTCAGCCCTTAAAAAGTATGAAACCCTGAGGTTTTCAACAACATGGATGGAACTGGAGATCATTGTGCTTAAGTAAAATAAGCCAGGAACAGAAAGACAAGCACTGTATGTTCTCACTGTATGTGGAAGCTAACGATGCTAGCAGCGGCAGAGAACAGAAGAGTGGCTAGCAGGGCTTGGGAAGGGGGCAGGAAGGGAGGGGCGGAGAGAGTGGACGAAGAGCAGCAGGGGCAGGTGCACGGGGAGGATGACTTCTAGTGTCCTGCGGTGCCATAGAACAATGAAGGTCTATAACAATTTATTGCTTATTTTGAAATAACTAAGAATTCACATTCTCAACATACAAAGATGACAAATGTTTGAGGAGGGGGAAATACGAATTTCCCTGATTTGATCCTTGCACACTATATCCTATATCCTACAAAGGCAAAGAGATATTACAGTCATTCCCCGATTTGTGAACGAGCTCTGTTCCAGGAAAACATTCCTCAGTCGAACTCAATCCTAGCCCACAAAGTGAGTGTTACACAGAACACCTGTGAAAGTTCGCAACTCGAATGTTTCTAAGGTGGCGACTTACTGTAGATGGCAGCTTAAAAAATAAAAATAAATCCCCAAAGTGAAGGGCAGATTTACACAGACTGGGCACTTCTGGGAGAGAGGCTGGTGCCAGTGCTGAGGCTCAACAGGGTGGCCAGATGTGGCCATGCTCACAGCAGACCCGACCCTGAACCGCCATGGCCATGGCACCTTCTCTACTTCCTGGGATATTGTCCTGGGGGTGGGGACCCCCCCAAAGGGAAAAGCTGCTGCTGATGAGAGGTGAAATATCACCAAGGCTTCCCTCCCTCACACTAAGATAGCAGACAGAAGGTTGGGATGCACGCATGATCAACAGCCAACTGTCACAATGTGACAAATTCAGTCACCTCAACAACTCCATTTCCTCGGGGCCACTCAGGGAGATTCAGCCCGAGTCCTGTCTCTGGCACCAGCTGGGGACAGCACCTCTGGGTGTCTTGCACAGCCCCCTCCTTCTCTCCCTGTGTAGCTGTGACCCTCAGCATGGCTAGGAGAGACATATTCAGTGATCAGCTAGGCAGCCTCCCCGTGGCAGGCCTGGGCAGGAGTGGGTGCTGGCCCTCAATGACGACATCACATGCGGGCATTTGGGTACTGGGCATGTCTGCCCAGCTCTGCTCCTCCTGGCCCACCATGGTCGGTGTGGGGGCAGCCTCAGGGTTGTGCACAGCAGTGCAGGGGGAGGGAGCCTGGCCTCCACCCCAACCTGCCCATCTCTCCTCCTCCTCCCATCACAACAGAAGTCCCCTCAGGGAGTCCTTGTGCCCCTCTCAGCCACCAGACAGCTATCGTTTGTTGCAGCCCCTCCTGGGGTTACCATTTCACTTCTGCCCAAGCAGGCAGCCTCTTCCCTCCTCTGCCCAGTCACATGGGGCTCTCCCCAAACCTGGCTGGGATACAAACTCAACAAGGACAGCGCCTTCTGTTTTGTGAGTTTCAGAGTTTCTAGCCCCTGGACTATTGCCTGGCATATAGCTGGGACTCAATAAATGCCTACAGAAAGCATGCACTGCCACCTCCACTTGACAGATAAGGAAAGTCGAGTACATTTCCCAAGGACATAAAGCCAACATATATGGCAAGCCAAGAGTCAAATTCCAGACTTCCCAGATACAGGAACCACCACACCGTGCAGCCATTCACACTGCTATGCACTGAGTACCCGACCCGGGCAGGATGCTCAGAAGCACAAGGAAGGTGAACCCATGATTAAAAACCTTTGTGAGAAGCCAGGACGGTGGTACATGCCTGTAATCCCAGAAATCTGGGATGCTGAGGCAGGGAGATCACAAGATTGAGCATAACTTAGTGATTTAATGAGACCCTGTGTCAAAGGAAAAAGTAAATAAAGGGCTAGGGATGCAGCTTAGTGCAAAGGCCCTAGGTTCAATCCCAGCACCTAGAAAAACAAAGCAAAACAAAACAAACCTCTTTTACTAGAGACCTATTACATATTAGGCACTAGGGAACATGAACCCATAGTCCTTCTTTAAAGGTTGTATGTGTGCAGGTATATGCATGTGTACAACCACGTATTATACATATAAATGTACATACAAGCACATGCTACGTACATACGCTCATGTCACGTGTTCAAACATCCTGTGAAAGTTCTCAGGTTCATCACTAGAGAGAGTACAGGCAGCCAATGATTGAAACAGTTAATAAAGCAACAGGAACCTAGAAGGCGCAGAAATCTCCGGAAGCAAAGAGAGAATGCAGGAGGCAGCAGCCCAGGAAGGCTCTGAAGAATTTACAGCCTTCAGTAAGAATGGAAGGACCAAAGCAAGCCTTGGAGCAGGAGCCCCGTGCTGAAGGACACCAAGCACAACCACGCAGGCTCTGGGAGTCTTCAGAGACTGCATTCTTTTTTTCTTTTCTTGCTTGCTTTCTCTTTTGTTCTTGAAAATTTGCATATCTGTTTAGTTTTTTTACACATGTTTTTAACTGTCTCATATTCTGCACCTATATTGTTTGAAGAAAAATGTCCCACTACATTTTTTTAAAAATTTCCCTTTTGGAAACCACTACCCAAACTCAATCCCTCCATACAGAGGAGATGCTGGCACTGCCCAAGGTCCAGAGGTAGCAGTACAGAGCTGGGACACACCTCAGGCATCCGTCCTCTGGGCACCCTAGGTCATCCGGGTCACTGTTCAATGTCACAGGGAGGCAGAGAATGTGGGCAGCTGCAGAGGCAGAGCACAAGTGGGCCGGGAACAGCACCCTCATCTGCAAAGCCCAGGCTCCTCCACCGTGTGCACTTCAGCCAGGACAGAACTCAGGACCCTTGGGCCTCTGCAGCCAACCTTGGCCTGTGCAAAGGAGGTGGTGCAGCTTCTTGGGCTGGAAGTTACACGCTATTTATTGGTTTTTCCTGCTTGGCTTGTTTTGACACGCGGTGGAGGCTAATCCTCCTGGCAAACTCCGGCAACACAACAGGGCAGCCGGCCCCTCCCTGAGGCAGTGGGGCAGCTGCTCCAACGGGAAAAAACCAGCTGGAGGAGGCCACTGGTCAGCAGTTGACCTCTCTGCTCCAGTGGCACAGGCTCCTACGCATCTCACAGGGACTGTGGCCCTTTAACAGTGTAGATGCTGGAGCCAGACTGACTCAGCCTCTGACTCTGCCTAGAGCCCGATGAGCAGTCTCAGGAAAGATACTACACCTCTCTCGGACTCAAGTTTCCTCACCTGCCAATGGAACATTTTCTGTACACTTGCTCTGAGGTTTAAATTGAGTTCTTATATGGGAAAGCCTTGAACAGCACCAGGACATGGTGACCATGTGATGACTCCGGCTATCCGCAGCTATTTCATTATTTGTAAATGAGGTTCTTGACACCTACTGTATTAGATTCCAGGCCAGGTGAGCCTGGCTACACTGAGCACCTGCGATGGGCTGGGGTACACAGTAGTGTCTAGGGTGGTTCCAGCATAAGCTGCAGAGACCCTAGCCCCCTGAAGAGCCCTGGTTTCCCTCACAGCTGAAGGCAGGTGGGCGAAGCCTTGTGCCACCGGACCCCAGCCTCTCAGCTCTCGGCTTTGGACCCTGCACTGGTAGGTGACCTGACTGGGTCCTTGCACTGCATATTTCTGTCCCACATGCTTGTGTCCTTCATAGCCACCCTGTGTGAGTGCTCTTGCTATTTTCCTCGAGATAAGTAGCTCCTGAACATCTTGGATTTGGGAGAGGTGGGTGAACATGATCTACAAAAGTCACTTCTTATGATTTTCTTGAGATCCGGTGCCACACTGGGTGCATCCCTAAGAATCTTACCAGGCTGCTTGGTGACAAGCAGACACACATGAGAGTACAGACTTCTGCCTGGCCCCAGACCAGGGCACCAGGAGCTCAGTATTTGTGCAGGAAGTTGTGGCTAATGGGCTGGGTGAGGATGAGGCTCTCCAGCCCCCTTCTGCAGCCAGGAACTCCTGGCACTGCAGAAAGAGAGTCCTCATGGACTCAGCACGCCTAGGAGCAGCCCAGGCTCAACTCTTACTTCTTCACCTCAAACTTTTCATCTCTGGTACATGGCACGGCTCTCAGCTAGAGCCCAACAGGACACTGAATTCTCTAGCATGGATTCCAAAAACAACCAGTTGTACCCGTGAGCCAGGTCTTCATGGAACTTACATCCTAGAATCCAGACTGCAGGCCGCCTGTCAGGGTCCTCCTTCCATCCCTTCACCAGAACAGCCAATCTCCAGGCTGGTACAGTGGTCACCGGGCTGTTCCTCCTCTCTTACCCTGTGCCAAAACTCCACCATGCGTTTTAAGGCCTGCACTGCAGCGTCCTCCCTGCTGTTCCACGATTCCCAGCAGCTCTGCCTTCTGCAGGAAACAGGCAGAGGCAGGAAAAGCTCTTCAGTGCTTGTGCCCAGGCTGGGCCTACACTTGCTGAACAACCTTGTGTAAGCTTCAGCTTCCTCACCTGTCAAGTGAAGGCTGTGGCAAGACATTCCCAAAGGTGCTTGCTGGCTCCGGCAGGGGAGAAGTGTCTGGCCCAGTCTGGTGTATTCCTCCCGGGCACTGTGAAGTGCCCAAAAAGAAAGGCCTCTTTCAGGAGGGGAACCTAGCCCAGGCCATGGCTCCCTGCAAGCATTCCTTGGCTCTCTCTCTAGCCGCCCTAAACATTCACTGCTTGCAACCTTGTGACTCTGGATTACCTGACCTTGAATCCTGCCAACCCTGCACTCCTGCTGAGACCTCTTCTGACCCAACTGCCTGTAACTGGGACAGCCTTGCCTGCTGTTACCAGGCTTGCTATGGCTATACGAGGGTGCTGCCTGCTCGATCTAAATATCCATGACCATCACTGCGGCGCCTACTGACGTGCCTTCCTTGGCCCCAGTCCCACCAGCATCCTCTGAGCTTCCCTGGTCTGCTCAGTGGAGTGCACTCTATGGTGATTGATTCATTCATTCTACAAATATTCACTGTCAGAGACAGGTACTGTTCAAGGCAAAGACACAGCTGTATGAAAACAACTGCTTCCCCTACTAGCACATCCCCCTGCCAGGACAAACTTCCCGACTGGATAGAGACTTTACCTAATTCACCACTGTCAAATTCTTTCATTCGACAGGTACTTACTGAACACTTAAAAGTGAGCCAGGCACTATTTCAGGCACTGTCATAAAACAGCAGTTTTGGAAGTACAATTAACAGCATGGGCTCTGTGAGAAGGGAGGGAAAAGGAGAGGAGGGAGAAATAAAAATGATCAAGATATGACATGCCACATCCCACGAAGAATGTGTTCATTATGTGTCACAAACATATACCACTCAAAAGTAAAAGAATGAAAGCCTGGATTCCTGTTGTGTGACCCTAGGCAATTATAAAACTTCTACAAGTCTCAGTTTCCTAACTTGAAAACGAGGC
Organism: Dinomys branickii; assembly: GCA_004027595.1. Classification (NCBI taxonomy): domain Eukaryota; kingdom Metazoa; phylum Chordata; class Mammalia; order Rodentia; family Dinomyidae; genus Dinomys; species Dinomys branickii. The sequence continues at coordinate 147,039 of PVLD010001627.1, read as the reverse complement.
TAATGACAGTGAGAATAAATGAGACTGTTCATGTAAAACGCCTATAACACTGTCTGGCACAGAGTTCCTGCTGGAGTAGTTTTTACTTTGTCGTGATACCAAAGGTGCCAGCACTTAATATGCCAAGAACATCAAGAAATGCTGCCCCACCCCACTTAACCAATATCCCGATTTTCTTCATAGATGATATTGATAAATGTGGCTCCAACTTCATCACCAACAAAAAAGACTTATGCAGCATACCAGATGCAATATGATAAAAAAAATAGGGGCAATGTTTAAATTGTTAAAAATTTTTTTACAGAGCCGGGGGTACAGTTCAGTGGCACAAGCACCTGCCAGGCAAGCACAAGGTCCTGAGTTTCAGTCTCAGTACCAAAAAAAACCGAATTTTTTTTTTTTACAATAAAAAGACACACTGCCATTAAGCACCCTCAAAATGCTCTCCCCCTGCCCCACTTCAAACAGGCTCATCCCGCCATGCTTGCCACCTCCTGAAGCAGTTCTTGAAGTCCTCATCTGGGCTGTGATGGCCATGCCAAAGTCCCGCATCAATTTTAAATGTTTACATTTCACAGTCATTTTAACTTTGAGGAAGAGCCGGAAGTCACACAGTGCCAGCTCTGGTGAAGCAGGAAGGCACTGGACTGTGTTTATGTGCCGCCTTTCCTTTGGCTGGCACTCAGCAGCAGCATTCACCGTATATTTTTTTTATCACAAAAGACACAAAAGAGAACTCCCAGAACTACTTCAGAAAGTTCAAGAACAGTAAGTGTATTTGAAGCAAGGGGGAGTACTTTGAGAGGAGTTAATGGTAACACGTCTCTTACTGTAATAAATATTGGTGACATATTTCTGACAAAGTATGGAGAACTTGCCATAAACCATTAGGAAAGATATAGGCAAACTCAATATAAAAATAAGCAAAAGATGGCAACAGTAACCTGGCAAATGAGAAATCCCAAGTGGACAATATCATTAAAATGTACATTTAGACCACAGTTTAATATTATTCCATTGCTATCACAACAGGTACAATGAAATGGGTACAATAAAAAAGGAAGACAGTATCAACACTAAGTATCTGACAGTATCAAATACAGGTAAGCAGCATACCAGATGCAATATGATAAAAAAATATGGGCAATGTCTTGGAGCAATCAGAATTTTCCTATTTCATTAATGGAAGGACAACTGGTACAACCACTCTGGCGCCATCTTAGTAAAACTTGGATCCAGCAATCCCATAAATACATACCCAACAGAAGTGCACATACACACTGCATGTATGCACACACATACACACATTATTTATATTCATAGATATGTTTTCTAGTCATAAAAACATACAGACCATATGATCATATAGACCATAACGATGTGTTGGTCAATGACAGACCACAATATCCGACAGTGATCCTGTAAGATTCTATCACCAAGTGAAAATGTGGCTCTCTTGGCTCTGTAGGTCTAATCTATGACAATCACAAAGCAACAGAATCTTCCAGCAATGCACTTCTCAGAACAAATCCCTGCAGTTAAACACCTGCCTATATGTCTATACGCATACACACGAGTCTACGTATGTGCATGTATATGTGCATCTGTTTATTCACCAAAAGACATGTACAAACATACTGACAGCAGCACTGTTTGTAATGGCCAAAACCTGCCCAGCCCAAACATCCATCAGCAGTAAGTGGGGTAATAAGCAGTGATCTATTTATAATACGGAATACTACACTGTATGGAGAACGGAAAACTACAACAGCATAAAACATGGATAAATGTCACATACAAGATGAGTGAAAGAGGTCAGGCTATAGAGGAGAAACACTGTGATTCCATTTATATGAAGCTGAAAAACAGGCAAAACTACTCTCCGATATTAGCAGTCAAAACAGTAGCCACCCTTACAGTGTGGTTAGTACCTAAAAAACTCCAAGGGTTTGGTAATGTTCAGTATCTTTCCTGATTGCTGGTTACAGCTGTACATACCTTACGTTGAACACACGGGATTTGTTCAGTTCCTTCTACGCATGTTAAATGTCAATTTAAAAATTACCCTATAAAAGTCTTAAGGCAGATTTTTTAAAAACTTTAAAAGCCAGGAGAAGATGGACTTTGCTCTAAATGGGTCAATACTCCAATATTTATAGATTTTAGCACCTTCAGCCCCTGTTGGTGAAATGTGAAAGATATATACACATTTTGGGGTATTTTCCTATGCATTTCAATAAATGGGAGCAATATTAAAACCTCAGTATCATATACAAGAAGTACATGTTTTCAAAGCTGTAAAGTTAATTTTTCCAGCCTTAGTTCTATGGAAAAGAATCTGAAAATGTATTGGGCTTAAATTTCCAGTGGCTGCCAGAGCATGGAGGAACTCCAGGCCTAAAAACCAAGTCCACGAAGAAGCCAGGGTCTAGGAGCAGGATGGTAACCAGCAAGGGACTCTGGGGCAAAGGCAAAGGAACATGGAATGCTGACAGACGAGCATAAGTCACCAAGGGGTCCCCAGGGGGGTGACCTGAACTTCCTGACCCCGTGCAGGAAATTGTGGCTGGGTGTGGGCAGCCCTGGATGCAGAAGGAAGTGGCTTCAGTGGATCACACAGCAGAGGATGTAACCTTGGGTGTGCTCTGCTTCGCGCCGGGGATAAGCAAGACAGGTTTACCCGGAGGTTCTTTGTCTATTGGGTGTAGTTTCTAAATATATACAGATTCATCCACTTGATCCATTCAAATATTTACCATGACTGGACAGAACCTCCCAGGCTTTCGGGTTCAGTGGTCCCAGCTGCTAGCTAAAACAGCGGTAACCTAGAACCTGGCTACTAAGCCTCAGGCATCATCTGAGTCACCTGCATGAGGAGGGAGGCAGTGAACCTGAACTAGAACATGAAGAATTTGCCAAATAATAATCTATCCCCCAGTGACTCCCACTAACAGAAGGAAACATTTTTTAAAAGGGCACCTCAACATCATTTGCAAATGCTATTTATTCTAAATAGATGTGCCTTCTTAATTATATAATTTGAGCTTATCCAAAAAATGTCTCTGCCTCTTCCCAAAGTAGAGAAACTGAACAAGTGTATGGGACAGAGGGAAGAACATCAAGAAGCAAACTAGAGGCAGAGATACCTGCTGAGCCCCAGGAAAATATGGGCACAGTTCCCAGGATGCCTGGCTTTACCTTGCCTTCTGCCCTACCCAGCTGCTCCCTACCACTCCCATGAGGTCTTTTCCAGAGTCCCACATTGACATCTTCACTCTATGGCATCACAATTAAAGAGGCGAGGCAGTGAGGTCACATAGAAAGGACCTTGAAACCTGTACTGAACATTGAAAAATCAGCATATTCTAGAATCCATACACAGCTCCCCTCCCTTTATTAGTCAGCTTCCTCTTAGTTGATACAATCCCCAACACTCACAATGTAAAGGAAGAGAGGTTAATGTGGCTCATGTTTTCAGGGAATTTAGTCCATGGCTGGCTGGCTCCAGGGCAGAAACAACATGGTGGAAAGGCTTGCTCCAGAGTAAAGCTGCTTAGTTCACGGCAGCCAGAAAGCAGAGCGTGGGAACACTGTCAGATCAGAAGGGGCAAAGGACCAGACAGACTACAAGGCCGTGCATTCATGACCCACCCACACATACCCAGAGGTGTTTTCCCTTTATCATCCTGGCGGATCCCAAGGGTGATCAAGATGACCTTCCGCACTCACTGCTACATCCATCTATGGCAAACAAAGATTTGTGCTTTGAAGACTCCTCATTTCCCCGTTCTAGCTGGAAGCAGCCTTGCCAACTACAGGAGGAGGTGCTGGCAGATGAGTGCTGCACCAGGCAGCTGAGATATCTGGCAACAGGTTGAGTCTTTTATCTGGGAAGCAATATCATGTTCTCCAGGGCAATGAGTGTGTGTTTCCTGCATTTAAGAGAACTTTAGCAAGCAGAACTCAGTTCTGCAAGGCAGAGCAAACACTTCAGCTACAGAGTAAAGGAAAACAGCTTCAGGCGAGACTCCCATCATTCCCACATGAAGGCTGCTTGCGATGGCTTCTCTGATGCCCTTAAAGTTCATTTAAAGGTATCAGCACCTAAATATGTCAAAACTAAAGCTTGTTTTGGTGCACCAGGAACACAACTGCACAAAGACACACACTGATGAGCAGAACATACGTGCATAAAGGGTAAGAATCCATGCAATGCCTTATCATGGGATCTGTGAGAGACTGGTGGCCTAATTGCTAAATACAGTTACTGTAAGACATTGAAGCATTTTGCTAACAAGCCTCCTGCTAAAGGCTGACGGGGGCAAGGAACAAGAGCCGAAGGCAGAGGCTAGATCACTCCCAGCCTCCAGTCTTCGCCAACAGAAGCACACAGCTGACAAGAGGAACTCTCAGGCGTTTCTACAGAACTGTTCCCTTCTACCAAGGCTGTAACCGCTGCAACACTAGTATCTGGACTAAGTAACTCTGCTGTGATGAAGGCTGTTCTGTGTATCATACAGTACTTAGTGGAGGAACTGGTCTTATACATAACCGTAACACTTCCTGCTGCCCCAGTTGTGACAATAAAGATATGACGGCAGATATTCCTAAGTATTTGCTGAAGACAGGGGCAGGAGCCGGGGGTACAAATTTGTTCCTGGTTGTCCCTTACACTAGAAGGGCCTAGCCTAACACTACAATCATCCATTGAATGGGAAGGATAAAGAAAATTTAGCTGGCCATTGTCTCCTAGGGACACTAAGAAGGCAGAAGTCCCCAGGCAGGTGATCTGCATCATATCCAAAGGCTGGCAGGAGGAAGTCCCGGAGAAGACAGATACTTTACCACCCCAGACCTCCACTCTCCCACCCCAAAAAACCTACCTTTCTCAAGGCTTAGCTGGCCCAGTCTCATGGCCACTCAACCCCACCCAAAGTCACTTCAGGTGCTGAACAGAAACCACTGTCTACCTAGCTACATCTCTGTGAGGTACAAAGTACATCTCAGTCCTGAAAAACCTGGCTCAACTAACCATCCTAGCTCTTCCCTTTCCCTGACTCAGCCACCTTGACCAAAATGCCAGCCACCAAACAAACAAAAAAAAAACCCTGCCAAAGCTCCAAGTCCAGCCCTCCAGCACTTTGGGAGTCAAAACTGGCACCACCAGTCAAGAAGCAGGAAAGAATCCTTAGCCCAAGGTAAAGGTACAGACTGAGACTTTCAGGCACATGAGGGAGGAACAAGCAGAGGGATGATAGCGTGGGTGGGGCGTCTAAGTCTGCAAGGGGCAGAGCCAGGAAGGCTCTGGGACAGGCCTACTAGCTTCCAGCTTTGGAAGCAGAGAGATTCTTGTGTAACCTCGAACTTACCCAAGCAGAGATGACACTGACTACATTGCTGACTATAAATCTAGTCCACCCAAAGCTGGGTTTGGCTCACTCTGGCCGGCCCCCCATCAGCTACAGTTTTGCTAAATTTAGTGCTGTTCCCAGTCACCCAAAGGACACTGCTCTTCGTGTCCATTTCAGGTTCAGTCGGGGACAGACAGACAGGAACGGGACTTGTGGAGAAGAGATCTGCCCTCGAGTGACCCTCTCCCTTCCCTGCTGAAGTCGGGGCCCCAGGGGAGCAGAAGATGTGAAACGCTGCAGTCAGAGGTCCCTGGGGCACCACAAGCAGGCTCTGCACTCAAGGCAGGACCCCACGGGAAAAGGGGCACCGATCCACAGCTGTCACCCTCCTTCTGCCCACTCCTCCAGACCCAGGTTCCACACTTAGGAAGGCACAGAGTCTGGGGTGTGAGGGCTCTTGCTCCCTCAGGTGCTACCTGGCACGGAGGTAGATGGACAGGCACCCCGAGGACAGGGAGTCTTTGCAGCACTCTGGGTAATCAGAGATAGGTATTCAGTCGAATACTCCAAAGCCCTAAAAGGGAGGGGAAGTCGTGCTTCCTAGACCTGGCTGCATGCTGGAATTGCCTGGGGCTCCCAGACATCCGGAGGCCCAGGCACCTCCTGCCAGAGAGGCTGCAAAGTGTCAAAGATCCCAGCTGTCAAAGATCCCAGCTGACTTGAAAACGCACACAAAGTAGGAGGGGCTTGAGAGCAGGGCTTCTACTTTCACAGAGTTCTGCCTCAAGACTCTGGCCAACCACTTCCTTTCACATTTGCATGCCTTACTTCTCCCACTAGAAAGTGCACCTAAAGCACAGAGCACTTGTCACAGGGGCTGTGAGCAGCAGCATGGAGACAATCCTTAGGCAAGTGTACAGCGAGTGCTCACGGAATCAAAGAGGATGAAGGGAGAAACCCAAGTGCTGGGTCAACACCACCCAAGGCAGAGTCTAGCACTACACAGACTATTTCAGGACGTGATGGGGCATCGGCTGGACCCCGCCCGTTCTCCCACCTCCGTGCACCATTTCCCCATTTTTCTTCTCCTCCCCTTCCCCGCCTCCCTAAATCTTAATAGCCAAGCCCCAACTCTGACTACTCAGGGCTCCCTCCCTGACTACAGGTCACTGCGTGTCTCACTTTAGAACTTCACACTTGCTGTCCTGACCAGTTAAGAATGTTTAAACGTATGCCGGTCTGGTGCCTCCAAGCAACTGTATGTGCCTTGAGGGCAGGCGAGGTTCTCTTGCTCCTATGCACTCCTTACCGTTCTGGGCTGGGCACACAACTCTGCACTGAGATTTGTGGGATGAAAACACATGTTGAGCCTGCAGAGGTAACTACACAGGCAAGGATCCAGCTCCAAGGTCCAGGGAAGCAGGGCCAGCACCCAAGGCCATGGTACTACAGGCTCCCATGCTAGCACAAGGATGTGCCACCTCCCCAGGCCTATAGCTCCTGCCACAAAGCCACTCCCCTTTGACTCCCCAAACCTGACAGCAACCAGGCAAAGCCCAGCTCTGCCCACATGGAAACCAAAGCAACAAGCTATAAGCCTCTTACAGATTAAAGGCCCTAATTTAAACCTCTATGGAGGTAGGACAAGTGGGTCAGCACTCTGCAGGCCAGTGGTGCCACTAGAAGAAGGAGCAGCAGCTACGAGAGTGGAGGAAGGCTCCTCCTCTGCAGGAGAAAGCACTGGTGAAATCCCCATGGAGGGCGGCCAGCTCCCCGAGACCCACCAGGACTCTGGCTGAACTCTGACCTTCCTGCCCATGGAACCTGAGAAACAGGAAACCAGAAGCAGCGCAAGCAAGTCAGGACAGCCTTCTTTGCCCTGCCCTGGCTGCGCTATGTGGCAAAGGTCTGTTGCTGAAAGATAAATCACATTTAAAAAGCAAGGAAACAGCTAAGAAGCAAGGACCTGAGATGACAGGGATGGGGCTAGGTGCACCACATTCTAGGGAACCCCTCCCCAGGGTGACAGGGTGGGGTTGGCCTTCGCTCCTCATCCTGCTGAACCTGTCCAGGCTCTGTTCCCTGTCCCTCTGCAGCCAGCAATGCCAGGGCAGGCAAGCACCACAGACAGCCTGCTTCATGCTGAAAGAGCCCGACTCTGGCCACGCTGTGAATAAACACCCTCTCCCCACATCTGTCTCCATGGAGATGGCCTTGGCAAAGTGGCCAGAACCCACTGTCCATGTGAAGAACAAAGACACCCTCACTGGATGGTGTTTCCCCAACATTTTGGACCCAGACCCACAGCACAAAATACATGTGACAGCTGGGCCTTGTGGTGCACATCTGTAGTTTGAGGTAGAGGGACCTCAAGCTCAAACCTCACCTGGACAGCTCAGCAACTGTGCAAGACCCTGTCTCAAAGTAAAAAGTAAAAGGGGCTGGGGACACAGTTCAATGTGAAGGGCTTGAATTAAATCCCCAGTATCACAAAAATATATATGCAAATAAACAAATATGAATTTTACATAGTGCCCCTTCGCACACATATATGTGCCTCTGTACGTATCTCTCCCTCCCTCCCCTCCTCATGTGGAAGTGGACGTTTCATGTAGGAATACGCACCTTTACCACCCACTGTGCAGTCAGATAGTCTCTGACACACAACCCCTTACATGTTTCAGGCTGGACTTCCATGACACTGATCTCACCACACCTCAGCCACCAAGCACTACCTTGCCCACACGCCTCCAGGTCTTCCCATCTGACAACTGCCTATCTCCGGACACAGGGCCCACACGCTCTCCCCCTGCACCCCACTGGGGCATCAGTGCTGGACCAGCATGGTTCCCTGGGGCAAGAGCCGCCGCACCACCCTGTCCAATACCCACTACCTGCACGCAGCTGGGAACACACAGCCGAAGGGCTGACCCTGTACTGTCCACCCGGTGCTTTTCCTTTCAACAGCCCAAGTGCATATATCATGTATGCTACAAACCAAGAGGCCATGAGGTAAGTTTGCTTTTTACCTGATGCTAGAGACCTTTTTTTATAGGAATTTTTTTGACAACAGGAAAAAGGAATCCAACTATAAACTAACTTCAGCCCTGTCTTCCTGCCTTTCCAAGAGGCCTGTGAAATCCTGTCACCTGCTCCTCCAGACAGCCCACCCTAATGGACCAGGAGAGCTAAGGAATTCTCCAAACCCTGGACCACAGCAATATGAAACCCTAATCACTCCTTTCTGCATCCAATGTTCTCAAAAAGGCAGCCTAAGGCCTCTTTCCATCTGTAATTACGGCCTGGCTGGGTTTTAAAGTTGGAAACATCACAGGAAAAATCACAAGCACTCGATATTCTGAATTGCTTCAGTTTTAAAGGTTAATTGTCAAGACTTTTTCCACAGGTAAATTTTGTGTCCCTTGGTGAAGAAAGCAGGTGCCATCTTGCTCGGTTCCCTCCCAGGCAGAGACAGCCACTCCCAACGATGCACAACCTCTCAGCCACCATGTGCCACTCTCATCAGGGTCCTCCAAGCCCAGAATGCCTGCAATGCTCACTTGGTCAACTCGCCAAGACTCCAGGAAAAAGGAGTGTCTTACTGCAGTCTGATGTGCTCAGCCGGCCTCCTGCAGGGTTTCTGAGTGGACCTGGGACTGCTCCTCGGTGTATGCCAATTTGCGCTATCACGATTTCCCCAGAGCCGACAGCTTCCACGCCACCGTAGGAAGAACCTGCCCCAAAGGGGTTAAGAGACAATGAGCCCAGTCCAAGCCTCCCACTGCCTCTCCCCATGCACAGCTCCCACCGCATCTGCCCTCTCTGAGCAGGAACAATGCCAGTCTCCCCAACCCAACAAGTCACTTTCTCCTCTACTCTGGGTCCAGGGTTGCACTTCTAGGTGAAGCCATGCCTATCCCAGGAAACCCACTTATTAACAAACGCATACTTACCAAGCACCTGATGGGACAAAGCACCAGCTGGGCTCTGGCAACCCAGCCACGGACATCATGGACGAGAGCTTCCAGTATTCCAAGAGACACCCCTACTCCATGCCACCCACTTCTGGCTACCATAACACTGTCACACGCTTCCCTGCTTTAAGCCAGACTGTAGCTGAGAACATCTTTCTGCCCCACTTTTTCCTTTCTTTTCCCTCCCAAACCCACTACATACAAATAGAGAAACGGACACAGGATGTCAAAGAGTGCACAGATACTCACGGCTCTGCCCTGGCCTATGCGGCAGACAGTGCCTGAGGGACAGGCTTTCAGCAGTGCAGGCTCAGGGCACCAGAAGACTTGCCCCTGCTGAAGCAGGAAGCACAGAGTGTCTCTGTTCCCCAGCCACAACCTACAGCTCTTCTGGCTGCTCAGCTTTTAAACTGCACTTCTGGTCACAGCTACTGGCAAAACAACTCCAGTTGTACATATGTGCCCAGCCCTCCCAGCTCCTGCACTAGCAAGGTAGAGGAGCAGTATGCCTCTCTGCCATCTGCACAAACACCCCGAGTGCTCAGTGTATGGACAGAAGCCATGAGACAATGCTGCAGAGACACACATTTTTCTATGACGAGAGGTGGCATGAAGATAAACTAAAAGCTTCTGCATGGCAAAGGGAGTAACAGAGGGAACAGACAACCTGCAGAATGGGAGAAAATATTTTGCAAATTATACATCCAACAAGGAATCAATACCCAGAACACAAAAGGAAAGCGAACAGCTCAACAGCAGAAAAAGAAAGGATAACCTGATTTAAAAATGGGCAGATGACCTGAACAAACATTTATTTAAAGAAATGATCAACCATGTAAGATAATGTTCAACATCATTAACCATCGGGGAAATGCAAATCAAAACCACAATGAGGTATCCTTACCCCAGTTGGAAGAGCTATCAACAAAACAACAAAGAGCCAGAGTAGCATGGTACATGCCTGTGATCCCAGCTACTCAGCACACAGGCTGGAGGACGGCAAATTCAAGGCCAGCCTGGGGAATTTAGTGAGACTCTGTCTCAAAATAAAAAACAGAAAGGGTTGCTAATGTATCTCAGTGACGGAACACTTGCCTACCATGGTGTATGCCAACTTGTGCTATCGGAGTTCAACCCATGAGTCCCATCCCTAGTTCTGAAGGAAAAAAGAAGAAAAAAATTGAAGTGAATGTAGAGAGAGGGGGAGTCTCACATGCTGTGGATGGGAATGTAAATTAGTACATCCTTTATGGAAAGCAGTATTGAGGTTCCTCAAAAAAAACAGAAACAGGACTGGAGTACCACATGATCCAGCAACCTCCCCCCTACCACCCCCTAGCATTACAGCCACAGGCACTGGGATCAGTATGGTGAAGAGACATCTGCACACACGTTTACTGCAGTGGTGATCACAACAGGCTCAATATGGAGCCTACCTAGAATCCATGGCTGGTTGCATGAGGGGAACGTGTTACATACTCGATGCAGTACTAGTCCACCCTCCAGAAGAGTGAAATCCTGCCATCTGCAGCAGCAGATAGAAAACTAGAGGATGTTACAGTAATGAAATAAGTCAGGCACAGAGAGACAAATACCACATGTGCTCATCTATATGTGGAAGCTAGAAAGCTGACCTCACAGAAGTAAATAAGAAAGTAGTGGGCACCAGAGGCTGGGATGGGCATGTGGGAGGATGGGTGCAGAGATGACGGTGAATGGTCACAAGGGTGCACTGGGATAAGAAGAGTTATTTCCAATGTGCTATAGCACTGCAGAATAACTATGGTCGACAACCATTCATTGTCTATTTCTAAATAGCTAATAAGAGTTTGAATGTTCCCAACACAAAGAAATGATAAATATGAAGTGATGAATATAGCTACTACCCTGATCTGATCACTCTACATTGTATACAAGATGTCACACTATACCCCAAACACACATGTAATTACTGTGTCACTGAAAATATGTGAGTGCACACATTTGTATATATGTACAGACACACATACACACACACTTATATACCTATATGGAGACACATTTGTTTTTAACAGTGTCACTGGAGCTTGCATGGCAGTTCTCCCAGCATCTTGCCAGCTCAGTTCCACAGTAATTTCCATTTCCTAAATCACAACATGGCAGTGGATAAAAGGCTACCACATTTGTTACCTGCAAGAACCAGAAAGATGCACAATCACCAACATCAAGACCACAGTGCTCTTTTCCTTGAAGTTGCAGAAGCCTTCAACACTGCTATAGAATGGCTCTGATAGCTACCAAAGAAATCTGGCTACTCTACCTCCTTGTCCAAGAAATGCAGCTTTATATTACTGGGGTCAAAGAATCTATCTATTCTCCAGAACTATGGGCCAGCAAGTACTGGTGACACTCAGATCTGGTAAGCACTATGTTCTACAGAGAGATAAGACTCAACCTTCACACAGACCAAAGGTTGGCTAGGGAGGCAAGCTTCAGAGGGAAGAAACTCTTCTCTAGTATGCATAAGAAGACCGATGAAGATGAGGGAGACTTAGAATGTCTCTTTATTTAAAAATAAAAAATTAAGCTTCATTACTACTTAATACATGACACACACACTCCTTACTTTGTGTGGCGTGGTCACCATCATTTAAGTTAGGAGATGCTTGGTCTAAGCAGGAGGTTCAACATGTGACTAGTGGGCCGTGTCACTTCACAGCATCCATGGGCCCCAGGTAAGCAAATGTAAAGACACCATCTTCAACACCACAAATAAACATGCTGGGTAATAAGGGATTGAGGCCTGACAATCACCTGACCACACTGTCCCTGAACACCTCATGGCAAAGTAGGAAGAGCACTGCCTAACCTAAATAGGAATCATACTTTCAATTAAGTATTTCATACTTTTAAGCAAGTATTGAAAATTCGCTGACCTCTTATGTAATGAATGCCTATCAGTAGAATGCTATTTCCCAAATATTTTCAAACAATAAATATTTAATGTGTCTTTTTAAGCTAAAGATGGATTTTTTCTAGTAGCTCCGAAAGCCATTATTCATTGAAAAAGCATTTTAAAAACAGGCTCTCGGGGCTGGGGAGACAGCTCAGTGGCACAAGTGCTTGCACGGCAAGTGCGAGGTCCTGAGTTCAATTCCTGGTCCCTCCCTCCACAAAAAAAAAAATAGGCTCTCAGAAATAATTTCCATCATTATGTGATTATGTTGCCGATTTCTGTGTAGTGATGTCATCTCTGAAATCTCCTATCTATACACACACTCAAATGAGAATATCCAAACTTATTTTTAAAATCTCCCAAAATGGAGTCTTGAACCCATTTATTAAACATATAAAAATATACAAAATTTTCTGATGAGTTTGTAAGAACAACTAACTGCCATCAGGCAAACTGAAATGTCTTAGCTAAATTTCAATTTAAAAAACGCAGAAACTGGTAAAAGTGACTATAAAAAGCAAGAATCTAGACGAGGCAGTACAAGCTGGGATGTTTTGCAGCCATGAAGATCTATGTATCTTTGTGAGGTCTTTCAAAATATCCTTACTTGAGCCATAACTTCACACTGTTAAGTAATACCAAAACATTCTAAAACAATAAATCATACTCAATTATACTGTTCTTATTTCTTATCACTCTTGATAATTCCTTCATTGAATTCTTCAACAAACCTCTTTCCATCTGTTACATGTGCCTGCACTATTTTATGCTCTGGAATATAGCAGGGGACAAAACTAATTCAAAAAAAATCACCATCCTTACAGAGCTTGTGTTTCGGTGGGGACAGAGAGAGAAAATATACTAATAAGAAATATGCAGTGGAGATGCAAACACTCCCTGAAGAGATACAGGCAAGGCTAGAGAATGTCATGTGGAGGGGTGAGCCCACCAAAAAGACAACATCTAGGCAAAGGCCCAGAGGTCATACAGAGTCAGCCACGAGGCTATCTTAAGGAAAACCATTCCAAGTGGAGGTAACTGCAAAGGTCCTAGAACAAGAAATTCCAAGTATTCCTGAGGAGCAGTAAGGAGGTAACTGCAAAGGTCCTAGAACAAGAAATTCCAAGTATTCCTGAGGAGCAGTAAGGAGGTCAGTAAAGCTGGGGAAAAAAACAAACTCCAAGGGAAGAGCAGCAGGAGATCAGGAACAGAGGCAAACTGGAAGCAGGTCATATGGAGCCACATTACTCAATATGGCGGCCACAAGCCACGGGAGGCCACTGAGCACAGGAAACCCAGTGGGCCCAAACTGAGATAGGCTATGAGCATGACTTAACCCAAACCACAACACAGTGCAACCTAGCTGAGAAACAAAAATATTTCTGACATGCTGAGCTGAGTAACATATATGAAAAGCATTATTAAAATTAATTTCAACAGTTTTTTCACTTTTCCTTTACTAGAAAAAAGTTTAAATTACCTATGTAGATGTTCTGTGCAGCTCATGTTGTATTCCTTTTTTCCGTTTTTCCTAGTTCCATACACCAGGTATGGAACTAGAGCCTCAGGCACACTAGGCAAGCGCTCCACCACTGAGCTACACCCCAACCCCTCCTGTTATACTAATATTGGGTGATGCTGATATGAGCTATTGAGGCCCATCAACCATAGAAAGGTCCACGACTTTTACTGAGTGAGAAGAAGCCCCTGTGGGGTTTGAGTACAGCAGGGCATGATGGGACTTCTGCTTCACAGGAACGTTCTACCTGCTGAGGACTCCAGCCTGCAAGGGGTAAGAGAAAAGCAGGTAAGAGATGTCAATGGTTTGGACCAGGGTGAAGGCACCAGAAGCAGTTCCAAGAGGTCAGACTATGAACATATATTATACAGGAGGAGTGAACAAGATGCACTGATGGATGGTGTAAAGGACCACAAGAAAGACAAGCCAAGTATGGCCAAGGGTTTTGCATGAGCAACTGGAAGATGCATTCCCATCACCAGCATGGCAAGACTTCAGGAAGAACTTGTGTGAGTAAAAGGAATTCTGTTCTGGACATGTTCAGTGTTGGACATCTATTAATATCAATGTTGAAATGTTAAATAGGCAGTTGCAGGCCCAGGTCTACAATCTAGGACAGATCTCAGTTGGAAAAATATAGTTGGGGGTCATCAGCATGTAGACTTTCTTCAATTTCCATTAAGAAAACTTTCCAACATAAGTAAACTCAGAGAACAGTATAGTAAGCTTAAAGATAGCCATCACTGAGAATCAACAGTGACCAACTCATGGTCAGTGCCACTCCCCTCCCAGGGTTACCCCAAAGCAAATTTTTGACACTATTCATCCATGTGGTACTTGAAAGCCATGAGCTGAGAGAGGCCCATGGAGAGGATGAGAGCCAGAGGGAGTTACTCCACATCACTCTCACATTCAGAGGTCAGGGAGACATGAGTCTGAGGAGCAAGCGCCCAAGAAGCAGGTGAGAAACCAGACATGCAAACCCGGGAGGCCTGGTGAAAACCTGCTCCAAAGAAAAGGGCATGACCCAGTGTGCCAAACCCCACTGAAGAGCCAGCAGGATGACAGCCAACAACTGACCACCGGCTGGAGCTCACCACAGACCCCATCCAGGATGGCAGCAAGGGTGCAAGACTCTTCTTGGGGCAGAGGCTGGGGGAAGTGGGACTAGAGGTGGCTCTTTTGTGATGAGAAAACTAGCAGCCAGAGCAACGACTCAGTAGGTGATGCAAGGAGCAGGGGACATCCTGGGCCCATGTCCTGCACACAGGACAAGGGGCTGCCCTCCGACTGGGCCAGCAATGGTGCATGTGGAAAGGAAAATGAACATAACATGCACTACTAGTATAGCAGTGCTGTATATAAATTATAAACACACACAGGAAGCTGCTCAGAAGTTTTATCTGATATGTGAAAGTATGAAAATAACTAAAGGCCATTTAAGTATAAGGGAAAAAAATACATATATATCAAAAAACAAACATATCAAACTCTAAACCATGCAGCCTTCAGTGACCAGAGATATTGATCATGGCATACTAATATGTATTATTACATGAAGTATATAAAAAAGATCTAGGAAAGGTAAAGGATTATTGGTCTTTATGTCTAAGAACAAATTTTACTGATTAATACTCTTGTAAAGGACTCAGACAAGCTCACTGTAGCAATGCACACCCGCCAGTGCTCTGGCTAGAGGGTCACAAGTTCAAAACCTAGGAAAATTAGAGAGATCCTACCTTCAAATAAGAAATAAAGCAGGGAGCCAAGGATGCAGTCCAGTGTGAGGGCCCTGGGTTCAATCCCCAGCATCACAAAGGAGGTGGACTCCAATACGGTAACCCAGGAACCGCAATATAGCTGCATTTGGCCCAAAAGAACAAAAAATATGGTAAGATCCATGGACCTTTTTCAAACTTAGAGCATCAGAGGGATCAAACAAACGCCTCACTGTTGACATAGGAAAATGTAAATTAGTTAAAAGTTGTATCAGCATGACAGGCCTGAATTTCACCATTAGATTATGCTACTGGGCTGGGGATATAGCTCAGTGGAATAAGCACTTGCCTAGCAAGCGCAGGGTCCTGAGTTCGATCCCCGGTACCGCAAAAAAAAAAAAAAAAAAAATGAGATTATGCTACTGCCAGAAAAAAAAAGCCAGCTGTGGTGGTGCACGCCTGTAACTCAGCACTCAGGAGGCTGAGGCAGGAGGATTGTTGAGAGGTCGAGACTAGCTTGGGCTACAAAGTGAGCTCAAGGCCAGTTTAAACTGCATAGCGAGACCCTGTCTCAAAAAAAAAAAAGAAAAAAAGATTATGCTACTGCAACAGCATGAACACTCAGTACCATGCAGTTCTGCAAAAAACAACAAACCAAGAATGGGGCCTTCATCTCTGTGGCTGGCAGGAGCCTAATCAGGACAGACACAAGGGCCAATCCAAACTGCAGTCCACAGAGTTGAGGAACATCCAACCTGCGCATATGTGTGGTGCCACTCGGCACTTGTCAAGCCCTTTACCAATTTAGAATACGTGCTCAGGATTTTCATTTAGCCTCTCGGTGATCCACCATTAGGCAAGCTCACCACCTGAACTCTCCGGGCTGTACGCATTCAAGTGCAAGAGTGTTGAAGGACATATACAACATCAAAGTGGTGCCACTGCTAGAACACAGACTGGGGGCTGGAGACACGCTGGCCACACCAGCCACACCTGGCTTTGGGGGAAACCTGTTATCAGCCACCCACAATGACAGGCTAAGAACATGAAAGCCAAGCCCTGCCACGTGGCACATCAGCCATCACAGAGATGACAGTCACAGTCACATAACTCACAGAAGAAAATTGGTTACCCTGGCTCTATGACAGTCAGATGGCCCTGCCTGTCTTCACAACTAATGTCTAGGGTCTTGATTTGGTGCCTGACTGAGCAGACACCTGTAATCCTAACACCCTGGGAGCCTGGAGAAAGAGGATTTGAATGTTTGAGCTCTGTCTGGGCAACTCAGAAATTTAATGAGATCTTATCTCAAAATAAAATATTTTAAAAGAACTGGGACTATAGCTCAGGGCAAAGGTGCTGGAGTCAGTGTCAAGCACTATGCAAAAAAGAAAAATGCTAAGAGAAGGGGTACACAACTAGTTACATGAAATCATAAAGGCAATAGAGATAATGAAGAATGCTCAAAATCATAAAAAAGGTTTCCACAAAATAGGAAAGCTCCTCATTTCAGCCAGCCGGGGACAGAGGTGGGCAACTTAGTGAAACTAAAATGCAGAATTGCAAAACATATTCCCTAAGAATGTCCATAATCTTGTATTAAGAGACTTGATTTATCAACTAAATGGAACACATGGATCTTGTTTGTAACCCACTTTAAACCAAAAGTTTGCTTTTTCTTTAATGAGACCATCAAAGAAATTTAAACACCTACTGGATTACAGGTATTAATCAGAAACAACTGCTTCTTCAAGGTATGATAATACCACGGGGATCATGTTTTTAAAACGCATCGTTCTGTGGAGTTACATAATGAAGTCTCTATGTATGAAATGCTACACACCTGAGACCCACGAGAAACTAACCCAAGGAGGGGAAGGACTGAGTGGGCAGAGCTATACGTGAAATGAGAAAAGGCTACCTGCTGAGAGACTGGTGCTAGATGTAACCCTCTACCTTTACAAACCTAAGTTTCCACAGTAGAAATTTTAAGAAGAGCAACCATAATGTCAATCCACAGTTAATTTTCTTGCCTCTGCCCTGCCAGAGGAAAATAACCAAGTGGTATTTTTGGTCATACAAGGACACACTCATTTCTACAGAAACCTGCAGCACAGGGCCAAGTGTCGTGCCTTCCCTGTCACCATGCCCACTGGGGATTCACAGGTTTCATGTCTGCTTCCACCCTGGGCCTCGAGATGCTTCTGTCTGCCCATGTTGGCTTCCACTGCCCCTCTCAACCCTCCCCCCTTGCCGTGGCTGGATCCTCCTTCTTGCCCTGGTCCCTTGCTAGCCTTGATGGCACTGGTGTCCCCTGGTACCAGCTCACACCTCTCCTTGCTCCTGGCACTAACACCAGTGGACTCTCTCAGGTGCACATGGCCCTGACTCTTCTCCATCCTCTTTTCCTCAAAGGCAGTCACTTTCCCCACGGATCCCACTATGCCCATTTCTCCCTCGAATTGGTCGCTCTTGCTGCTGTGAGTTCCTCTCTTCCTGAAAGGCCACTGATCGTGGGGCACTATGCTCCTCAGTGGACAAGTCCACTGTTGCCTTCACAGACGATTCACTATGAGAAGGCGGGGTCTACTGGAGGCGCTGGGTCTCGGGGGACATGGCAAGGAAGTCACAGGCCCCTCTCCAGCTCCTTCCTTTGCTCCCTGCTTCCACACTGCATGATGTGAGAAGCCTTCTTCCTCTGTGCCGTGATCCTTCTGCCTGCAAGCAAGTGACCATGGGCTGAGACCTTGAGTCCACGCACACGTCTCCTCCTGTAAGCTGTGAGTGGGGGTATCGTATCCCAGGGATGAGTACAGTAACTAAGATACTTACTCAGAGCCCGCTGCACATTTCCAAGACAAACCAGGTCCAATCTATGTGCCTACTGTGTGCCTTGCACAGTGTCAGCCAAAAATAAGACACAGACCTGCTCTCCTGAGATACATGACCTAGCACATATGAAATTAAAATAGTCTCAAACATCCACAAACCTTCCAGACCACGGTGTGACTCCTGTATCCACCTCTGTGCCCTCAGGACTTCACGCAGTGCCCAACACACAACATATCCTTAACAAACAGCTGGCAAGAAAAATGAATGACTCTTAATTCTGCACGCTGGTCGCAGCAGCAGTCAAAGCCTGTGTTGGATGAGGTCACCCTAAACCCTACAAATGAAAGGCAGCTGAAAAGGCTTTCGGACGAGACGCTCCGTGATGAACAGACAAAGCTAGCCTCTGGGGACTGCATGTCGCCAAGGTAGGGAGGTAGGAAGGAAGGCTCCTGGAGCCAGGCTTACCACGACCACCTAAAAGCAGCTGTGGGTGTGCTTGGCTTCTGTCTCTTTGCTATTCTGGATCGTCTCGTCCCTTCTCCTCCTACCAACAGCCTCCTCCCTTCACCCTTCCAGCTGCAGCAGGATAAACCTCAGTCCCCGCCCGTCCCCTGCTGCTCTGAGCATGTGGCTTCCTCTCGCCACTGACGTCTCTCACTTCCTATCTCAGCCCTGCAGAGTGGCCTGACTGCTGCACTACCCTTGTTTTGCAGAGGCAAGAACTTCACATCACCCTGGTCTCAGCCAGGAATTCCGCCAAGAAACCAGCACAAGGACCAGCTCCTCAAGGGGTCCTAGGTCCCATAAAGGTGGGCTACTGATTCCAAGAGGAATACTGATTCCAGCCCCAAGCCAACACAGACACGTGCTCCATATGCTCCAAACCCGGCTCTGAGAGCACAGAGGAGGGCCGGGTTCAGGAAGATGTACAGGCCGGGCTGTAGGCAGTTTCTGCAGGGACACCCTCAGCACCTTAGCTTTAAAGGGAGCAGTGAGGTCAGAAGTGGCAAAACAGGGATCATAGAAAGAAATATGCTGCAGGGTTGGCACAGCCTGCTCCTGTCCTGAGGCTAGCTTGGGTCCATCCAACATCTCCTGAGCAAGTGTGGGAAATCAGGAGCTCAGGAAGGGCAGCTTGTGAGACCACGGCCGGAACCCAGCCCTGCTCAGGAACTCAGGGCTCCTAGCTCAGGCACAAGATGGGAGCCCTCCTGCCTCCAGAAAAAGGGCCAAAAGTGAAAGGAGTCTCCCAGATTCAGAATTAGCATTTCTGAGGCTGACTAATAATCTACCATCTTAAATGCAGGGTTATCCTCTCATGGCCTCATGAAGACAGGCCCAGTGCAGAATCACCGAGAACACTGGTGATCTGGCACAGTCATAGGGGGCAATCCCAGCTGAGATCCAAGCACTATAGTGGTGACAGGTGACTTTTATATTTGTGTGTCTGTGTCTATCTGTATATCTGTATGATGCTGAGGGCTGAACCCAGGGCCTTCACACTGAGCTATATCCCTAGCCCTTTTTTATGTATTTATTTATTTTTATTTTGAGATAGTCTCACTTAAATCCCCAAGTTGCCCAGGATGGGTGTGAATTTGCGGTACTCTTGCCTCAGCCTCCCGGAGTATTGAGATTCTAAGCATAAGCCACCATGCCCAGCATCTTTTATACCCTAACAAAAAAATGATAAATTATTTAAACTCGCAGGTCATACAACCTCTGTTCCAACTACTCAACTATGCCACTATAGCATGAAACCAGCCACACAGAATACATAAACAGTGGACATGCCTATGTTCCAAGAAAACTTTATTTAAAAACAGGCATCTGGCCATGGGCCATAGTTTGCCAAGTTCTGGTCACTGGGAAACTTGCTCTTCTACTGTTTTCATGCTCTGAAGAGGAACAGAGGCTACCAAGTACCCCAAAGACTCTCATCCACTCCAGAGACTGGGCCTATTCTGGGATGCAGGGTATGATCCCTGCTACTCCCCCATACAAGACACTAAAGAAACCCAAGCTACTTGTTCCAAAAGCCTGCCTGGGGTCAGAAACCCAAGCGAAGGTGGAAAAAGTTATAGATATCAAATCTGAGAGCTTCAGACTGTAAGAAGCTAGAATGCTCAGAGTGGACAGTAAGGCCTGACAAAGAAGTAGCATGCCCAAGATCACAGAGCTGCCAAAGGACTCCTGACTCTGTGGTGCTCCTAGTCCCAGTGGGAAGGAAGCATGAGAAGCAGCATGGCAGGGGAGGCCACAGACCTGCTGCTCCCTCCACAGCACTTCCTGCTCTGGACGTGGACACAACAGCAAAGGTCAAGGAGGCATACATACATCTATTTTTCCAGTGGTATCAGAGCATATTTACTAGACAGAAAAACACATAAGCTCAAATTTGAACTTCAAGAAAAGACATGGTTTGACAAAAGATATGGGTGGTTGGCAGAACTAGTCCATGAGTCCAAGTGGGCCCCGGGATAATATTTTAGTATATGTACTGCCAAAGCGAGCACAGCCCTGGGATAACAAACAAATAGAAGGCACGCAGTCCTAGGCCTTGGGATCTATCACCCCACAGCCACAACCACCATGAAACTTTCAGCTGTGTGATCCAGCAGCGTCCAGATCACTTCTCAGAACGGCCTTCCACTGCAAACACTGTCTGCCTGCCATCCACGTTTGCATCCCCTCCACCATCTTGGATGGAGCACACCTAAAACAATCAGACAGGATTCTCCCAAACCAGTCTGGATGCCGGTTCCCCTACTCCCATCAATCACAAAGGCTCATAATTCCAGCACCTTCTCTTCCCCACATTGTTCCATCCACTGCAGGGCCTCTCTGAACTACAGGTCCCTCTTTCTCTCTACACCCACAGGCTCCATTACCCCTCACCTCCAATCTGATACGCTTGCCAGTTCTGCCTGGGGCACTGGATGCCAGGCTTGTAGCAATGCCAGATTCTCCTCCACACACTCATCCCCCTGCCACACATGACCCTGTCTTGCAGGCCAAGGTCCAGTGTTACCCTCTTCTGGCTTCCTGGCTCCCAGACCCTCATCAGCATACTGGGTCAAACCCTGAAGGAATGAATCCTAGCTTTCACCACGAGGCAGCAACACTCAAGAAACCTCAGTCTTGTTCCTACAGCTCCAAGTGGCTCCTACCAACACCGACGAGCTCTCTGTGCTGCTGAGCCTATCCATGCCTGACCCTCCCTGTGCGCCTGCCATCCTTGCATCCACATCTCTGCCCACGCTCTCCTCACCCTGCCCTGCGATGACGTCCACACCCTGCCCCCATCTACTCCAACTCCTACGCAACTGCCGAGCTCTGGAGGACACAGGGATGAAGGAAAGGAGCAGGTGATAAAACCAGGCGGGGGGGGGGCATAAAGGGGGTACATGGGGTCTCTGATCCCTGGGAGCATCATCCTCCCCATGGGTCGCAGGCAGAGAAGGAAGAGGCAGGGGGAGGAGCCAGATTTTTCCACTGAAGGAAAGGCATGATTTTCATCACTGCTTCTGTTGCCCTGGTAACCAGGGACAGCCCAGTGGAGAGTACAGTAAAAGAACACCATGTTTATCTTTGCTGTCTGATCCACTTCCCTGCACACCCTTCCCTGATCACCCCCCACACCTAGGCCTGCTCTAAATTTCTTATAATGAGACCACCATGTTTCTGTCTCTGTTGCCCCAAACCCCAAGGGCAGAGCTCATTTCTCTCCCTTCACCCAGACGTTTGTGCCATGCATTCTACTGCCATACCCTGCAGGTCGTCTCACCACACCCACCTACCATGCCAAAAACTGGCCTCAAAAGACAAGAATGGCATTCACTCTACCACGTGGGCCCCTGCACGAGGGGAAATAAAGGGATGAGCAGGCAGGCAGACCCCAGCCAACCACTCTCTCAGCCCCAGACAGCTGGGGTAGAATGGGCCTGGGTCCTCCCAGCCTCCTTTTAATGCATGGGATCAGGACCAGGGGCCAGGCTGGGTGGGGAGCGGGTCGGCCCCCAGGCTCCCATACATCCCGCCTCCCACACGGACACAGCGTTGCATGACCCGAGAAGAGACAGAGCTCTCGCCCGGAGATTATATAAGCGTTATATAACATGGTGGCACCAATAAGCACAGAGACACAGCGAGTGCCAGGGACAGGCCAGGGGTGGAAACAAACCCGAGGAGCAGGAAGTACAGCCCTCTTGTCACCAGTGCCCAGAAAGTGCCAGGCCCCAGCTGCCTCGGCCCTGTCTGTACCCGCTGTGTCCACCCCAGAGGACACGGAGGGTCTCGCCTGGCTTTGCGTTCTTCCCACGCTGGGCAGAGGGAGGGGTGCAGCACCACCACCCGGCTGCCCTTCCCACGAGGTGGTGGGGGTCCCGGGCAGGGGAAGGGCGACGGCCAGAGCCCCCTCCTCTGTCCTCCTACCAGAACGCGCCTGTCTGGGGAACAAGTGTTGCAGCCGCTCTAGGATTGGCTGGGCCCGCTGTCCCTCTGCTCTGTCATTTGCTGTTCCTCTAAAAAACAAAACAAACCGAAAGGAAAAGAAAAAAAACAATAAGCACATTTCGCAAATACCAAACGCTAAATTCTGGTCTAGGGTTGCGAACAAAGCTGGAAGGAAAAGGTTCTAAGTGGACCCCGTATTCCCCTGAGGCCCCACCTCCCACCGTTTCCTGGCCAACTCACCCCCCCCACCCGGCCCGCTTTCCCCGCAGCTGCCTCAGTTGCCCCAGCTTCCGCCGCAGTGGTCTCCATCCTCCACCCGACCCCACCCTAACCGGGCAGGGGGTCGGAACCCGAGGCGCCCAGACGCTCACGCGGGGCCAGGCAGCCAGCGTGGGGCAGTTCGGGGCCAGGTCCCCATCAAACTCCTCCACCGCACCACCGCACCCACTTTATTGATTCTGGGGATGTGGGACGCGGAGCAGACCCGGGGGATCTCCTCCCGGGCACCTGCCGCTCTCAGCCTTCCCGCCTCCTCCTGCCCCCGCACCTCCGCCTCGGAAGACATGCTGAGCAGAACGCGCGGACACCCCGACCCCGCGAGCCGTGCGCGCCCCAACCACCTGTCTGGGCGGCCGCCCGACCCCGCGCGCTCTGCGGCGCCTGCACCACGCCCACTGCGGAGCGGCCCGGCGCCAGGTGGGGGGCGCCGCCGCTGCCCAGGGCCCGGGCCCGCTGCCGCCTCCCCGCCGCCGCCTCCCGCGTGCCGGCCGCCCTGGGCCCGCCCCGGCCGCCGCAGGCCGAGCTGCGCCCAAACCTGGCGGAGTCAGCTGCGCCCCGAGGCCGCGATGCGGCGGGGTGGGCGCGGCCGAGACCCCGGCCTTCGCCCCCGGGCGCCCCCCGCGCAGACCCCCGCCTCCTGTCAGGGCCCGCGCTCACCTCGCCGGCCGCCTCCCAGCGGGGCGCCACGCCACCCCGCTCGCCAGCCTCGGACGCGCCCCCCACGCGGGAGACGCGCTGCCGTTGCGGACCTGGTCCGGCCCGGCCCCGCCACTCAGCCCAGGCGCGCGAGCTCAGCCCCCGCGCGGCGCGCTTCCCACGCCGGCGTCCCGCGCGGCGCCACCCAGCGGCCGCGACGCGCACCGCCGCCCGCGTCCGGGAACGGCGGCCGCAGCCCGGCGGGTGGATTCGGAAATTCCCAGGATCGGAGCGCCGCCTGCGGAGGCCCGGGACCCAGGGGTGAGGGTCTCGGCCTCGGCACGGAACTGCCCCACACCCTACGTCCGACGGAGTCTCAGAGCTGGGCGGGCCACAGGGTCCCCGCGCCGTGCTCTGATCTTCATCCCGGATTCCTCTCCAGGTGACCCCGCTTCCAAAATACTGGCGCAGGGGCGTCGGGAGAGCAAAGGGCGGACGCCCTCTCTGAGCCAGGTCTAGCCAGGGCTCGCGACTGCAGATGGAGGACAACGCCAGAACGCTTCTCCAGCATCTGAAAGAGCAGCACAGCCTACCAGCAAATTCTGAATTTAGAATACGGTCTTTCATCTTTTTCTCGGATCTCGACCGGCTTGAGAATTGAGAGAGATGTGGACGCTGTCTCCAGAAAACTGCGTATGAGACTCTCGCCTCCATAGTATTTCAGGAAATTCGGAAATTTCTCAAGGCGACCCCCGCTTTAGAAACACACTGTCGGCAGCTTCCCTCAGACAGAAGGAGACTGCTGCCTGCTTCCCTGAACCTGCTGCCCTCTTGGTCCCACCCGTGTCCTCCTCGAATATCTCCAGCACGCCGCCCTACTCCGCATCCCTGCCCACAGAAATCCCACCTCCCCTGAAGGCCAACGCAACAGCCTCTCCTCCTGATGTACCCACTCAAAAGTGCCACTGATGGCCACAGTTTTCCAGAATCACATCCCCCATGCTTTTTGTAGCTATTTCATATACATGTGCTGGTTGCTATGGGCGGTTGGTTGTAAGCTCTTTTAAGATTAATTTCCTCTGCGAATTAGGTGCCTCGCATGGTCCACCCTCAACAACAGTTTGTACGGAGTTGGGCTGAGAGGAATAAGAGCACCAGGGAGACAAAGGCCCTGGCTTCGGGGACCCTGGGGCCCCGACGTTCCAGCACCGACTCATGTGCTCAGGGGCCTGGAGAACAGCATCCTCCCGTTGGCAGGATCTTCTCATCAATTCCTTTTCCTCTGGGCAAAGCAGCCCCAATGTAAAGGTTCCTGCACGAAGTTGGCATGCGAATTCAGGCAGGATGCAACTGCTGAGTTGCAGCCATTCTACCACGTGTGTCTGCTGGTCCAGTAAGGGTGCCACCACACGCCATTGCAATGTCAGAAGTAACCACTAGGTCAGCCTTTTTGTTGCCCACGCTCCCCGCACATGGCCCAGTCACATGTGCTTCTACTTGCCAAATCCTGAGGCAACCCAGAATGTACTCATCTGCCCCTCTCAGCTCAGAACCAAAGTTCTTGCCCAGAGTTGTGTATTTGTCTCCATCCTACCTGGCCTACCTGCCTCCACATCTGCTATTTTGTAGCCCTCTAACATTCTTTCTTTTCAATTCTTGACACTAGGGTGATAGTACCAGCAGGTGGGATCTTAGGGAGGGAATTAAATCACAAAGGTGGAGCCCCCCTGAATGGGATTCGTGCCTTTAGAAAAAGTGACACAGAGCTTGCTCTTTCTCTGCCATGCAACAAAACAAGGATGAGATGAACCAGGAAGCAGCCTCCACAGAAACCAGCCTTAGCACCTTGGTCTTGGGCTCCCTCATCTCCAGCACTGTAACACATAAATAAGTGCTTATTGTTTGAGCCACAGTCTATGGTATTCTGTTACAGCAGCTTGAACTCTGATACCCTTCCAGCCAGGAGGATCTTCAAAACTACCAACCACTTCCCTAATTAAAACACTCTGTGGCTTCATACTGTGCTAAGGACGAGATCCGAAGCCCTTCCTGGGGCTTACTGGCTGCAGGATCAGCCCTTGTCTGGCCTCGGGTCTCCTGCCTTGACCTCTCCTCTACCCCCCATTCTGGGACTTCGCATGGGCAGTGTCCTGCTCACTCTCAGTGTCCTTCTGTCCCCTGCATCACCTTGTCCCCTTTGCTTCTCTCCTGTAATGTTAGTTCCACATGCTGTTTGTTGCTCTGCAATGTCTGCTTTCTCTGCCATGGTAAGACCTTTGCCATTGGGTCTTCAGTGTCCAGTGCAGTGCCTGGTGCCAGCTGGGAACATCTAGGAACACATATATTTGTATTAAATGAATAAAAGCTTTGCACATGGCATGCACTCCAGATGAGAGGCTTTGGGGCAAATGTGTCGTGCTGCTGGGCGTGACGTGGCCAGACCCACTGCTTTTAGTAACAGCATCCCTGATTGTTTTCAAGTGAACTTCAGTCTGAGTCTTCAGTTTCCTTCACTGAAAAATGGGGTTAATAATCCTTAGGCTCTATCTGAAGGTGTCTAGCAAAGTGCTTGACAATATTTTGTAACTTTAAAGCTCTCTGTGTGTTAGTAGTGCTGCACTGCCTCATTTGATCCTCACAGTAACATTTTAAGTAGGCAGCTGACATTTCCCATTTTGCATAGGAGGGAACCAAAGACAGACAATGGGAAGCAATTTGCCTAAGGTCACCTAGCTGGTTACCAGGTGGTTACCTTGCTGAGTTCCAAGGCCAGGTGGCTTCTACCACATCACCATTGCCACTCCCTGCCCTCCTCAAGTAGGAGGCAGCGTTGGGACACATGCATACTGAGGCCCTGAGACTCCTGTGGCCCGTCCCCTGTGTCACCACTTTCCATGGCAAAGGGTTTTCTGGCACATGTGGTGGGTTGGTGGTGCAAAGTGTAGCAACAGCAACCCCAGCTGGAAAGAGTGGCTTAGGAAGAACCTGAGCCTAGGGCTGACCCCACACCTGGCCGCCCCTCCTGTACCCTAGGGGGCGGTGACTTCAATAACAACCCTTCTTTACCTTGTAGTTGGCCTTCTGTGAGAATCAAGCAAGGTGATCTAAGTGCTGTTGGTGGATTGTTGTGACTGGAAACATCTGCCCCAGCAAGAGCCCCACCACCCCCACCCCCGTGTCTGCTGGTTTTTGTTTGACTGCGTTGGAATACGGAGGGGTTGGGAGAGGAGCTGGCACAGTCAGGAAAGGAGTGTGGAGGGCACAGCGCTCCCACTGCGCTTCTCTCGGGGATGTGGAGGCCGCTTTAGGGCTCAGAGCTTGTTGGAACTGTTCAAAAATGGCTTGTGAGTTTCTGCGCCTGGCTTTCCTAAGATCTTGGTGGGGAGGGGGCACAGCCCACGGAGGGTCAGGCAGGCGAGGAGGAGGGGAGCCATCGTCCTTTGGCGACCACAGCTGTGAAGGTCATATGAGGCTCCTTTTTGGAAACTCCCCAAAATAACTTGAGGGCACTCAGAGAATGTCAATGAAATCGTCACATGAGACATGACAGACAGGAAGAATGCAGGTGGCACCCGGCACATTGTAGGAACTCCACACTGTTCATCCCCTGAGATGTACACACCGAGCATAAACTCGGGTCCCTCTGCTGCTGGCCTTCCGATAACGCTGCCTTCGCACTTGTATGTTTGTTTCTCACTGTGTGAGGAGCCCCAGGGAGCACACCGCAGAACTGCCCTTCACAGATCCCCGTGTGCGGTTACGGTGGTTTCTCCCTTTAAAGATTAAATCATTCTTTCCCCTTTATGTTCAACAAAGACAACAGTCCTTTGGTTTTTGATAAACGTTTCTTTTCTACTAGCAGGTGGATTTGCCCTGGGCACTAAGAGCTGTGCTTTTAAAACACACACAAGCCCAGCTATTGGAATCTACTGCTTGGTCTCTCTCATTTCTCTTATCTCCTGCCCCCTGGGCTGGGTTTTCTCTGCCTTGGCAGGCTGATAACATGTGGATGGGAGAGCATGGCTCTAATTAACAGACTAATTAGGGACACAAGCCTTTAATAGCTGATTATAGGAAAGTCATTCCCCACCCTCAGCTGATTGATTTATTTATTGCTGTTGTGCTGTATTATGGTACAGTAATCAGCTTCTAATTATCTATTGGCTGGTTCAGTCAGACCTTTCCCTTCCCTTTCTTTCCTCCTTCCCTTGGCTAACAGTGGGCATGGGCAGAAGGTGAGACTGCAGACCAACTAGTAAGCAGCTTGGTATGGATTGGTGAGGATCCCGTGACACCCCATCCCAAGAGTTCAGAGGTAAAAAGGGAATGGGGCCTGGGGGGAAGCAAAAAAGTCCCAGCCACTCTTTTGGATAATCTCACCTATCCCCCTTCCCTCCTCATCCCTCCCGTTCTATATGCTGTAACTCCCCTGTATTGGCATTACATTCAACAGCAGCCTAGGAGGAGGCTTAAAAGTGTACACTAAAATCCATCCACCCGGTGCAATTTTTGACTGTCTCGTTACTAACGATG
Source organism: Dinomys branickii (assembly GCA_004027595.1). Classification (NCBI taxonomy): domain Eukaryota; kingdom Metazoa; phylum Chordata; class Mammalia; order Rodentia; family Dinomyidae; genus Dinomys; species Dinomys branickii. The sequence goes on along the minus strand of PVLD010001627.1, from coordinate 118,807 downwards.
TGATCTGGAGCAAGCCTCTTTGCCTCACTGTGCTTCAGTCTCCCCACCTGTGACGTAGGATTGTAATTATTCCTCCTCAGAATTGCTAGGAAAGTCAACTAGAATGTTGTAAGCATCACATGAAATAATCCATCTCTAATGTCTAGCACCTACCGAGCCCTCAGAAATGTTAGCTATGATAATTACAGCTTCCTGAAATTATTAAACTTACCTTTCACATGCAAGGAATTTGAAAAATGTCTATAGAATGAGTGAATGACTATATCATAATTTTCAAGTAGATTCTGAGCCCTTGAAGTTCCAAAGGGTGATGAAAAGAGGAAATTGAACAATAAATCCTCATAAAAGCTGCTTTTGGTGGCGGGCTTATCAGAGGCTGAGCTCTGAGCTAATTGCTGGATGTGCATGCTTTCATTTAACCCTTATGCAACCTGATTCTTATCAGCCTTCTTCAGCCAGGCTTTGTTTTGTTTTGTTTTAATAGCCTGAGTCTCCATACAAAATTTTGTGGGAACTGTGTGTTCTCCCAGGATTCTGAGGACTCTGGCAAGCAAATGGGCTGACATTTTCATAGTTATTTTTCCCTAGGAATTCCCGCTTCCTCCACAGTCAGGCTGTTTCACCTGGCTGCCCACCAGGCTATCCTCTTGTCTCCTCACTCTTGTGTGCTTGTAGACAAGGACCCGCTTTTCTTCTTTTCCCAGAGAGCCCCAGAACACGGGCCCATTTCCCTTGAAAGACTGAAGATCAACAACACTTGGTGGTTACCAAGCGACCCACAACAGAAGCACCAGGCCTTACACTCCCCAGTGGACTTGGAGCCCCTTCTGGGCTGGGCTGCACCCCAACCTGCCCTGCAGCCACTTCCCTGCCTGCCATTCCTGTCCACCTCTCTACTGTCCCTGCCCCCTTTCTCTCCAATAACAGGAGACTCCTTTTTCTTTACTATGGGAAGAAATCAAGCTCTTCTGCACAGTCCCATTCTGGGCTTTTCTCAGTCTAGCACCAGAGAAGGAGAAGATGGTAATGGGTGTTCAGTTGCATTTCTTAAACAAAAATATTCACCAAAGTGTTTCTTTTCATCAGTTAGCAAAGCACAATGAATTCTGCCCCACCCCGGAATGAAGACGTGTAATAGTGCACTTTCACGTGACACCTTTTCCTTCCACGTATACTTGCAGTGATATTATAGAGTAGGTATTATTATTCTCTCTCCTTTTTTTCTAGATGAGAAAACTGAGGATGATAAAAGTTTTACAAAGTAACCTGCTCAAAGTCCCATAGCTGGGCTGCGGATAAAAGGCCCTTACCTACCATGCACAAGGTCCAGGGTTGAATCCCCAGTACTGTAAAAAAACAAAGGCAAAAACTCAATCAAAGTCACATAGCTAAGGGCTGGGGATATAGCTCAGTGGAATAAGCACCTGCCTGGCAAGCACAAGGTCCTGAGTTCAATCCCCAATATCGCCAAAACAAAAAAGTCACATAATGTGAATCCACAGCCAGAGAGCCTGGCCACCACCCCTGTGGCCACTTACTGCCGCCCAGCAGGTCCGCGTGACTCCGTTTACCGGACTGAGTGAAATCTTCCTGTAGGAGAGGTCATGCGGGTCAGAGAAAGGTGAATTGCTAAACTGAAGGCTGAAAACATAGCAAGTTAGAGCCAGAAATAGCTACCTATGTACAGCTCCACATCTGAGATTCAAGTGGAGCTGTTGCCATTAATCACCACTGAATGACTGCTCTGATTGCTTCATTTGTTGGTGTTGCTGTTGCTGAATTTTACTGTGCTGTATTTGACCTTGGGTAGGAGCCTCCTCTGTGGGAAGATAAGATGGGCTCCTCTTGCTCTGTGGAGCACCAACTTCCTGGGTAAATCATCATGATGATGTCTAAAAATGCCAACCTGGAGGCTCAGGCTCCTACAAAGAGCTCAATAAACAGCTACGGGGTGAATGAAGGAATGGCTCACTGTAATCCATCAGTGCTTTTCCTGAGGACTTACTCAAGGCAGGAGGAGTGAGGTAGGCAGACCAAGACGAGGGCCATTGCCAGCTGGGAGGCCACCAGGCACCAAAATTATAAAGGACGCAAGAACAGTGCTGGAAATAGACTGAGGCCCAACAGCGATGCATGGAGCGGAGGAGAACTTCTCCACACATCACTACTGGGAGGTCAGGGGATTTTATCACAAACTAGCAATGTGCTTTCAGTTTTCCCACCCCCAAAAGAGGGACTGTGGTACCGCAGTGGCCCCCCCTCAGTGTGGTAAGCGGGAAACTCAGAGCTTTGCTATTACCTACTCTTCAGTCTACAGTGACCTGGTCTCTGCCCTGCCCCATTCTACTCACTTGTTCACCAAAGGTGTCATTCACTTCTTGGTTGAAAATTCTATTTACCTCCCGCTCAGTGGCATCTGACACCTTACCCCAGCTGTCCTCTCTGAACTCCTCTCTCCCCAGGTTTCTCCTGGCCCCAGATTCACGGTTCTCGTGTCTCCCTGACCAATTCTCCAAAGTCTCCTGTGAGGCATTTGCATTCATTACCTGCTGCTGAACAGTAAATGACCCCCTCGTCCACTGGCTTTAAAACAACACTGATTTTCTCATGGTTTCTTAGGGCCAGGAATCTGGAGCAGTTTCGCAGGGTGGGGTCGCAGAGCTGGGTGTTCTGCCTGAGGCATTCCCATGGCACTGTGACCTTCATTCATTTATCACTTCTGAGAGTCTTCTTCTAAGGTCTTCCAAGCTCCATCCCATGGTTTTGGCAGGAGGTTTCAGGACCACCCTGCCTTGACTTCTGCAAGGGCTACTGGGTGGCCCAGAGCAAGTGACCCGAGAAGAGGAAGTACATGCAGCTGAGATGAAAGCCACCACCTAAGCTCAGAAGTTGAACATCATCACCTCTGCCCATATTGCTGTGCAGACCAGCTCTCCCGCAAAATGGGCGGGGACCACACAAGAATGTGGTGATAAAGAGGTGACCCTGCAGCCATCTTGGAAGCTGTCTCCTACAATGTCCTTCTTCACTGACCCTTGTTCTCCACACACACCTTGGGTCCCGCAGAGCCCCTTCTACTGCAGTCCCTGAGTCCACACACACCCAGGCCTGTGGCTTCGGCACACTTCCCTCTCGGCAGTGTGGGGCTCGCACATTGCCTGCTGGACCTCAGAGCACCTCCAAGTCCACACATCGAGTACCAAACTTGGCATCATGCTCGCAATCACCTTTCTCTTTCTATGCCTCCATCTTGAGAATGACTAGACTCTCTGTTCAGTTGCTGAGGAAGAAACTAGAAAATCACTCTTGACTGCCCTCCCCTTTCTGTCAGCTCTAATCAGTGACCACTGAGTACGGTCAAGATTTTCTCTTGGTTTTTATTTTTCTCCATCTTTTTATTTTGAACATTTTCATTGGAAAGTGGCAGGCATTATGAGACTTCATTTCTGAAGATTTTTGCATGCAAAACCTAAAATGAAGATGTTCTGCTACTCAGCTGTGGTACTCTTCTTATACTTAGAACCCAACCAGGGGACTTCGCCTTCCCAGGCGCCCCTCACAGAGCCACTTTCTTCGGGCCACTGGTTCCACTCACCTTTGGTAGGGCTGTCATCTCTCCACGGCTCCCCTTTCACGCTGGGCTCCACACCCAGCCAGAGTGAGATTCCAAGGTACAAACCCGAGTGTGTCCCTTCCCACTCCAGACTCTCAATGGCTCCACCTTACCTACAAAATGAGGACTAAACTTCCCAAGGCACATGAAATCATCATCATCTAGCTTCATCTAGAGCAGAATTACCCAGTAGGAATATGTTGTCAACTGTATGTGTCATTTAAGTTTTTCTTAAATATGGACACATTTTAAAAAGAAAAGCACTGACATTAATTAAAATACATTTTATTTAATACAGTGTATGCAAAACATTCTCCCAGCAACACGACCTCAGCATAGAAAGCACTAATGAGTAAAGTACTTCTGCTCTTCTTTTCCCCCAAGGGCCTCAAAATCTAGCATGTGTTTAAGTCACATAGCACATTTCAATTTGGATGCTGTATTTTCTAGGGTTAAAGTAAAAAGTATGTCTACTGAAACTCTAAGATTATGTTTAACAACAAAAACATGTAAACTTGTTTTTAAGTTCAAATTACTGAAATTAGATAAAGTTGGGGGTCCCATTCCTCATTCACTTTAGTCACACTTCCAGCTGTTGGCAGCTGCAGGTTTGGAGAGGCCATTCTCAAATGGAGACCCAAGGCACCCTGGAGCTGCCTGCAGTACCTCTGAATAGTTTCTGAGGTCAAAACTATTTTCATAAGATACCAAGATGCTGTTTGCCTCCTTCACTTTTGCTCTCTCCCAAGTGCTGGGTCGAGGGTCCTAGAGGCCACGTGACCTGTAGTATCATACCACGCTGCACACAGGAGCCCATGAGAGAATGGTTATCTCAAACCCAGACCCAAGACAGACTGACTGAAGTATAAAACAGACTCACTCTTTTCCCTAACTATTTTTCTTTGGCAAAATGTAATTATTTTCCATTAAAAATCTGTTCTGTGTTATGTAATGGGATAGTCATAAATGTTCAATTTTAATTTCTCTCTCTCATTTCTCTCTTTTTTCTTTTTTTTTTTTCTGAGGGGGCTGGGATATTGAACCAGGGGCTTGTGGATGTTAGGCATGTGCTCTACCACTGAGCTATGTCCTCAGCTGGCTCATTTTGTGATGCAGTAATTATCGATAGCTACAGCCCTCAAACATCAAAAGCTTTCTGGGGTCCTCGATAATTTTTAATGGTGAAAGACGATTTTGGAAATAGCTGCCTAACTCTCTAATCTCATGGCTTGAGATTTCCTCTCCATCCTTATATTTTTGGCTTGAACTTCTGGTTCCAGACAAGATGAAGTAGGCACACTTCTCCCTATTCCTATCACTGAGTATATCTAAATCCCTGGACATTATACATACACAAAACATAAGAAGACTGATAGGTAGAGAGGGCTAGGGAGATCGGGCTCAAGAAATGCCATGGCACCAGGGTGCTGTTGTCCAGACAAGTAGGAGCCAGAAATTCTTCCCTGGCCCAAGAGTAAGAAGGCATCCACTCCTCCTACCCCACTATGCCTCGCAGAGGCCAACACTGAAAGGTCCAAGGTCCACCAGTGCACTATTACAGGAAGCATGCTACACAGAAGATTGTCAACAAATCCAGCGTCTTATAACATAATACCCTAGACATCTGGATATAATTCAAGACCACTATTATGTCAGGAACCAAGAAAGTCTCAGGTGAAACACGGAGAGACAGTTAATAGCTACCAACACCAAAATGCTACTGGGAGTCTTCTGACCAGGATTTTAAAACAACCGTCACACAAAGACCTCAAGGACCAATGATAACATGCTTGAGACAAAAGAGCAAATAGAAAGCTCTGAAGACAGAAAGCAGAAGGAAGACAGAAGACCTAAAGAAGAATCCTGCTCAGTCTTGGGTCTTGAAAGGCTCACTCATGTCCCTGGAGTGTCCACCTCCCGTCGTGCCACACAAGGCTTCCTCCTCTTCCCAGAACACGTTCGACTCTCTTCTCATCTCTAGGTCTGTCAAGGTCAGCCCACCTGTCACCTCTGCTGGGGCTTCTGGCCCCCACCCCCACCACCACCCCTGCTCGGAAGCACCACTCGAAGCACTGATGTTCAGTGCCAACCATCCTGTTGTCGTCGTCTGCCCAGCAGAAGGAACTGTGACCAACCCCACACGCCTGACACAGTAATCTCTGCCATAATGATCACTCAAGACTGTTGAATATATACATGGGTGAACAAACGACAACTCTTCAGTGGCTCCTCATTTTCTGGAATAAAATTTAAACTCTGAGGTCTGGCTTTAAATGCCCTACACAACAGTGACCGCTAATCACGCTGGTACTCAGCTTCCCTTAATACATCCTGTTTCTCAGCCACCCGTGGAAACAGACTGTGCTTTGAAGGGACCTTATACTTCCCTGACTCCACGTCTTACACACACTCTTCCAATGTCTTCATTCATACTGTCATCCAAATCCTACCCATTGCCAGAGACCCGCTCAGATGCCGTCTGTCCATGACCCCGTCTCAGATACCCCCAGTTGGAAGGAGTCTTACCCACTTCCAGGTACACCCCTTTGTTTATCTTTTCTCCCATGTTCACTTGTTCTTGCGTTTATTTGGTTGTTAGCTTATTTGTGTGTGTGCTTGTAGTATTCTCTGCAAGACTGTAAAATCCATAGATCCAAATAAACTAGTACCTAACTTATCTTGGCCTCTGCTGCACAGCAGGGTGCCTTGTTTCTGTGAGTTTCCATTTCTTTCTCTGAAAGGACAGTACCAGCCTCATCAGAGTCCTGTGCCCATCAAAATACACTAACTATTGACTCAGTTTCTCAGTTTTCATAAGTACTCAATAAATGTTAGCTATGGTCATTGTTATTGAACTATCTGAAGGAGGAAAAGAGACAGAGAAAGCTCCATTCACTGCCTTCAGTACATCTCTGGAATCCTCACCGCTTTCAACACTGCCACTTGCTCCTGCTGTGACCGTTTCCTTCGACCCTGTCGCTAGGGTCTACCAGGGCTTCTTCCTTCCCGTCTCTCCTTCCACTCCTGTTCTCCTCTCTGCAGCCAACATGATCCTTTGCAGGTGTAAATGAGATCACAGTACTTTTCTGTTCAAAATGCTCCAGGGGTGTCCAGCCAGAGGCCTGCTCTGCTCCTGCTCCTGTCCCTCTCCTGCCCTCTCACCAATGCTGCCACAACGTCCCTGCCCCCTCACACTGAGGTGTCTGCAACTCAGCACGACTGCGACCAGGCCTTCACACTCATTGGCTCCTTGAGGTGGGAGGGTCTCCCCCCTGGGTCTACCACTTCTGTCAGGCGAATTGCTGCTCTCCACTGTACCTCCGTAAGAGTAACTGCCCTATCCATGATCACGCCTCACTTGTCAGCCCTTATCTGCGGTTTGGGTCTTCATTGCTTCAGTTAGCTGTGGTTAATCATGGTCTGAAAATATGAAATGGAAAACTGCAGAGAAAACCAGTTCCCACGTCTTCAGCGCATACCCTCCTGAGTAGGGTGATGAAGTCGCTCCCTTGTGCCCTGCCCTGTCCCAGACCTGACCCTCCCTTTGTCAGCCTATCCATGCTGGAGGCACCACCTGTCTGTTGCTCGGTTAGCAGCTCAACTCTCCCAGTATCGCAGTGCAGGCCTGTAGTGTTCAGAGACACTGGGGATCTTGGAACGTATCTCTTAGGTAAAGAGAGACCTGTTTTGTTTTTCGTATCTTAACACAGCCTGAAAACATACGTTTACTCAGATGAAAATAACTTGTCATCTTTCTCCTGGGATAGAACTGTAAGCCCCACGAGTAGTTTCTGTATCCTTAGGGAAGAGCAGCTAGCACACAGGAAGTGTTCAGCAAGGTTTGCCAAATGACTGAGGGGGACTGGGAGACACTTGTGTGGCCCCATAGGCACAAAGCAGTGTCCTTTTGCACAAAATGGCTCACCTACCTCTGAGTTTCTGTGAAGAGAAAATGTGGGATTGGTCTAGCTAGAAAGGCTGGGGAGGGACCTATTCATCTAGACTTAGAGGATGTTCTCCATTTAAGATGAAAATGTACTAGATGAGTTCAGGGATGCTTTCCATAGTGAGCAGGGCTGCCCCCAGCTCATTCTGAGCAGAGCCAGCACACAGCCAAGGGAGCTGAGCCCCCAGCCTCCCTGCACCAAAGCTTCTCAGGGGGAAGCCCTAAGCTACCCTGACACTGACCTTGATGGGTTCACAGCTCCAGCAGGAGGATCCCAAAGGCCTCAGCGTGACAGGATGAAGCGGAAAGTTTTACAGGACTTCTAGGTGACTGAGGGAGCCACACCCTTTCTCTGAGCCTGTGTTTGTTTAGCTACACCATAGGGAGTTGGACTGAATGTATCTTTACAATATTCCCCACCGGTGCCTTTCTATGGCTGTGTGAGCTTTGTGAATGAGAGAAACTGGGCTAGCCAGCTAAGGGTGGGGCCAGAGAGCAGAGAAAACCAACATGGTGTACATTGAGCTGCGGCCAAGAAGTAGGAGCTCAGTACGACCACCAGGTGGCGGCATTGCTGCATTAAGATGCTCAGGTCAAAGAGGGCGTTTGATTTTCCAGGAACCAAATTAAATCTCTCAGGGTAAACTCCCCACCTATAAGAGAGAATCCTCCTTCCCACTCCCAACACCTTCTCACCCCTTCCTCCCAAAGCCTTCACACTCAGAAATTCGGGGCCAGGTGGTTTTAAGATCCAGTGGCCTCTTCTCCCAAGTGTCCTGGGAGTACAGATCCAGTACTCACTCCTTCCGGAACCTAGGCAGGAATGCCTATCTGGCCAGACCCTCAACTGGCCACACTTACGGCCACATGGGCCACTAGACGGAGGCCACCAGGACTTTTTTTTCCAAATACCTTCCCTTTCCCAGTCCCCCAAAACAAACACTATCTTCAGAAGGTTCAAGTTCCTCCTGAGTCCTCACCCCTGCTGAATACTAGCAAGGAATCTCTGGTTGTAACATTTGAAGAGAAGCCAGAACGGAAGGAGGGGTGTGTGTCTGGGAGGGGACTAGGGGGAAAGGTCTGGCTTTGTCAAGATAAGAATGGAGGAATCAACCTTTGTTTGGCCTCAACTGCCTCAGCCGCTGCTGACACACAGGCGGGTGTTTCCTGAGGCTACATGGTGTCCAGCAGTCCACCCTCCCCCACTTCCTGTGGCTAGGAGAGGGGCAACATCTGGAAGCTGGGGGAGGCGAGTGCTTGCAGATGGCTGCCCAATCCTAGAGGTGTAAGGCAACGCTCCTCCGAGTTGGCAGCCAGATGTCTAGGACGGTCCTTCACTGTCCCGGTTGTCCTGAGCCAGGGGATAGCCTGACAGTGGAGCTTTGCCTTTGCTATTTGGCATTCAGCTTGCCCTTTTTCTAAGAAGGGGGTTCCCAGGTCCTCAGCATCCCATCCTGAGCGTGCCTTCCGGACCTAAGCCTTCATTACCGGCAACAGCCAGCTTTCCTGTCACCACCCCTCTCACCCCCTGGAGAACATCTGGCCACCTTAGCCACAGGTCCTCAGCATCCTGCATATTATTAGTGTATGATGGTCTAACCTCTTCCCTGGCTGTCCCTTGCCAGCACATTCCCGTCCAGCCATATCTGATGGGGAAGCCACTCTGTCGGATACACCCAGCCCAGCCACAGAACACATGTTTCGGTATCACTTTAATTACAATATTTACATGCACCCATTTTTTTATTCATAAAAAAACCCTCAATCTTCTCATCTCTGGAAATTTCTATTTCCAACCGTCATTGAAATCAGGACCACTGCTCACCCCTCTAGAAAAATAAGGCCGGTGTTAGCCCAGAGGAGAAAGCGTGTGGTACTGGGGAGATGTCCTGTGGCTGTCACCACAAGGGGTTGCAGCACAGGGAAGGCAGAGATGGAGCCTACTTGGGGACTGTGAGGCCTCAGCTCTACCAGGAGGAGGGAAAGAAGGGGCAGGCCAGGACCCCGCCTTAGTGCGAGAGGGCGCTTCATGAAGGCCCTGTCCTGTGACCCAAGCTCAGTCTGAGTGGCCTGGAGACCAGACCACGCAGTTTGTTCTAACACGCCAAGCACAGTAGACTCCAGCCAGAAGGCTGTGCCAGCCTCTCTAGGAAAGGGATGGGGTTCACGTGGAGTTCGGTGGAATTTGGACAGCACGTGGGGAGCTGGTGACCAAATCTGCTGTGTCTTGGAGGAGGGACAGGGAAATGGCTAAGAAACATGTTCTCTGGCTGCATTATTCAAGGGGAGCAGACTCAAGGCGTTACTTTGGTTTCCCTACAGTAGAGAAGGAGAACAGAAGCAGGAATAAAAGCAGAAGCCTCCCAGAGAAGGCTGGGTGCAGGAAGGACCCCTCTCCCCTCAGGTCCTTGTAGTAAGGAGGGAAGGAGTCAGGAGCTGGCGATTCCAGCTTGGTGGCTGCTGGGCCCACAGCCTCCATGGCAGCTCCTCTGAACCCTGGCTTTCCCCCACACCTGAATCTAAAGAAGCCTGGAGTCTGGCTTTGGAGAGCTAAATGTACAGAGGGCTGGGGTACACCAGCCTCCCTGCAAGGTGGTCGGCCCCAGGGGTAGCATCTGGGGCACACACAGCAGGAGAAGGTAGGATGGGGGGGGACATCGCCTCCATCACAGAGGCAGCTCACAGTCAGAGGCAGGGAGGGGCTGCTTTCTTGGATACCGCCTGTCTTGCCCCACCCGGCCAAGTCATAATTCAGTATCAGCCACGTGTTGTCTTGCTGAATGGCCTTTTCTGGAGGTGGCCTGGCCGGTGCCGTTCTCCTGAGCCCCTCGGTTCACACTGGCCTTTCCCTGAGCCTCAGTGGAGGCCCCAGGGCCTGAGCTATAGCCCTGGCCTCCACTGTTCTCCGTGTAATAAGGCTCTTCATCCTAGACAGTGTATAAATAAAGGAGCATTATCTGATAAGCAAGGGTGTGAGGCACTGTGGGGGGAGGGACCAAAGGAAGTTGGGGAAGGGACTTGGGGGGTGCAGCTGTGTGTGCAGACTCCTTTCTTCCCGGAGAGCAGTCAGGGTTCCAGCTCCTAGGGGAGAAAGGACAGAGGAGAGGCACCACACCAGGTCAGCGAGGCTCCGCAGCCAGCGCCCATGAGAAACTGCTGTCCCATGTGCAGAGACCTCCCCAGAGCAGGTCAACACCCAGAGGCCAAGAGCCAAAAGTCAGCCTGCCCTCCCTCCTCTAGAACAGCAGGAATAGACTTCCCTTCCCTATGTCCCCTTCTCTCAAGCACGTGGTATACACTGGACATTTAATAAGCTTGCAAATAGGCATGGTTGACCTAGCAGCTGGTTCTGGTTGTATCCAGCTAAATTATCGCAAGGAACATAATGAGCAGATGAGAGGAATCATCTGATATGGCAGTGAATGGTGAGTGGACCCCAGTTACCCTCCCCTTGCAGTGTATCCATAGTTACAAGTGTGTGTGTGTGTGTGTGTGTGTGTGTGTGTGTGTGTGTGTGTCCATCTGTCTGTATCAGGGCACATAAATGCTTTTTGTGATATCTCTTGTTAGGACATCCACAAACTTCCCTCTTCTGATTCCCTTTGCCCCAGGCCCCAGAACTGACCAGCCTTTCTCCTGTGGGGCTCCAACTGCGGCGGTTCATCAGGAAATAGCCAGTGGTGCCCAGGATAGCCAGCAGAATTCCTGAGGTGACCAGTGCAATCAGGGTCTTTCGGGAATAGCTCTGGTGGCTCCCAACATCTTGTACACTGAACCCTTGGATTCCCAGCTTGAGAAAACAAGAGAACATGGGTAGTCACTCCAGGGAAGAGTTCTTGAACAATATCCCAGCCCACTCTAGACCCCAGTGTGCAACCCAGCAGTAAACAGACACCAGAGAACAATGGCCACAAGTATTTCTGGACCAGAAGTGAGATGAACATCTCTTAGTTGAGCTGCACTGTAAAAGTTCTGGCTCAAATGCAGAAGTTGAAGACTGTCATAAAAAGATGGAGAGAGGAAGTAAAGGACTAGAGAAAAGCATCACTTTCCCCTACTCTGTGAACACACCCGGCCCAGTGCTCCCTTAGAGACCCAGTATCTTAGAGGACTTACCTTTTCCAGGTCAGACTGGTGCTTTTTCAAAAGATCTAATTTTCTGGAAAGCTCTAAAATTAGAAACACGGGTTGCTAAAGCTAAATGAGCTCATCCTTCTCTATCCTCCCACATCATTCTAGAGATGTTCCCATGGCAAGGGAGGTCCCCTCACGCAAATCCTTTCCCCACCACCTGCGCTGTCTTGCACTGCAGCGTGGAGTCTCCAGTGGGGACTTTCTCATCTCAGTCCTGCCCTCCCTTGGCCCTCCTCATTCCTCAGGGCCCCGTGCTGGCATGGCCGTACCTGTGCTGTTGGCCACCAGCACCAGCAGACACTGTGGCTTCACCTCCGACTGGGCGAGGAGCAAGGAGCACGTGGAGTCCGTGGCGGTGGCGTCAGCCTCCCCCTTCCTACACAGTATCCGGATCAGGTCCTCTCCTCCGTCTTTCTTAAAGTCCTCCTGGGAGGAGAGAAAAGTGGATGGCAGGAGACATAATTACTAGTATCCAGAGTCTCAGGTAAAAATTTTCACCGAAATCTCATTTTTATCCCTTCCATAGGAAAGAGCCTTTTATCTGAAATCCCAAGGGAGGAAAAGTACTGCCAGCTTTATATGTGCAAAACTACAGTAACTGCACAAATTTCCTGGTACCAAATCATGTATCTATTAGTACTGAAAACATCAGAGGACCAACTTAGGAAACACTGTCTTTTCTTTTCTTTCCCTTTTTTCTTTTCCTTTCTTCCTTCCTTCCATCCTTCCTTCTTTCCTCCCTTCCTTCCTTCCTTCCTTCCTTCCTTTCCTTTCCTTTGCACTACTGGAAATTGAACCCAGCATCTTTCCTCTAAGCTCCACCTCGAGCCCATTTTTTATTTTGAGACAGTTGCTAAGTTGCCCAGGCTGGACTTGAACTCGCAATCCTTCCCGCCTCCACTGCACAGGTGAATGCAACCATACACAGCTACCTCACCACGGAATCATCCATGTACAGATATGCCATGCAAACTGAATTGAAAAGTAACCACCAGCATCAGAAAATATCAATAAAGCAATAATGAAATCTTTTGCATCGAGGTTAAATAGCCCCAGATGCTCCCTGAAGAGCTAAGCAAGTGAGTGGAGAATGCGTCTACATGAATGTGCTGGAACAGGGTCTCCAGAGACTGCTCTCCTACTCTCCAAAGGAGGCCCATGAGGAGCATGCTCAAACCATGCTGGTGCTGTCCTCTGCTCCTCCCTTATCCTGTTCTACTCAGAACATGGAACACAGTTTACTGGAATTCACAGATCTTTCTCCAAGTTGCTGACTGCTCCACAGGAACTGAAGATCACCAGGTTGTTCTTCAACAAGGGACTCTTAAGGAAGGGTGCATGGGGCACTGGGTATGCCTCTTAAAACCCTATTCTCCCTCCCCAAGCCTTCTTCCAGCAGGCTGCAATCTGAGGTGGCCTCCCCTGGGCTCTTCTCTGTCCTGAGGGCAGGTGGCCGAGGAGGAAATGCCTGAGGGCTCTGACAACTTTCCTGTAGAGGAAAACTGCTGGGCGTGTGACAGTCAGAGGAACTGGGCCTCCACGTTTGCAGCCGCTGGCAAGGGCACAGGTCCTCCCTGTTGGAAAGGAGCCTGGGTATTTTCCTACTCCTGAGACCCAAGGAGGAAAACCGAGGTTCCTTTGGTTCCTGGGCAAGGCAAGGTCAAGATTGGCCTCAGGCCCCTGCTGGGATGTGAGGAAAAGTCTGAGGAAAAATAACTGGGATTGGAAGAACACAGTGGACCAGGCCAGGTCAGAGAGTGGGACTCCAACAGAGGCTTCAGCCCACAAGAGACCAGGTCATGGAGAAATGAATGCTCAGCCACCTGCAGCACCATATTTGAAAAGGACCGGTTCTGGCTTCCCAGGAGTTGGGTGTAGAGGCCCTGCTTCTGGAAATTCGGCTTCTTAACAGCCTCTGCGGTTGGTAGTGTGGACACCACACCAGACACAAGCAGCAGTCTCCTACCCTAAGGGTGCAGGGGAGCCCTCCCTAGATGTGCTCCGAGAGGAATCCCAGGTCACCTGCCTTAAATCAAACACCCTTTTGCCCTCAAGCCTCCTGGATGGGGGCAGGGAGTTCTGGGCTTCCAGGAGTGTGTGGGTAAAATGTTTCTGTGTCTTAGCCAGGGACAAGGCACCTAACAGATTTAAATCAGCCAAACAAAGGCACCTTCCCAATGCCCAGTGTGCAGAAGCTGTTCAGCTGTTCTGATGTTTATCATGCCCTGACTCTACCACAATATGTGAAAAGCTCTACGTGTGAATGTGGGTGTGCACAGAAGCAGTAGGGATGCAATGAGAAGAGTTACTGATTCCACATGATCAGAACTCTCACTTCATATGCACAGCAGTTAAAAATAAATGCTGTAGCCAGGTGTGGTGCCTGGGTGTGGTAGCTCACATTTGTAATCCAGCAATCAGGAGACTGAGGCAGGAGGATTGCCATTGAGTTTGAGGCCAGCTGGGCTACATAGCGAGTTCAAGAACAGCCTAAACCACACAGAGACCTTGCCTCAAAACAGCAACAATTTTAAAATTAATTGCTCCTTATGATGTATAGGCCGCTGTCCTAAAGTGCTTTTCAGACGCTGACCCCTTTGGGCCTCCCAGCATTCTCCAAGATGGATGTTATTTTCCTCTTTATTTTGCAGATGAAGAAATTAAAGCCTAAGAAATTAAAGATCATTTACTGGGTCCATACTATAAGAAAGGTACACCACCAAAGTGCTCTGGATACACAGGAGGCTGGGGATGGGTCTGGCCTGGAGTTGCAGAAATATCCCAGACAGGGGCTGGAGGAGTGGGTGAGACATGTGCAGGCAAAGTTAGCAGGGAGGACCCCCAGAACCACAGCCCAGGGGAGTGACGGGACAGCAGGGGCTGCTTGGTAACCCCTCACACTACTGACACCCTGCGGCACTCTCCTGCCTGTCTTCAGGAAGACTGAGCACCAAACCTTGCTCTGCTACTTACTTGAATCTCTGAAAGTCATGCAACTAGTCTGAGAATCTGGCTCCTCACCCGTACACCTGGTTCTGGTGACTACAGAGGAACTACAAAAATGTCCATTGCATTAGGAAGCTGGGCGGGCACTACGTAATGACACCTATTCCTATTATTAATAATAGCAATGCCGGCAACTGTTCAGACTATCATCAACGTCACCTAGTACTGGGGATTGAACCCTACGGCCTTTGTACTGAGCTACATCCTCAGCCCTGTTTTATTCTCTAAGAAGGGTTTCACCAAGTCACTAAGTTGCCCAGGTTGGGCCCCAGCTTGTGATCTTCTTGCCTCAGCCTCCCAGAGTACTGCAGTCACAGGTGTGTGCCAGCTAGAATTCCTATTTGGGTCATACTGCAGTACTGCTGTTGTTTCTCTCTGCCTAGGCTGAGTGTGGCCTTGGGGAGGAAGGGCGTTCATTGTGTAACTTTGGATCCAAACCACACCCATCATAGAACCAAACAAACAAAAGCACTCAGAGAACTGGTGTCCAACTTAACACCCCAAATGGCTGGCCTCCTCACAGGGCCCCTCCACCCCTGGTTAGCTCCTTGGACTGAGTTCAAGGCAGTAACAGCAGCCAGCCTCCTACTCTAGAACGCAGCAGCCCGGTTGAATTGTGTTTGGGCTGGGAGGAGCAGGTGGAACCTGAGCAAAGCAGTGCTTCTCCAGATGCTGGAAATCAACACCTCCCTCAAGGGATGCTGTGGGCAACCACCATGGGAGAGTGGGCAGGAGGAAGCCACAGCCACCTCAGGCTCTTCATGAGAATCAGATTTGCAAGCTCTTAACTACATCTACTCACACATGCGACCTTGCAAAAACAATGAAACCAGTGCTTTCTAGAACAGCCCCCTCCACTTCTGCAGTCTCCTGGCCCACTGGAGAAGCGCACAGGTGCTGGGCTGGGGTGGGGCTGGCATTTTTCTTAATGATCTTTAAAATATTTCCTAATGCTGAGCTTCAAGGCCTGAACCTCTCCTACTAGCCATCTCTTTCCAAGTTCTGTCTGCTTTGCTGTGTGAGTTTGACAATGCACATTCAAACCACCGCTTTATGTTGGGACGGGAATAATGAAGGGACTGGCTACCACTCACATTGCAAGAGGGCTGCTGCCCAAGGCGTGGGATCCCACCGTCCTCCACTCTCTGGCTCCCCCAGCAGACATGCTGTCCTCATAAATCCTCATCTGTAACTAATGCCTCCTGACCTTCAGTGTCTGGCGGGGGTGGAGGCGGCCTACCTCCGAAGATATCACTGCGACGGAGCGGTACTGAGAACTAAGCAGGTAGGTGGAAACTCCATGCACACAGATGTGGCAGTAAAGTTCTACCTGGGCAAAGCATTTGAACTGACATTTCTCTAAAGAAGGTTTACAAATGGCCAATAAGCCCATGACAAGATGCTCAATATCACCCTGCAGCAGGGAAACGCAGATGGAAACCTCGCTCGGGTGTCCCTAAACATGCGTTAGAGTGGCTACTTCCAAAAATAAAAAACAAAAATCCAGAATATGATAGTGTTGAGGAGGATACAGAGAAAGCGGAGCCCTTGTATCCTATTGTGGAAGTGAAAAAGGTATAGCTACTCAGAAAAGCAGCACGCTAGTTCCTCACAAGTTCAAATACAGTTACCATGTGACCCAGCAATGCTCCATCAGCATCACACCCAAAAGAACTGAAATCGGGGTGTGGAACAGATATTTGCACACTCGTGTGCACAGCTGTGTTACTCGCAAAATACCCAAAAGGTAGAAAAAAGCAGTGTCTATAATGCATAAAAGGATAAACAAGATGTAGATACAATAAATATATATACCACCAACTGTGTGCCTATACCATAAATGACGTATATACATCACTCTAAAAAGGAAGGCACTAGTGATATACGCTACCCATGGCTGTCTTGAGAACATGATGCTAAGTGGAATAAGCCAACTGCAAAAAGACATCATATGATCCTCCTCACATGAGATGCTCAGAGGAACCGAGTTCACCGGAAGGAGAATGGTGGCTGCCAGGGCCTGGGGGAGTGGGGCCCTGTGTGGGTAAGGACTTGCAGTTATGCTAGTTGTGGAGTTCTGGAGGTAGGCTGTGTAACAACATGAGTGTACTTAACACTATGAACCACACACTTTGAAATTTAAAAGAATATTTTGGTGAATTCCCCAGGACAAATAGGTGTAACAAAAATAAAGTCATCTCACAGTTCAGGAACTATTTTGGGAACCACAATCACAAAAACTAAACTAAGCAGACACTAGAGCAGAAAGGATGGAAATCAAACCCGCAGAGACTTTGTTAATGAGGGCTCTGAAAGGGCAAATGGGTGCTTGAGATGAGGGGAGCTAGCCCTGCCTCCAGCTGGCTGATGACAGGGGAAGGGTGGGCAGCAAAGGGAGAGACACGGGTTTCTCGGAGTCTCCAGAAGGCAGGCCTCAGTAACTGCTGTGTCTTGTGTCTAGATGTCCTCGCAAAGCCCGGTGGGGTCATAGGTGCGGCTTTTCAGAGGTGGCTGGGTCTAGAGTGTGTGATGGTGGGATCAAGGATGAGATGCTGGAATGGAGTCACAGTGCAATGCTGGGACTAAGGCTGCCCCTCCCTGGATGTGAGTGTTACCTGCCCAACAGGTGGCCTGGGTAAAATGTAAGAGACAGAAAGAGGGCTGCTGCTGTTGTTGCTTGTGGTTTGCTGCTTGCCTCCTCTCTACTTCACTGTTTTGCTGCTGCCTTCTGCCCACCATGAACTGTTTCTTTGTGATGCACCTCTGCCATGCCACCTGCCTTGGAGGCAGCCAAATTTGGGTGGAAATAAGCCTTTCCTCCTGTAACCTTGGGTGTCAGGTATTCTGTCTCGGCAGTGAGAAAAAACTAAGGTAGTAACCCACAGAGGAAGGGCAAACACAGTAGTTGTTAGAAGGCACTAGTGCAGAATGAGCATTTGGACAGCTGTGAACAGATGTGCAGAGGGCCAGGCTGGACCAGATGTAAGTGGCTACCAACGTTGTGCAATCTTTCATGTTCCTCATTAAGCTGGGGGTAGGGCCCAAGTATCCACGAGTAGAACCAGGACCCTAAGATCCTCTGACAGGAGGAGTACAAATGCATCCATGGAAAATCAGAAGGCACAGGACTTCTCACAGCCTTAGGGACAGACATGCTAACACAAACAGAGGGACTGTCACCCCAGCAGGGAGTAGGAAGGACCTACAGGTGGGAATCTGAGATACAACTGGGGGCTATGGCTAAAAATTACGGATCCAGAACTTTTGGCTGAGGAAATCCAAGCATGAGAAGGTGCCTGCAGGAAGGGGAGGGCCAGAGTCAGCAACACCAGGGGACATCAGCACCATACATGTACTGCCCGGCAATGAATATGAGGGCGCCCTTCTGTTTCCAAACCCCACTCCCCAAATCTCAGGGGAACCTGCAGAGCCCTTCCCAGCAGTGGCACACAGGAAACTGGACAGCAAAACCACAATGCGCAAAAGACTGGAGCAGGGGACGGGGGGTCAGCTCTGGCGCAGCACTTGTCTTGCACAGTGGCCCTGGTTCAAGGCAAACTTCAAAGAGTAACGGACACTTGGAATGCTTGGCAGTTCGCCAAGGAGGAGCAGTCTGTGTGACACTCAGGAAAATGAATGTCCAAGATGGTAGGGACAGATGGCTGTTCTCCTTCATTATAATAAGGGTTGGACAATTTTTTCCTAATGAGTAGGACTAAAAATCAGCATCAGAAACACCCTGACTGTTACAGAGTCACACTTAACTGTCCCACACACCGTACTGAGTAATTTTGTTCTGTGAACTTTTTGCCCATTTCCGAACAATTTTTGTTGTTGAACGATTTTGTTTGTTGAACAGTTTTTGTTGTTTTTAAATGTCTCTAAGCAAGTGACTCCTTTAGGTATAATTTTAAAAGGTTGATAAGTCAGAGAGACCCAATTAATAGTCACAGGTGAGCCAGCAGTAGGGGGAATGGCCAAAATAAGTAACGTAAGCCCTCACGGACCAGGTCTTTCCAATCCGTGTGTGTCCTCCTGCTTCCCTAACTGGATTTCCAATCTATAAGAAAGTGTTGTCTTCTGTACGCAAGTAGCACTGCCCACCCTAGGGCCTTGTCAGTGTGGGAAAGCTGGCATTACAGAAGCAGCAAGGTGGCTGCTGTCTCCATTAAAGATCAACACCCGCCCCACGTCCTCACCAGTGCAGCACGACCGGAGGCTGAAACGTGAGGCGGAAGCACCAGGAGAAGGAGCGTACTGCAGTGGGAGACAGGGTAGTTTGCCTTAAACACTGAAAAGAACCAACTAAAAAGCTCCTGAAATTAATAAGCAAGTTCAAAAAAATGGATAAACCTAGGCAATTAGTCAAAGCTCCATAACTTTCTAACATCTCAGCAGCAGTTAGTGTATAGTAGGACATCTGCGCTATTAAAAAAAAACCTTAACAAATCCTTCAAATTGGAGCCAGATGTGGTACCACACACCCACAGAGCTAGCATGCTGGGAGGCTGAGACAGGAGGATTGAAAATTTAAAACTTAGTAACTCAGCAAAAAAAAAAAAACCCCAAGAAAACAGGAAAAGGGGCTGAGGATGCAGCCTAGCGGTACAGCTCTCATCTAGCATGTGCGAGGCTCTCGTTCCACCCCCAGTGCTCCTGAAAGGAAAAACAAACCAAAAGAGGGCAGCGTTTTCTTTTCTTTCTTTCTTTTTTTTTTTTTTTTTGAGACAAGGTCTCCCCATATGGCCCATGCTGACCTCAAATTCACTATGCAGCTCAAGCTGGCCTCACAGCGATCTTCCCACCTTAGCTTCCTAGGATGCTGGGATTGCCCAGGTGCCACCATGCCCAGCTTGGGAAAACATTTTAAAACTAAAAAACACAAAAGAGAGCTACAAAGTAACTCTAGGAAAAAAATTGAAGGTTTTAAAGCAGTTCCAGTTAAAAACTTCAGCGGCCTTCTCTGTGTGCACATGTACGCGAGTGTGCAAGGGGCTGTGATTTTGACAGATGTGTCCCAAGATTTTCTAAGGGAAGAGCTGAGAAACACTTTGCTCTTTTTACAGTATAATGAGGAAAGACCTTTCTGCTGGATGTTAAAAGCACAGTCATATACAAGTACAAATTTTTTCTTTTTTAAATTTTAGACAAAAAGTATGGCCAAGCATCTGAAGAACATGATCAGAACATAGTAACATAAACTACGAAAGTGTAAACCACTATAGCATTACAAGAAAGTTAATTCTCTGTCACACAAGAACTGACACTGCGGCCAACCAGCTTACAGAGAGCGAGGACACAACACCAAAGCAAATGTAGATGTGACAGTCTCAAAAAAACAATTAAAATTGTGTTTTCCTTTTTTGTCCACCAGATGGGGCCTCAGACTCCAATACTGAGATTTAGAAGCAGCCAGACCCTGGTAAAGACCCACACCCCACCAAAGTACTGCCTGATTCAAGAAGGCCAGGCAGGTTGGATGGCCCGAAGGGGACTGGGATGGTGTAAGGGGAGGAGGCCGGGGGTGAGGGGAGAAGGGACAGGTGACTTACGCAGCTGGAGGTCTTGTTTAGCTCCAGGCATATACTATGAGTCAGTTTCACTTCTTTAATTCCAGCACATTTGATTTCTCCCTGAATTAAAAACAAAAACCAAGTCAAATATGCATGACTTTCTTTGCTCTTCACTTTTCCCCAAGCCCTTTCCAGTCTGGTTTCGGTGAGGTGTTCTCTTTAGAAGTTTTAGGGAAAGGATAATTCTAAAAAGTGTTAGCTGACTAGAGGTTTTTCATACAAACTACGCGTCTCTAATTCAAAAATCCAAAATCTGAAACGTTCTAAACTACGATACTTTTTGAGTATCAACATGATTCCATGAGTAGGGAAGTTCCACACCATGAAACCTTGTTTTTGCACAGAAGTACTGAAAAATATTGTATCAAGTTACCTCTGGGCCGAGTGCATGAAGGTGTACCGTCAAGACATAGATGAGTTTTGTGTTTTGACTTGAGTCTCATCCCCAAGGTATTTCATTATGTATCTTCAATATTTCAGACTTTTAGAAACCCCCAGCCCAAAACATTTCTGATTCTGAGCATTTTGGACAAGGGATACCAGCTTGTCTATACCTTCTTCTGCCTCCACTATTCCCACCAATGATCAAGCTTTTTGTTACCTGCCTGGGCTCGCAGGAAAGGGACTATTTACAATTCTGGTAAACATCGGCTCGGATGACGCAGAGGTGGGCTGGGAAGGTCATTTCCCATTTGAGCTGTTTTCCCT
Organism: Dinomys branickii; assembly: GCA_004027595.1. Lineage (NCBI taxonomy): Eukaryota > Metazoa > Chordata > Mammalia > Rodentia > Dinomyidae > Dinomys > Dinomys branickii. The sequence continues at coordinate 97,827 of PVLD010001627.1, read as the reverse complement.
CAGTTCAGCTACATGCTGGCAGGAAGGCCATCTACGTAAACTGATAATGAGGGGGCCAGACCAACTTTTGATTCCTGTGCTGGCTCTTTAAAAGCAGAAACCTGGGCCCCTTGGCAAGTCCTTAAACTCCACACCCTCAGGTTGTTGACAGCCACAACCTCAAGGCCAAGGAGGGCAGGCTGAGCTCACGGCCTCTGGTGCCCAGTTCTTACCCCTGCCAATGACGTCCTCCCTGCCTCTCCAGTCCTGGCACAACCACCAGACTCTCCCCCTTGGAGGGAACACTGTAATAAACACCTTGGGGGAGGCAGCTCCATTAAATAGGGGATTGATTCCAGATTCCCAAAGTGAAACGGTGCATGGTCGGAGCCACACCCATGGGTCCTGGAAGGATCCACAGAGGACTGGGTGACCTCTGTGATTCTCTTTTACTTTCTATTTCCCAAAACTGCAATGCCCAAAGCATGGCTCAATGTGTCCCTGGACTCCAGTCCTTTCCTGGCTTTCTCTACTTCCCGGCAGCACTGAAGTGTGTGTTTCCACACAGATCCCCATGTGACACAGAGCTCACTGGCAGGTGGAAAGGAGGGGAGAGAGCCTATCTGCACAGAGATGAAGTGAGGGGCATTTCGGGCCCAGTTCACCCACTTTGACGGCACTTGGGGCAGGAGAAGATGTATAGAGTTTGGTGGGCGATGTCATCACAGGGATGGTGGTGGTGGTTTCATCAGAAACATTAACAGATGGCGTGCTGGGCCTCAAGGTCACATTTGAAGCTGAAGTATTTCCTGTGGTAGTGAATTCTGCGATGGTGAACACCGTGGTGTTTAGGGGGGTTTGTGGTGATATGGAAGAGTTTGTGGATTCAGGGCCCAGAGTGGTTCCAGAGGTAGACGTGAAGTTGACTGTAGTTCCTGAAAGAGACCAAAACACATGCACATAAACACATTAAACACACAAATTAACAGACCATCTCAGTTCATGATGGGGCTGTGGACAGCTTACCCAGACATGGAAGTGTGGGCGCTAACAGTTACTTCATGTCTTACTCCAGGCAGAACTCATTCAAGCCAGCTCTTAGAAACACGGCTACAATCTAGAATTTATTCCAGAGGCCCCCAGACTCTGAAGAGAACCAGCTGCTGCTTTACCCTAGAGAAGCCAAGGATGGGCCCAAACCCCTTCATTTAGAAGAGACCAGACACCTCTCTACCAACCCTCATCTGATCTTTATTTTAATACAGCTGAGCTTGGCATGAGAGGAGAGGTACAGGGAGCACTACTGTTCAGTGTCAGCTGCCAGAGCACTGGCCTGAGGAAGCTGTCACTACAGGAAGAATCATCTCAAACCTACTTCAGGGTCCCCTGAGCATGACGCTCGCATTACTGATGCAGTATGATGATGGTTCTATCTGCATGAGGGCAGCCTGCAAGCATTCTAACACTGCTGCTTTGCGATGGGAGGTACAACTCCCTTTACCTGAGGTGGTAGTTGTGGTCCCCATGCTGTCCACAGAGCCATGGTGGAGGGTGGTATTTCCAGAGGTCACTGATGGTGTTTCCTGGGGTGATCCACTGGTGGAAACAGCTAAAGAAGACATTTTCGAGGTGAAACTCGCTGTGGTTGTATTTGGGCTGTCATTTGTGAAGCCAGAGGCTATAGGAAAACAAGGAAGGAAGGGCAGAGTGTAAACTTTACTGGAGTACCACCACATCCTACCGCTTTATCACTCTATGGCCCAGCAACAGATCAGCCACACGAACATCTTCCTGGATGGTAGACTAATTTCCTATTGCTAGGTTTTTCCTAAGGAAATAGAAGAGTAAAAACTTAGAGGCACAAAAGTGTCTGGTGCAGTTGTTTTAAAAAAAAAAAAAAAAGGAGGGAAAGTTGTAAGCAACAAAAGGAGATATAACAGGATAAATTATACATGCACTTAAAATACCATAGTCATACACACAATCACCACAAATAAAAATTTATGAAAACTGTGGCAAAGAGCAAATGTGAGGCAATGTTCACAATATGTTTAGTAAAATATTAAAAAGTATAACATGACATTTACATAAATTTTGCAAAGACTGAAAATGTGAGGAAGGAAATGTTCGGATTTTCCTTTTTATATCTCTCTTTTTTGGTCACTTTCTGCCCAGTATATTAACTCTTGGAGTAACCACACTCACCATAGCTTAGTATGTTTATCTCCTTAAAAACACAGCTCTTCCCACATCTTTTCTCACTCCTGAGCTCCTCATCGTTTTTCTCACAACTCCCAGCCCATGCTCCTTCCCCTTTTGTTGTGTTCGCTTCCCCCTAGCAAGCAACACCAGTTCTTCTGTTTTTAGACAGTTCTGGCCGGCTTTGAACTCGCTATGTAGCCCAGTCCGGCCTCCAACTTATGATGATCCTCCTGCCTCGGCTTTCTGATTGCTGGGATTATAGGTGGGCACCATCTTGCCCAACTTCTGAGATTTCTTTTAGGAAGCCTTAACCTAGGACTCGCCTGATGAACTAGAAAATGCAAGACCTGGTTTCTTATCCAACATGAAAGATAGCATTGCCTTGGCTCTGCTGCTAACTAATTATGTGATTTAAGGTCTGCAGGCCTCAATTTACTTACCTCTTAAATAAAAGTCTTTTCTGTCTACCTTATACAGATTGTTGGAAAAATCAACAATGGTAGAAAGTTCCTGGTCTAGCCAATCTCAAGTCCATGACTCCCTTCCTCTCCTTGTATACACCGTCTTCAGAGTCAGGAAGAAGACTTCTGCCTGGACTCTGCATCTTAGAAGGCCCAGACCCTGTGGGGTCCATGCTACCTCCTGTGAAGATGACTGTCTTCTAGATCACACCAGCATCAAGTCCTGGAACTTCTCACAACCAGCACCTTCATGGACCTTTTCTCCCAGCCCACCCTCCCCAAGAGAACCTGGAGTGAACTGCAGCTCCAGGGTGTGCCCCAAGGCATGGTGGTAGCCAGGAGTCAGTTGCTTGCAGGGAGCAGGGTTAGCACTCAGGTGTGTAGCTGGGGTGTCCTGTGCATGCATGTAAGGGCCCCCTGGACCACACACTGCGTTCCAAGAGTGCGAGAGGCCCCAGTGCAAACCTGGTCTCCCACATGGCAAGAAGATGGAGGATTATTTCATTTATCAGTTAGCAGGCCTGACTTGTGACTGTGACTACATAGACACAGAAGAGCAGGGTCTCTGCCGCACTCTGGCCTCAGGCCCTGAAGAAACAATGGGTAGAGGCGTTATCCAGAGTTTGTTGCCTGAAGAAACAATGGGTAGAGGCGTTATCCAGAGTTTGTTCCGCAGTACCATCTGCAAGGAAAGCCCCCAGGGCTCCAGGACACCCTAAAGCTTCTCTCTAACTTCTCTTCATTGACATCCAGGTCTGTGCTTTTCCCACAGGTTTTCCAGGTAAACAGCAGCACAGAATGAAATCCTCTTTCCCTCAGCATCAATTAACCGAGACCAAGCGTGCTTCCCCTACTGGTAATAACAGGGTCTCTCTCCCACACCTGCTGCAGGGAGACTGACATCAGCGCTGAGTGCGATCATCACCTCGTGATATGTGCTGGCTGAGGAGGAGGGGTGTCACTACTACTGCTGTCTCAAAGACAAGGAACCAAGCCGCCGAGGTGCTGGGCAAGAGGGAAGGGCACAGGTCATACCAAGTGAGGGGCAGCTGATGCTGAGGTTTGGCTTGATTTTGAGCAGATGGTGCAAGGGAGTGAGGCTGAGTCAGAACTGCCGGGGATCAGGGTGTGGCCTCCAACCATTGGGAGGAAAGGATGGGTGTGTTCCCATGTGGCTTAGATAGGAGATGGGTTGATCAAAATAAAATAGCTGAGGCAACCTAGGCTACTTCCTTCTTTAGGCATGGTTACCTCTCCAATCTGACTCCAAGATAGGAAGTTATTACAGGGGCAGGTGGAGGTAACACGAGGACACTGGATTAAAGGATCATGTTGTCAAGGCACTATTCCAAGACACCCCAGGAATCTCCCCTCTTCTGCCCACACCCTCCCTCCTCTCCTCAAATACATCAATTCTTGGGAATCCCATCTGGCTCTGTCTGGCCCCGCCCTCTTTCCTCTCCAAAGGAAGCTGGGCCTGGCTGAGATGATGTCATGCTTTGAACCCCCTCCCTCAAGGGGCTCCGTTCACCCAGACAAACACTTCTGAACTCTTCCAGATGTGAACAAAGCCCTGCTGCTAGTTCTAAGGACAGAGGTGCTTGTTCCAGGAGAATGAAGCAACTGTGGCCCCCACCAGTTGCTGACCTGCTGGGGACAGGCTTCGTACTGCAGCAGCCTCCTCCCTCCCAGGACAGGGCCAGGGCCAGAGGAAAGGGCAGTAGGATCTGTGCGCAAGCAAGAAGGAACTCCATTCCTAGAATCACTGCTCAGAGCCCAGGATGAGCAAGGGACTTCTGAGACCCTGGGGCAATGGGACAAAGAGGAAGGGTAGAAAAGTAAACCTAAGGGACAGGCAAGTGTGAACTGGCACAGGCCAAGGGCCACCAGGGCCAAGGGCTGATGTGGGCTCCATTTTATAGGGCTCAAGTGAACAGGTGGGTCTGGAAGGAATGACATCTTGCCAGGCGAGACTGATCACTTCTTCCCACACACATGCATGGCCTAAAACCATCGAACACCAGCCTCCCTTTGTATCTGAGCTTCTAACCCCCAACTCTGAAGGGGTAACAGCAGCCTAAGACGGTGAGAGCCCTTCAGATGCTGAGAGCCAAGGAGGACACCTCCACGCCCCTCCACCCTCCACAGGGCACCACTCACCCCAGCCCTACAAAGAACTAGAACAGCTGGAGGCTGAACGAAAGGATACTTCTGTCTGTACTCCTTAGCTGTGACACCGAAGGGCTCATGGTGACCCTTGTTATCCCTACACAATCTCATTGCTTAAACTTGAAGCAAAGGAGGAGACTGAGGTATCAGGACATCAGCACATGGAGATTTCAAGAGGCTGAACAGACGTCACACAATGCACGTAATAAAATTCACACATTGGTCATTACAGGTCCTGTTCAGAAGCATATACAACTCAGTAAGTGTGGGGATCTGAGATCCTAGCCAAAGCTGAAAATTAGGAATAGACTCTGAGAAACAATAAGTAACAGCTAGAAATTAAGAAACCAACATAAATGAAAAACAGACCTAAGTGCCAAACCCACACTGGTCTGGAATCATTTACCAGAGGAGCGAATGGATGCACACACCTTCTGAAGCATTAATGATGTCACTGAACTGCGAGGCCTTTGCACTGAGCCAAATCCCCAATGCTTTTGTTCTTTTGGGACCAGGTCTTGATAAGTCGCTAAGTTGGCTGGGCTGCTCTGGATCTTACGAGCCTCTGGCCTTGGCCTCCTGAGAAGCTGGAATTTTGGAGAGCATCGCCACGCCTGGCATCAGGAAAGCCATTTGACTGACGAAGTTTGTGGATGTCCCAGGCAGGGCCCAGGCACTCAGGAAGGGTGGGAAGCATAATGGCCTGAGAAACAAGGGCTTGCTCTGCAGACAGACTACATTCAAATGCTTCTCTCAGGCCAGTGTGGTGGTGCACACCCATAATCTCAGCACTCTGGAGGCTGAGGCAGGAGGATCGCTGTCAATTTGAGGCCAGCCCCATATGCACAGAGTTCAGGGCCAGCCTGGACTACACAGCAAGACCCTGTTTCAAAAAACCAATTCTGAACTCAGACAAAAACAAACAACTGCTTCTCTTCCAAGTTGCATGGCCTTGGAAAGTGGTCTTATTTCATCTTTGTAAAGCTCTCCTAAGAGAGGGTTAGGAGCAGGGCCTGCCTCTCTTAGCTGCTCTGAAGAACCAAGGAGACTACACAGTGGGCCTGTTTGGGAACTGAGCAGAACCCCGTGGCCCCACCACGCTCAGCCACTTCCTTTGCAGCTCAGAGAGCTGAAGACTTATCTCACGCATCCATCTGGCACACGCGCACAGATGCGTTTCCTCCCCTTAAGGTGGCACGCACAGGCTCCTGCTGCGCTGGGCTCACTGGAAGCTGTGTGTTCCACACAGCCTTAGGGCAATGCGGGCAGGCAGGATGTGCAGCAAGATGAACAGCACTGTGCTGGGTGTGGTCATGGGCACGGCAGTTTCATCCCGACCCTGGTTAAGAGGAATTTTATTAGACTGAGGCTGTCCATGAAGATGGCCAGGAGGAGAAGAATTCTACAAAGAGACAAACTACGGCTTACGGAACAAATCCAGCACAGGACAGTGAGAGAAGACAAAGTAGAGCAAGCATCAGAGACCATGCACGGCCCCTAAGACCTAAAATGTTTACTGTCCGGCCTTTCATGTGAAAAGTGTGCTGAACCTGGGTCTGAAAAAGAAGAATTTAAAGAGGGGAAATAAATTACTTTCTTCAAAGTTCATTTCACGTAACACAGGACGTGTATTTTTCCTTTGTAGGCACCGATGATGGGCCAGGAATCTTGCCCAGTGCTGCACAGAGCACAAAATCAGAGCTAATTCCATTCCTCCCCTGCTGCGGGCACTGGTGTCACTGTAACTTAACTAAATTCCTCAAGGACTTTACAACCTAGTGGGGCCCCAGTGGTCTTTAGGAATTTACAGGAAGGACCAGATTAAAACTGTGACAACCCAAATCATAGAATAAGAATGACAGAAATTACAGGAAGGCTAAATCCACTATAATACAAGGGGGGAAAAATCCAGATGTTGTTATTTTTTAGAAAGACTGAGCTGCCTAACAGAATTAAGTGGGCAGTCTGGAAGCATTCGGGAAGTATATCCATTAGGGGGCCCTTCCTAGGTCTACCATGAGCCTGAGACATTTTGGAACTAGGACGCATTTTTAAGTTTCAGAGTCTAAACTAGGGTGAGATGAGGGTAAACCAATTGTCTGTGCCTGGATGCCTCAAGTGTCCCAAGACTCCCCTTAACTTCTGGGGACCTGCAAGTTGCTACTTTTCTCCCACTTGCCTCTTCTTCAGTGACCTAGTGCTTCTGACTCCTGGGTCAAGATCCAAGGCCTCCCTGTCCTGAAGTACATGAGCTCCTCAAGCACCCACGCCACAGCAGGACCCTGTGGGTGGCCACTAGAGCACAGAGGAAGACTACAGGGCAGTGCCAAGGAGACAGCACAACCTGACACATGAGACGCTTCTCCCTGAGGAGGCTGTGCTGTCAGGAATTTCCTAGCCAGTTCTTTTCCTCCCTACCCCATCTCCTATTCCTTTACTACTACAAGCACCTCCTCCACTTCTCTCCCAGGGCTGTAGAGCCTTCATCATCTCCTGGGCCCACCCAAACACAAAGTCCACTTCATCATCCGCAGTGGTTTGGCCTCCTGTGAGCCTTGCACATCAGGGTTTGTCCAATTCCCACCCACAGACCTACTAACACATTTTCTTAGACAATGGAGCAAGCTACTTAGAAGATGCCACTCCCCTGAGAAGTATACTTTTTTTCTTTATTTTCTTCCCAAATCAGGAAGGAGCAGACTTCCCCCTTAAGCCAGTAGGTCTTTTCCTTTGCCTGTGAGGGGAAGTGATTCATTCCCTGCTGGAGTCTGGCATGCAGGTCCATTTGTTTGGCTCTCCACCCTTCCAAGACACATCTTTGTTCTTATAGCACAAAATCTGGGCCCTTGAGACTGAATATCATAAAGAACGTGTTTCCATTTCTTAGCTAAGGAGGGAAGAAAATGTTCTCATCAGAGAACTCAAAGCCTCAAAAACATGGATATTCTGCCCTGAAGACTGTGAGGATTTCTCCTGGAGGGCGGTTTTGGTTCTATATGCCATACTTCTGCATTTGTAATTCTCCACACTACAGGACATTTAGTCAGAGTAACTGAAGTCAGTGAGGGAGGAAGCCCGAGTACTCCGAGAGTCCTGGTGCCCACCCAGCCCTGAACCAAGCAGAGCCCAGGCCCTCCGGCTCAGGGCTGAGCGAAACCAGGCAGACAGAAACCTGGAAGTGGGTTTGTTCCTCCCCATGACTTGTTCCTGTGGGGCTCTGCTCCTGAGTTTATCTGCTGCAGTTTGGCGCTGCTTGCCCCAGCTTTTGGAGACAAAGACTTGGAAAGGAAGGAGATGAAGACCAGTGAATGAGGAGGCCCAGGAGGTGGGGCCAAAGGGATAAGAAAAGCCAAATCCGAACGCTGCTAGAGATGGAACTTGCAAAGGTTGCGCTGGCTGGGTTGGTCTTATAAAGGGGAGCCCTGGTGACAGCTGAATGAGTCAGAGGTCACCAGGGCTACTCCTCCTCAGCACCATCGCCATGTGGCTGAAAGTCAAAGGGTGGAGTCCTCTACCCTCTAAAAAACAGCTGATAAAATTCTTTTCTCTTTTATTTTTCCCCTCTTACTTGTAGCCCCAGACAGGATATGGGTGTGGGGTCAACAGGCACAAAGGACTCCAAGGAAGAAAAGGAGTATGACCTGCAGGCCTGGGGATACTGTCAGGGTGAGGGGACAGACTAGCCTTTGGAGAAGAGATACCTTGAGCCTTGTGAAAAGGACTTGATAATTCCTCGTAGGGCTCTGCTGCAATGGTGCTTGCTGGACCCCAGCCCCGACCCTGACTCTGATCTACAATCAACCTTACTCCCTACAAAAAAAACCCACTAGTGATCAACGTTTATGTCTCAGCCCATATCAACATCTCACAGGCACAGAAAAAGAGATCTCCCCAAAGCAAGCTCCTTGTTGGGGCAGTAAAACACACACCCACACACACCCACACACCCACACACCCACACACCCACACACACACCCCTTTCTGCACTGAATTTCCTAACAGTCACAGAGCCCACTTTTTGCAGAGCCCACTTTTTGCAATGCTCACTGATCGTATTGTAAGGGACAGTCATTCATTTCCTTTGCTCTACCATGCACCCCAGCTCAGAAAACAACTCCTAGCATTAAGAAACAAAACAGACCTAAGTGAAAACCCCCGGGGGTCTTTAGGAAGGCACAAGGCTAGAAGGTGCCCAAGTCTTCTGGCAAGGTCGGGCCCAGGGACCCGTGCTCCGCCCTTGGCTCTAAAGGCGGGTCCGTAACACCCAGTATCTCTGCCCAGTTTTGCAGAAGCCCCTGCTCCTCCCACCCCCACCTCTACAGGCCAAGGTGAGACTGCAACCAACTGCCCACCCAGTGGAAACAAGGGAAGGGCGGGCCTCACTTGCCCAAGCCTCAGCCATCACAAACTGTGCAGTCAAAGGAGAGAGCGGCATTGGCTGGGCATCTCAGCCACCCAACCACTCAGCCCAGCTGTGGAGACACAGACCGGCACCCACAGTGCCAGTGCTGCAAGGGATTCAAGCCCTCAGCAAGAGCTTTGCCCTGTCTCAAAGGACATGCCCTGAGCCGCCACAGTCCACCCCAACCTCACTTGGCCACCTTCAGCCACAGCCAGCTGTCTGCGGACTTTCAGCAGAGATCCACAGCAGAGTCCTGCAGTGCGTGCAGGTGGCTCTGCAGGTCCACCACCGTGGGTGGCCTTTAGGATAGCTGAGTGGAGGAAACGGAACCCTGGAGGGTGAGACGCTAAAGAGAGGTCAGGTTACAGAATTCCAAACCTCCAGGTATGGAGAGATGTTAGCTTCCAATATGCCTATTTTTTTTTTCTCTCTTTTTCTTTTTCCTTGCCAGAGTGAGACTGGGCTTAATAAATAGGCGTAGGTGTGTGTGAGCTGGGAGTGTCCTGACCTGTCCACTAGCTTTAGAACTTGGCAGGCCCCGGGGAAGAACACTCCAGAAGGTAACAAGTTGAGTTTGTGCAGGACTCTGAGTGGCAGCCAGAAGAGGGAGGCGGATGTAGACCAAGTTCTACTGCCGCCTCACCTCCCCTCCCGGAGGAGCTGTGTACTAAACACAGGGGCGATTCCAATTTAGCTTTCTAATCTTGACTGCAAGGCCTCCTCCCCGCAAAGACCGTTCTTCATCCAAACTCCTCTGCTCACCTCACTCGGCCTTCCTCCCTGCCTCCAGGGAGTTGGACCCCGCGCCGCGCCCCTAGCTGGCTTCCCTCGCGTCCCTCAATGTCCACTGCGGGCTCCGGGGTCGTGCGAGGCTGTGGCGCCCGGGCCCGCCCTGGCACCCCACTCCCCTCTGGCTGCTGCTCTTGGAGTCAACCCGCGGCCACGAAACTTCCCTGCTTCTCTCCCGCCCCCCTCCAGGTTCTGGCTCCGGCCGTGCGCGGCACACCTCTGGCCCCGCGGGCGCGGTTGTATCTCCAAAGCGCGTCTTTTCAGTCCTCCGCGGCGCGCAGGGCTCCCGCTGCGCGCGGAGCCGCCCCTGTCCTCCCCTCACCCCCGTCCCAGGTGAGGCGCGGCCGCGGGCGTGAGCGTCTCCGGGTCCCTTCCCGCGCAGCCCAGCGCACCAGCCTGGCCCCGCCTGGTACTTACGGAGCAGGCTCAGCAGGCAGAGCGTGGCGCAACCCCACGGCACCTCGCGCCCCGCGCCCCGCGCGCCCCTGCGGACCAGCATCCTCGCGCGCCAGCCGCCCGGGAGCTGCAGTGAGCCGTGGCGCCGCCCGGCCGTCGTCTATCAGCCCCTCCCCCGGGAGGGGCCGGGGTGGGGGTCCAGCCCTCTCCCCTCCTCCTCCCCCTCTTCTGGTCGGGGCTTCCCGGCTCGGTCCTCAAGGCGGAGGTGTGAGTAGGAGCCGGCGTTGCGCCGCCGTCAAGGCCTGGGGAGGTGGAGGTCCGAGCGCCCCCGGGGGGTGGGGGCGCAGCTCCTCTCCCCGCGGCTGCCCTACAGGGTCCAGCCGGACAGCCCGTCGTTTAACCCTTACGTCAGCCTGGCCACCACTCCTCTGGTCCCCGAGGCGCGCCTTCCCTCATGCTTGTATTTATTTTTAAGCTTTAAGCAGTTAACAATAACAATCTTGAGAAAGGAATGCACTGTGAAGGCCTGAGTTTACAGGAGGGAGCGATTTGATCCTCAGGTAAAATTCATCACCTGACTCTGAGGCTTCGCTGAGACTGTGAGCTGGACAGATAAACGACTGACACCCACTCTAGCCACCCGGTTCATCCTTGTAGACTTCTTTTCCTCTTCTCCCTGCTTCCTGCAAGGTCTACAGCACTGGACTGATTTGCAGGGTTCTTACCCCTGTAGCCATACCTATCCAACTGAACTGAGGGAAAAAGTTAGAGTCACCACCCAGTTAGGGACTCCCAAAAGGCCTGGGTCAGCCTCTCTCCAGCCCTGGTTCAAACTTCGGGGGGTCCTCTTGCTGGCTCTTCAGAAAAAGGACTGGGTGTTGGAGAACTGAACTGTTAGATGCCAGATGTGCTCAGTTTCTGTCCTGGTCCCACATCATGGAGAAATGAAGCCTCCAATCAAAGAGAGGAGTTAGGAGAAACTCCTACCTTTGACTATGTCAACCTTGCCCTGCTGAGGGGAGGGGAGCTGGAGGAGAAAGGAGCCATGGGCAGATCCTGGCACCATGTTCTGACTGCTGACAGCCAAGTCAGACAGAAATTAATACACAGAGAGGCCCCAGTACCGCAAAAAAAAAAAAAAAAAAAAAATACACAGAGAGGGACGGGCTGTCAAGCAAGTCAGCAGAAGGAATAAAGATGTCAGAATTGTGGCTGGAGGCGCATCTGAAGAAGACCAGGCCTCAAGATAAAGATGACAGAGGCAGGCCTACATGCCTCCCTAAGGGATAAGCAGTAACTTGAGATTACATTATGATTAGCACCACCTGGTCCAGGAAGTCCAGATAGGCATCAGTCACCCCAGTGGGTATGTGACCAGGTCCCATCTTTTCCCAAAAATGCCTTTGTTCTTTCCAGGTACCCCTGCTGCATGACTCATTCCCCTGTTAGGTCAGTATTAGCTAAGAAGCTATACTTGTAAACCTGTAGGTTGATTGTAGTCTGACCCATGTTGTATCCACCTTGTGACTTTGCTGTATAAACTACCCCTGGCAAAGGGCCTCGGTGGCCATCCTATTCAGGACCGCTCATAGAAATCCAGGAGCTCTTCTTTTTTCTTCATTTCCAATAAAACTCTTTTAACTTCTTTCTTTGATTCTCCACTTCATTCCTCTCCCCATGTTATGGGACCATGAACTTGGCACATTTGACATCTAACAGGTCAGGATTTATGTTTCTCCTGTATCAATATATGGTCCTAAAGGGGCAAAAGGAAGGTCAGAGCAGCATTCTGGGATATCTTCTGAATTATTCCTCTGTAGACATCCTGGCATTAGGAAAGTAGGTCCATCCTTATGTTCACTGGTAGACTCCAAATGCAAACTCCAAATCTTTCTTCTCTAATCTTATTGTCTAATGGTCCTTTAAATAGAGAACAAAGCTTTTCATCATGGGACAAAAGCAAAGCTTAGGTATGCAAATTTGATGGAAAACAATGGTATGGTATTCGTTTGTTTGAAAGTGCAAATGATGGTTCATAGGTGAACATTGTGATCCAGGAGCTGCAGCTGGGGACAGAAAGGCTGTGTAATGCATTTTTAAATCAGGCCTTGGTCTTTGGGACTCCTAGTAAACAAGGAGAACACCACATGCCTTTCATTCCTGCAGTTTTCTCAGCACCCAGTGTGGGGTCTGCTTCAGACACCCAGTGTGAAGTTGTAGATAAAGTAGGGGGTTGTGATCCCTGCTAGACGTGAAAATCAAGTTGACCCAATTGGCTCCAACTTTAATCCCAGAACTTTTTTTCTGGTTACCTCACATGCCATTTGTCTTCTAGAGTTGGACCATAGGAAATGGAAACACAGGAAACTTATCTCTCCTACTCGAACTTCTTAACTACCTTTGGGATCAGAGACAATGATTCAGAGGAGCAGAGTTTCTCAAAGCATGATCCTCACAGAATGGGAATCAAAGGTAAAGGCCAAGAATCTGTACTTCTGAGAAGCACTTTCTGTGATTCTCTCACACACTTAGAAGCCCTGCTACAGAAAGAAAAAGGATGGGGGTCCAGCGGATGGCAGGCTTCCGGAGGAGAAAATAAAGGAGGAGGCATGGCATACAGTAAGTCCCTTTGAGAGATGAGAGCTGGATTGGCCACCAAGGCCTTTGGTCAGGGGTAATTTATACAGCAAAATTACAGTGGAGGTCAAATGTGGGTCAGACTACAATCAACCTGTAGGTAGCTAATACTGATCCAGTAGGGACACAAATCACCCATCACATAGCAAGGATACAGGGAAAGATCAAAGGACTTTTTGGAAAGGGAAAGGAGTGTGTGTCAGGTGTTTTGCTCACCCACTGTAGGGAACAGATGCCTATCAGGTGGACCAGGTAGTGCTAATTACAACACATTCTCAAATTGCTATTTGTCTCTAGGGGGAGAAGGCATGCAGAGCTGGCTCTTGTTTTTCTGTCCTGAGGCCTGGCCCTCTCCAGATTTGCCTTGAGTTATAACTCAGATAGCTCTATTTTTGTGCTGACTTCCTTGAGAGCCCTGTCCCACACTGACTGTATATTAATTCCTGTCCAACTTAGCTGTCTATAATAATCACATGGAAGAGAGTATCATACGGCAAGACAGAGCAAGCCAGCCAGAGAGACCTCACATTTACAGCAAAGCCATTCCTTCAGTAACCAATTAATCATCAAATCTATGCAGTTTCATTTCTAAGAGCAGAGCTCTCGTGCTCTGATTATCTGGCAAAGGTATCACCTCCTAATCTGAAGGTATTTGGGGATTAGGTTTCCAACATGTGAAATTTGGGGGATGTTCAAAACACAGAAGGAAAAGATTTTGATATATCTGAGGTTTAAAAAATATTCTTCATTTTTGTCCTTGTAATGTAAATCCTATTGCATGTATATAGAACTATTAAAGAGTTGGATTGTAATTTGTAGGTTGACTAAGTTTATCTTTTATAGGCACTTAGTGAACCATTTGTTAATTTTTGTCTTTCCAATTTCATATTTTGGAACCAAGATCTTTTTCCCACATAGCCAACTTTGGCAGCGGAAAGTGGGGTGGTCTTTGAAAGTGCTCAAGGTTTGGTTCCAATATAGCAGGAAGGGAACCTTCCTGGTGGAGACGGTAGGCTGCTGGGAGAGTGCAATGAGAACCTGTATTCTGCAGGGCATCCTTTCTTTTCTGCTTCTTCCTGCCAATCTCTCTCCAGTGCCTCCTTTTGGCAGAATCAAACTGGAAACCAGCAGACAGAGGATTTGGGAAATGTGGTATGCTGATCCACAGTTCCACTATCCTGTGGGAAGTTACCTCCATGCAGCAGCTGCCTCCATGAGAAGCAGGGTTCCAACCCAGGAAGACTCAGGCCAGATTGAAGGATGAGATCACAAAAGGTTACCTCACGGGTCTCTTTAAAACATTAAGCTAGAACCAAGAGGCAAGAGTCAGAGCTGGTTAACAGCCTGAGAGGACCACCTTAGCTGAGTCTTGCATTTCCTTCTAGGGTGATATCATCTTGAGGACCAGCGTAGAGATAGAAGAAGGCAGTCAGCAAGTGGAAGATGCTTAGAATCCATCTGTATTCACTCTGCTGGGAGGTACACGGGCAAGGAGGGCTGGCCTTGGGTTGTGTCCTGGGCAGCCAACCCCTCTGGCAGCACTTTTGGGGAAGAGGACACAAGAGCCAGAATGCTGTCACTAATACATAATGATGTGGCTGTCAGTCCAGTGGTGGCACAGTCTCCCCCTTGTAATTTATAGCTTGCTTTTTCTATCCTTTTACCTATACGTGACACTCTAGTGTATTCTACCCTTTTGTAACACATTCCATTTATTCTACTTTTATATGTCTTATGGGCTACTAGCTTATGATTTTTAGCACGTTTTCTGAGTACTGCCTGTCTCACAAGTTACTTGCTTACATATTATCTCTAGTTGTGTTAGTCAGCTTTCTTTGCTGGGACAAAGTGCGTGACCCATGTTCTGTAAAGAAGAAAAGCTTTGTTTAGGCTCCTGGTTTCCGCCCATGGTCTGCGGGCTCCGAAGGAGAAGTGTCATGGTGGAAGGGTCTAGCAGAGCAAAGCTATTCACTCAAGGCAGTCAGGAAGCAGACCAGAGGAAGAGCTAGAGAGCAAGGGGTCAGGGGCCAGACAGTCCACAGGGCCACGCCCCATGACCCACCCAACACACTCAGAGCTGCGCTTTACTAACACGATGATGTCTTTCAAGCCAGTCAAACTGACCATCAAAATTAACATTATGATAGCCAATAAATCCAGCAAGTCCCACCCATCCTGTTTGCTTGCTCTGTAGCAGAGCTGAACCTTCTCAGATAGTCGATCAAACACATTATACCGTCGTCTGATGCAGAGGAGCATAGAAGGATGAGGTTGGGGATTGGGTTCTGGGGTCTCTCTGCCTTGGTCAACAAATGCATCCCACTGCCTTTGCCATATTTTTACTGTAGCTTTCACCAGTTCCTAGCACCTGAAAGACACATTTTCTTTAGAAGCACCTCAGCTGTTGTTATTTTTTATTCTTCCGTACCTAGTGATACTTTGGTAAATGCTTATCAGATTTCTTTCCAAAATAGCCTTTGGGATTTTGACCAAAATTGTCCCACAAAGTAATTTGGGGAGAACCGAATCTTCCATTCAGCAAACTGGCTATCTACCTCCCTTATTCAAGGCTTCTTCAAAGTTTATGATTTTCCCTGGAGTGGTTTTAGCTTATCTTTTGTTAGATTTATTCCTTGGCAATTGATGTCCTCTAAGACTATTGTAAATATTATCTTCTTTTTAATTACTTTCTTTGCTGATATGTGTAAGTACAATTAATTACTTTCTATTAATCTTGTATTAAGCTAACTTGTCAAATTCTCCTATTATTTCTATGTGTAGATTCTTTTGGGTTTTATATGTAAATGATTATACCAAGTGCAAATAGTGATAATGTTGTTTTCTTTCCAATCCTTCTGCCTCTGCTTTGTTTTTCTCAAGTTAATGTACTGGCAAGAACACCCAGAGATGAAATATATAATCATTCCACACATTCTTGCCTCCTTCTAGATTTTAAGGGGCAAACTTTCAACATTTCTAGTATTTACATATTTGTTTACATTCTATATTGTGCCTTTTCCTTGCTCAGGAAATTCCCTTCTATTCCTATTTTAATAAAATATTTTTCTTTAATAATAAATTTAAGCTGATTTTTCAAATGCATTATTTATGTCTATTGAAGTGCTACAGTTTCTCTTTTAATACATTACTATGCAAATTACATTAATGGATTTTTTCTTTTTCTTTTTTATGATAATGAGAGTTTATCTCAGGGCCTTTACACTGAGCTAAATTTCAGCCTAATATATATATATATATATATATATATATATATATATATATATATATAAGGTCTCACTAAGTTTCTCAGATGGGACTTGAACCTGTGATCTTCCTGTTTTAGTGTCTCAGCATGCTGGGATGGAGCACCATGCTCAGCCACACATTAATAGATCCCTAACATTCAATCAGTCTGCATATTTGGGTTAAACCCAACTTTGTCATGTTTTATTATCTTTTTTTATACACTTAGAACTTAATTTATGGATATGATCCTCTATTTATGATTTTTGCTTCTATACTCATAAATGAAACGGGCCTGTGATTCTTCCTTTATCTCTTTGTCAATTGGTTTTGGTATTGGGCTTATGAAATCCTCATAAAAATAAATTTAGAGTATTTTCCACTTTATTCTCAGGAAGAGTTTTTATGAGGTGGATGTCTTCTTTTTTAAAAATGTGTTAGAACCTGCCTATAAAATTATTTGGGCCTAATATTTAACGTGGAACTATTTTTTAATGGTGCTTCCATTTCTGAAATTATCATGAAAGCTTTCAGATTTAAAAAAAATCTTGGCCACCCCTTTGGACGCCTCTTGTCTCAGGAGCTATTCCTATTTCCCATGCCTTTTCTCCACTAAATTTTCTTACTCTTAAAAAAAATAAAATAAAAATACTTGAGTAAATTTTGCTATTTTCCTAGGAAACCATGTACTTACCAAATTCTTCAAATTTTGGTTGATAAAGTTTTCTACTTTCTTGTTAGTGTGCACTTCTTCTGGGTATGTGTCCTTTCATTCATATTATTCCTTGTTTGTGAATCATTTGTGTCTTCATTTTAAAAAAATATTTAAATCCCAAAAGCTTTCAGACTATTTGCCTATGGGTGAGGGTTTGCATGTGTGTGTGTGCGCGCGCGCACACACACACACACACACACACACACACGTGACTTCAAGCAAACCTACAGTTGCCCCCACATTGTGAACTTTCTTCTCTCACACTAGAGCCTTCCCACAGCCATGAATTACAGTACTGTAATTTCACTGTCTTCCTTGCTCCTACATGCAGCACATATGTTTGTTTCCTCCATGAGCACATGTTCCTTTTACAAATAAAAATGGTAAATACACTCCTTCATTTGGGCAGTTCCTAATAATTGCAGCTCTTCCCTTTGGATCCGGCAAGCACTTGGTTGTCTGGGGAGCATCACATGAGAATAGAAGCCCCAGAGGGGCTCTTTGGGAAAGGTCAGAAATCCACTGTGTGTAACTTGCCAGTGTCTCTGCACTTCTGCAATTGGCTCTGCTCACGTCCCTATGGCTGTTTGAGGTTTTCAGGGACCCTTTCTGATGTTGCAGGCCTAACTGCATCACTCACAATGCTATCAGACAGCATTTCCATGCCCATAAAGCTAGAAGGGGGTTCAGGACACCCCAGGGGTAGGGATGTAATCAGTTCAAGAAAACTCCAAGATGAAGGACTTGTGCAAGAAAACAGACACACAAATGCTTGGCAGAGTATCTGCCCTCCCTGGGAAAGTATTTTTCTGGAGCTGTCTATTGGTGTGTGTAGGGAAGGAATTTCCCTTACCAGAGGGTCCCGGAATCCTCATGAAGAGCTGGATCTTCTTGTATCCAATACTGGATCCAGTTCATGGCCGATAGGCTGTGAAATCCAGGGATACAGCAGCCTTTGTCTCTGTCAACCTAAATGTGGTGTTTTAATGATATATATTTTATGGAAGCCAAAGCAAAGAGGGTGGCTATTTTTAACTCAGGGCAGGAAAAGGTGGCTGGAAAGGAAACATCTGTCCCAAACTATTCTCTTGAGCTTCAAATACAGAGATCTCCTCTATCATGAAACCATCAAAAATAAAATAAGGTGTTTGGTTCAGTCTTGGCTCTAGAGGAACAGGCAGGGCATTCCTTGCCTCTCATCGTCCGAGTTGGGCTGTGGCCTGGAAGGGACCACCTCAGAGGCAGGACACGGGGAAGTGGCTCAAGGACAGCCAAATTCCTATGAAGTCTTGGGCCCCTCCTAATTTAGTATCTTTGTCCAAAACAGCCCCACCCTTTAGGGTTGTTGCTTTGCAGACTCCTCAGCTGGGGGTCAGCGGAGGGCTCACGCAGGGAGAGGGAGGCCTGTGATTGCCAGGCAGCTCTCCCTGGCAGTCTGGCTGCTGCTCTCTGAGCAGAGTAGTTGTTCTTTCTCCTAGGGAAGCAAGAAAGTTCATTTTTTCTCCAGACACACCAACCTCATGCATGGCGAGATGGTTAGGAGAGGGACACTTGTGTGCCTGCAAAGCGTCAGGGGTGTCCTCACCTCGTCAGAAGGATTAGCCAGCATTTCTGGGTACGCAGAGCAAAGTCAGCTCTACCCTGCAGAGGCTCCAGATGGGCTTAGTGACGGGAGAGGCCAGATTGCAGTACACATCCTCAGATTGTACACTGCATAACCCGGGAGATTCGCAGAACCCGAAGTCCATGCCTGCTGCCAAAGACAGGGGTGGAGATGAGGAGGAGTGCATGTTGTTGGCTGAAGGCTTCCCTGTCCTCTTGGGAAACTGGCCTGCGTAGTCACAGCGCAGTTTTGTGTTTTTTCTTTTTCTCATTTTCTCTTCTTATTTGATTTTTTTTCCTCTTTCCTGTTTTTGGCCAAAGACTAGGCCAGGAGAGGAATACGCTTTGTTTTCCAAATTGAGTAGCGAGTTGCCAGGGGGAATGACGAGGAAAGAACAGGAATTGAAGAGCCTGCGCTGACCCACTCACTCCCGCTCTGGGTGCACTCCCAGCAGAGCAGGGCCGAGCAGCAGGGCTCGGAGGGTGTGAAGCAGGGCTGCCAAATTGCATAAGTCCCTAAAACGATCCATATGTCTGGGCCGCACCAAGCCTCTGAGCGCAGGGAGGGGGCCCATAACATCATCTCCTGGATGGGAGTGTGTGCTCCTCCTCTGGGAGAGTCAGATGTCATCCTAGTGAGATGCTGCTGCACTCGTGATGGCCCAGGTTGGGAGCCCAGGGTGCAAGTATTTGGGGTGGGGGAGAAGCAAGAGGGGCAGGGAGCAGAGTGAACAGGAAGGATGAAGTTTGTGAGCTAGAGCCTGTGGGACATGTAGCAGAGAAGGAATTTGGAAACACCAGCATATTAATTTCTCTTTGAAAAATTTGTACCATGCCAGGACAGTTTTGGGGGAGCCATTGAGCAGATGAATGCCAGGCTATGTGCCCACTGTGTGGGTAGTTTGGACTCCTGTTCTCACAATCAACCCACCGCAGCCAACGAAGGAAGAGTTCACTCTCTTCCCTCACATGTCTTTAAGTTCTAAACTGTAGCTTTCTCTGGGGTGGAGGGTAGCAGATGGTGCCCAGCTGTGAGCCACATCTGGTTTTACAGGGATCAGAGGAAGACACAAGGACCAGTTGAAATCTTACTGGCTACCCTGGAGGCCTTGTCTTCAAAAATTTGGGGTGGTGTCCCTGACACTCTACCCAAATCCTATCTTGGGCAGAATTCATATTTTTCCGTAGTCCCCCAAGTCTCCTCTCCAATTCCAGCTTCAACTGGATCAGAAGTAGATGATTTTGTGAGCGTGGCCAGGCAGCTGTTTCCCAGATGTGTGTTTTCTCCAGAAATGGCCGTATCCAAAATGAAGGGCATTGGCAAGATTGGTTGGGGGAGGTAGGGAAAGAACCTGAGAGGTTTCCTTGAGGATGTGCAGACCTAGGGGAGCAAGCACAGTGACCACCCCAGGATCCCTTAGATAATTTGAAAGATTAGTGCTAGAGAAGCACTAGGAGCGTCTTGGAATAATCTCAGTTCTCCTCTCCAAAACTCTGTGTCCAAATGTATGACTACTGCATTTGCCAAACGACCTGACTCATAGTCTCATAGTGGTGTGTGTGTGTGTGTGTGTGTGTGTGTGTGTGTGTGTGTATTGGACAAGTAGAACAGAATTTTTCTAGGAAGGCCTTGAACCTACTACTTCTCTATTTCTTGCTACTGAATTTTCCACCTGGAGTATCATTGGCCTCTGATCTGCTCTCTCCAGAACCATCCTTACATTTCCTCCTACTCTTTCTTCACGTAACAGGCAGAGAAATGAAAATTTTCCTGCTGAAAAGCCTTTAGTAGCTCTTTTTGCTCTAAAATAAAATCCAAACTCTTCGCTGTGGCCCCTAAGATACCCAGGGGCTGCACTTCCTTCTGCTCCTCCAGTCTCATCTCAGAGCTTCTCCTCCAGGTCTGTCCACACTCTTCGCCTTACTGCTCACTTCCAGTTCCTGAAACTTGCTAAATTCCTTTCCAGTGTGGAGCCGTTAGCCAGGTTTGCCCTTTGCCCATTTCCCTGCCTGCTTTCTGCAAAGTGGCTGCTTATCATCGCCTTCCCTAGCTGCCTTATGGACAATCAGCTTCCACCGGTGCCTGTAGTCTCGTCACCACACCTCTAAGACTCTGGTGCCCTTACTGACTTTAGGGTTAGGCAGCCGCTTCTTACTGCTTGTCTTCTCCCTTGGATTGTACGCAATGTGGTGTTTTGTGCCCTAGTGCAATAGGGACCAAAAATGGACACCCCACATAGTCACTGAAAGAATGAACAAACATTGTCTTCATTTTCTTTGGAGTATTCTTCACTCTATAGTAGGCCAATTATATTTTCTGTTTTGCACATTGAGTAAAAAAAAACTTGCTTTAATGTTAAGAACTAATATAGGACTGTCATATACTATTGTAGTCATTTTATAAAAGCAAGGTCTTCTACCTCAAAGGAGGATGTAAATTCAGAAGAAAACCCTTTCCAGGGAAGCATGAATTATTATTATGTTAATTTTCTTCAGTTTGCTGAGGGCCTATGAGAACACAGAGGGCCTGTGTGCTCTACCTGCCATTCAGAAAAACCTTAGCCCTGCCTCAAAACTCTTAAAATCTGTTCCCCCTCTGCTTGCTGGTGGAGTTGTGCGTGGGACTCTGACCATCCACAGGGACGCGGGTGAACCTATTCCCCTCTGCTCAGTGCTGGCCTCTCTGTGATGGCAGCAGAGCTCTCTTGAGAAACCAGGAGATGGTTGCTAAGGCCTACTTGCTACCTGGGGGACCAAGGGGTGACCCTTTGTCAGAGCCACAAGCTGCTGCTTGGCAGGAGGAGTAGGGTGGCCATTTCCCAGTCTGAGGGGCAGCCAAGGGAGAGAGGGGAAGCAGCCAGAGTGGGTGGCCATTTCCTGCCTCTGACCCTTGGGACTGTGCCTGTAGCTCCTGCCAGGCTCCCACACCTTGGCTAAGAATAGCTCTGCTCTTTCCTGCTGGCCTGCCGTCCTCCAAAGCCTGGAGGAAGGTGAACTGGACTGTCTAACCTCAGGCTGGGCTGGGCCTTCCGGCCATTCTCTCCCCCGCTGTGGGGATCAAAGGGCTGCCAGGCCTCTCAGTCCTAGTTTCTGAGGCTACCACCTAATAATAGTGCAGTAGTATGCAGGGAAGGGTGGTGTCAGGCCACCTTCTGAAGAGTGGGGAGCTGAAGTCCTTGAACCTGAGAACTAATGATCCCAATGCCAAGGGTTGGAAGATTGTGTGCTTTAGAACAGAACAAGTTAGCAGGGGCCCTCAAGGTAATCTAACGTTAAAGCATCAGACTGTGGGCTGTGGGAAAAGAAATTTCTGGTTCTGACCCAGACCAAGTCCAGGCCTGAACCCCTGCATGGATACCCAGGTGCACAGCCAGCTCAGAAACTGTGGCCTGAAGAGAAGGCCTTTGGAAGTAATCAACAACAGATGGTTGGCAGGTCCAGGCTGTAGATCCCTGCACAAGGAACTACCCTATTCTGACTTCTGAGCAAACACTAGGGCAATCCCGTGTACTCCATGCTGAGGGGGACCCTGTAATTTATCACCAAGACAGGAGCACTTTCGACAGTGAAAGGGGACCTTGTTGACAACTGTGCGCAAGTGGAAATTGTCCTGGGAAAACCAGAACTTCTGGTTTCTCTTGCCACTGCCTGTTGCTGGGACCTAGGTTCCCTTCCCCATAGATTTTTTTAATAAGATATGAGATGTCACAGGTTAAAGACAGCATCAGAAATTGAATTACCACAGAAATCTGGGAATTATGAAAGTTAATTTCAGAACTGAAGAAGTTGTGCTCTGAGCTCTGAGCAGGGCTGGAAGAACGGGAAATTTATTAGGAAGTGCCATTCCTGGGCTGGGGCTGGGGCTGCCTGGATGGAGAGATAAGCTACACTTGCAGGACCATAGTGGCAGCCTCCGTCTCTTGGTTTTCTGTGTGGAAATCCTGAGCCTGTACTGAACCCCACTGAGAACCCTGTATCCTCTTTCATGGCAGATTCTGCACCTCTGCTCATCATCGATGGTCTCAAGAACTCACTTTCGTGAGCAGGATTCCCCAGTGCATGTAGAATGAGATGTAAGGACGGAGCAGACCCTGAGTTATGTGCCTGTTTCCATATCAATTCCTGGAGCTGTGAAAACAAACAGGGCCATGGCTTCACCTTACCAGGAAATCACAGTCTAGCAGGAGAGACAGAAGCCCCAGTAACTTGTGAAGAGATGCAGCAGTGACCCCCCAGTGGTCGAACCTGCCGCAGACCCTCTTTATCCAGTTTGCTGAGGACTCTCATCACCTCACTTTGAACACTTGACAGCTGTCCATATAGAGACACATTTGCTAATGTGCTGGAATTTCCTGAGAAGCCTTGTGGAATATCCACAAGGATCATAGTGCTGGAATCAGTCTAACCTGCATTTGAATTCTAGCTCTTCTAACTTGCAAATGGTGTGCCCTTCATCAAGTTTCTTAACCCTTCAGATCTCTTAATCTACAAAAGGTAGATCATAATAGCATCTACAAGGTATGGTAAAAGACACAATGAATACTAACTTTAAAAGAATTTATTACTGTGAAAGACACATGGCCATTAGTCTGTCTCAAAATCCTCCCCCTCACTTCTGAAAACATGAGACAAAATAAATCTTTCTTGCTCTAAGTCATTTATGTCAGGAATTGTGTCACAGTGAAGAAAAGCTGACCAATGCACCAGCCTTCCCAGGTCAGGCACCAGTGCCAAGCGCTTGCTGCTGTGCCCTGATGCGCCCTGTTCACAAGTAGAGCAAAGTACTTCTTGTCTTGTTCCAAGGAGGACTGGAGGATTTGTTACTCCGCAGTAAATACTTGAAACATCAGAAAAAATTTTGGTGTGAGAAAATATAGATATGGCACTTCAGATTTAAAGTTTATTTACCTTGAAGCCTTATTTACTAGTGTTAAATATTATTTTGGCCAGGCATGGTAGCCCACACCTGTAGTCCCAACACTCGGGAGACTAAGGCAGGAGAATCACTGCAACTTCAGATCCCACCTGGTCTAAATAGTGAGGTCAAAGCCAGCCTGAACTACAGTGAGAGCCTATCTCACAGTAAGAAAAAGGGCCATATTTACAAATACTTGATTATAATTTATATTATCATTTAAATATTGATATCAACAATATTTATTTTTATATTAAGATACTTATTTTATAATTCAATGTATCTGTTATATGTTGCAACAGATGTACTTAATGTTTCCGTCTGATTATCTTAACTGAGGCTTATTTTGAGTATAGGGTTTATATTACGAACATCCTGAAAAATCATACTAGGACTTTTTACCAGCTAGGTCTTATTTTGGGGGAAATACAGTATATACCAGTGTATACTATATTGGAGTCAATTATCCATTAGGTTTTTTAAAAGTAAACATCAGATCTTGAAATTAAATTTAAATTCTGTAATTAAGTATGATATCACTAGAAGAGAAATATATACTGAAAAACAAATCAAGCTTTAGACTCAGACAGACCTAAATATGAATTCCAACTTTAACACTTTCAAGCTGTGTGAATACAGACAAGTGGATTTATTTTTCTGTGTCTCCATTTCCTAATCTACTAAACGGTTTGGTAGTATTACTGCTTATGGGCTGCTGGAGATACACAGTCACAGGGCATAAAGGGCAGCTATTATTATTTGCAGAATGTTCTCTTGAGAAACATGCTCCCTGGAGTTAGGAGACCGTGTAGGAAGAGAACTGATGCAAGAGGTGGTAGGCAGACAGGGAGGGTTTCCAAAGGCCTGTTTCCCAAGTTACATCTCAAAATGGGTAAGAGGAACTAGATGAGGTATTGTCATGCTTTAGAATTGCAAAAGTCTCCAAAACCTTTCACATTTACAGAAAAAAGACTCTCAAATTGTTGCGGCAAAAATCAGAAATCGGGTCAAACTCCGCAGGGGATCCAAAAACTCATTCAGAACAAATGGAGTTTTAATTAATTTTAATTTAGGATCAATTTGGACCGGTCATTGCCCCCCATTCCCAACCAGAGAATGTGGCACTTAACTGCCTTTGTTTTCACCTTATATACATTTTTGGTTTCCATGGTAATAGATTGAAATGTCTAGGCCTGGGCATAGTTGTTTACCTTGCACCATGTGACCAGGTCAGGCTCTGGCCATAATGATATATATATACTTTAACAATTCAGGCAAGGAGAAGAATTCCAGGACAAAGTCAAAACTGCGAAGTTAACCCTTTACAACTCCTCCAGGATGTTTCTCAAGACACATTTTGAGGCTTGTCTATCTTAAAATGTTGTGCTAAAAGTCACCGCCCATTACAAAATAATGCCTTTCCAAATCTGAATTTAAATTTGAGGGCCAAAACAAAGCTGGAAACCTTAGGTTGCTATATACAGAGGTCTGTGGGGGAGGTACAGGTATTAAGACAGTGGGTCTTGGGATGGGGACAAACTGGTGAATCAGACGGTAGAGTCCAGAAACATACCTGTATGTACTTACGGCACCTGGTTTATCACAAAACGAACAACTCAGAGACTATGAGAAATACAGAAGTGTGAGGGGAACAAGAAGAGCTACAAAAGCTGAGTGTCCCTGAAGCTGAAGAGCACCTTGAACTGGATCTCTGGTGGCTTACTGCTACCGTGGAGGGAGTCGTGGGGAAGTGGACAGAAGGCATTTGTTGTGTTTTGCCAGAGTGGAGGTGCTGGGTAGAGAGAGGAAATACAGGCTGAGAGAGAAGGGCAGCGCGCCCTGCACAGAGGTGTAGAAGGGACAGGGGTCCTTGTTTATTTATTAAGAATAGCAGAGACCTAAACATGTGTATAGGCTGAGGAGAAGAGGGAAGTCAAAAGGAAAACACAAATGCACGCCAATGGAGAGACACTGCAGGGCTAGGAGAGGAGGTTCTCGTCTTCATGGGAGCTAGAGGGATTGGGTCAAGTGTAATAGGTGGACACGCTGTGTTTCATGATGTCCCCAGAAGCTATGATGATAACATTTCAGTTAAAACAGCCTCAATTCTTGGACATTCTCATTTATACCTCCAAGATCTTTTAGTTGCCTAAAAATACATTTTGAAATATTTTAGGCATTAAAAAAAGGCTATAAGAAGAGTAATGTGAAGAATTTACAAACTTTCCACTCAGGTTAAGAAATACAACACGACTAACACCACAGAAAGCTCTTCATCCTTCGTTTCCAGTCGTGGCTCCCTACTCCCCACTACCTCCAAAGGTATGACCTCTGTGGGTTTGTGTTTATTATTCCTGAGCATTTTTTTACACTTATAATACACTTGTACGTGTCTGTAAGAGACACATATTGGTTTGCCTGTCCATGTATTTTAAATAAATGGCATCACACTGCATGTATTCTTTTTTTGAATGTACTCTTTTATTTTGTTTTGTTTTGATTTTAGAGACAGAGTCTTGCTAGGTAGTTCAGGCTGGCCTTGAACTCACTATGTAGCTGAGGCTGGCCTTGAATACGTGGCAATCCTCTGGCCACAGACTACCCACCCCTCCCAGGTGCTGGGATCCCAGGTGTGCACCACCATGCTGGCATCCCAGTATTCTGTAAAGTTGTTTCATCCCTTAATATTTTCATGAAATGAACTTATGTTGCTATGTACAGCTACAGCTCATTAATTCTTAGCAAGGTGTGGTATTCTATTATATGATGAATTGACATTTATCTTGTGTCCTGTTGAGACTGTCAGTATTTTCACAGCACACACACCAACACTGTGACATTCCTGAGCATGCCACCTTGTGCACATGTGCAAGAGATTATTTAGGGTGGGTGCTGATTCAGTATAAGATTGCTGGATTGTCAGCCTTTGTATGAATAAACTTTCCAGTGTGGTTGTTTCTATTTTCAGGTCTACAAAAAGCTGAGCTATTATCTTTTCAAATATTTCCTCCCTTGTATATTCTGCCCTTTCTTTCTGGTTCTCTTATTAGAATGTCTCAGTATTTACTCTAAATTGACTTAGGTTCATATCTCTACATTTTCTACCTCTTTTAATATCTGAGCTGCATTTTAGAAATTTCTGCATTTCTACCTTACCGCTTATAATTCTATAATTACATCTTATATTTTAATCCTATATATTTTAATTTTATTTACATTCATATCATATCTCACAAGTAGAACAACTGGATTTTTTGAGATCTTTATATTTTCAGGATATTATTTACCAGTTACATGTTGTCATCTTTTCCTAGTATATCACATGTCCTTTTCAAAATTATTTCTTTTGTTGCATAGAATTAAATTACAAGGTAGTTAAGTTTATCAGTCTTTTCCTTTACTATTTGTGGCTTCTATCTTATATAAAAGGTTCTTCCCTATATTATAACCTTAAAGAAATATTACCATACATAATTTTATCCAAAAACTTTCACTTTTGCTTGTTCACATTTAGTCTTTAATTCAACTGTAATTGATCCTGGTGTTACAGTGATAGAATTCAGTATTATTATTTTGCATGAGGCTAACTGAACTGGCGCTAATTATGTTTCTTTTCCTTATCTGTCCTATGGTCTTTTCAACCTTAGATAAGTTTCTCCTGGCGTATATATTTATGAGTTCTCTAGTCTACCCATTCATTTATATTTCTATCACATGCCAATACCTACTTTAGTTAACTATAGCTTCAAAATAAATCTTAATGTATAGATGGTAGGGGCAATCCTCTCTATCTCATCCTTTTTAAGAAAAGTATTTAGACTATTATTGAACTTTCACACTTTCATATAAATTTTAAAATTAGCTTATCCAGAAAAAAACCAAATATTTGTATTATAATTATGGCAAATGGAAAGATTAAATTGCAAAGATCTGAGAATTTTATAGTATTGATTCTACCCACAGACATCATAAGTTCATTATTGTTTAAGTATTTTTACTGCCTCAACATATTTGCATCTTTTCTTTTTTGAGACAGGCTCTTGCTATATAGTTCAGGTTGACCTTTAACTTTCAGTGATCCTCTTGCCTCAGCTTCCTGAGTGCTGGAATTATAGGCATATGCCACCACGCCTGGCCATTTTTAAATTTTGTGCATGGAAGGTCATACCCTTTCTCTTTTAGATTAAGCTCTAGGTAATTAATTCTTGCCATCACCAATGGCATCCAAATAATGTATTGTATAGAAATAAATTCATTTTTATACATTGTTCTTATCCTCAGCGACTCTGAGCCTAGACACTACTACTACTACTACTACTATTATTATTTGAACGCAAGATTTTGTTCATGTTAGGCAAATGCTTTACCACTGAGCTACATCCCTAGCTTTTTTGTCTTTTATTTTCAGACAGGGCCGGCTTAAATTGCACAAGCTGGCCTTGAACTAGTGACCCTCTTGCCTCAGCCTCCTGAGTAGCTGGGGTTACAGAACATGTGCATTACCATACCTGACTTCTTTGTTTTATTTTTTTATCTCTTTCACATTTCTTACTTTCTTTTTTTTCTTTCTTTGCTGCACTGGCCAGAACAAAGTATTATAATATTCTTTAAGAACAGTGATTCTAAGCCATTTCCCCTATTCCTTTTAAAGGAAATACTTCTGACACTTCACCAGCAAGAATCATTTTCTGTGAATTCACACCCATGGTTTAGAGCCTGCTGGCACAGTCACACGTGGCTGAGCCCATCCCCAGCATTTCTGAATCAGTAGGTATGGGATGGAGTTTAAGCACTTCCATTTCTAGCAAATTCCAGAACAGTTGTGAAGCTCCTGGTTCAGGATCCACATTTTGAGAAACATTGGTTGAGACATAATTTTTGGCAGAGATCATTATGTTTAATCTTTGCCTCCATTCTCCCCTGCCTCCTTGGGAGTAAGACCCCAAGCTCCAGTTGAGAACAACTCAGCCCAGGGAAAAGACTACAGTCCCCACACTTCCTCAAAGTTAGGCCATGTGACTAAGTTTGGGCAGCAGAATTAAAGCTGCGTGAGGTCTGGGGAGACTTCTGAAAAGCAAAGTATAAACAAACAAATAAGTAAAAGCAAAGTGTCCAAATTATACACTGCTATGGAAGAAAGCACATAAAATAGGTAGCTTGACATGAATGTTTTACCTTGCTCACAATGTGACAGCTCAGGAACACAGAAAGGGCTACAAAGCGACCTCAAGACCAGCCTGAACTACACAGTGAGACTCTGTCTCAAAAAGGCCAAAAAAATAAATAAATAAAATAAAAGGAATACAGGTACAGGAAGGCCTTGACACTGGGCCGAGGTAGCAGTAGCTGGCATGACTGCAGCTGTTGCACCCCTTCTGGGGTGACTACCCACAGCTCTTTTCCTTCTCTTCTCATCGCCCCTCCTCTTCCTGGGCTTTCCACATGGCTGGGGCTGCTCATGGTGCCGTGCTGGTGTTGAGCCAGGATGCAGAGGGGTAGGAAGAGTGGTACCTGGAACTGGCTTGGTGTTAGTCCTGTCAGAGCAGATAGGAGCCTTTGGTACTCAAGAGGCTGGAGGAATGACTGACTCCTCTCTGGGGGACAAGGGGAAAGGTCATGTTGCATAAAAGCATCTGGAATAGGCGATACCACTGCGGCCACCTTTAAAACACAGGAAAAAGGACAGCAGATAGGATGACCCAAAGCCAAGCACTGTGCTGACCAAGCAGGGAGAAGCCCGGGTGCCAGATGGCTCCTCAGGGCCACCATGGTATCACTGCTCCCATCTTGGAATGTCTTCTGCAGGAGGGAGGAGAGAGTGTCCCTCTTCATATCTGGAGCAGGGGCTTCACTTGCGTGTGGATGACCTATTCCTAATTAATATAATATTCTTTATGAAGTTAAGGAAATTCACATCTCTTTTTAATGTGCGGCAGGCTTAACCTTTCTTAAATTCTTCCCAGCATCGAATGAAGTGATCATCTTGTTTTGCTTTAATTTGTTAACATAGTGAAAATTCTGTTACTAGTAGGTTCCCCCCACTCGGCTGTTGTACATTCTTGGCTTTTTTAGTGTTTTGTCTTGAAGTTTGCATTTGTTTTTATTAATATGTTAACAGGATGCTTCATCTTTCTGTCCTAATATAAACTTTGTATTAAAGTTATACTAGCCTAGGAAAATAAATTGACTAGGATTTCCAGTCTATTACCTGGAAGCATTTATATAACATTGGAATTATTAGTTCCTTGAGATTTGAGTGGGGCTTATCACTATGAGAGTATGTATATGTGTGACTGTTGAACTGTTCATTCAGTTTACTTAATAGTTTTAGTATACGAAGATTTGTGGTTTCTTCTTGGCTTGATTCTAATATATAATATTTTTCCTTTCATTCTTAAAGGAATATAATTACTTTATACTAGTTTCAGTGGTTCAAATTATCTTCTCTGTCTACAGTTATGAGGGCATTTTTTGGGTTTTTGTTGTTGTTTTGGGGGGATTTCTTTTGGCTTTTTGAGACAGGGTCTTGCCCTGTAGTTCAGGCTGGGCTTGAGCTTACCTTGTAGCCCAGGCTGGTCTCAAACTCACAACAATCCTCTTGCCTCAGCCTCTCAAGTGCTGGGATTGCAGACATGTGCCAGCCACCACACTTGGAAAGTCATGAGTAGCTTAAAAATCCAAAGTTCAGGTTTTGTTCCTTTCTTCAATCAATTTAGTTAAAAGGTCAATTTTAAACATTTTAAAACATCAACTCTGGGCTTTCTTGTTATCTACCTTGTTGTCCTTTCTATAATTTCTTATGAGACTTAATTTCCCTTCTTACTCACTTTCTAATATAAACATTTAAGTTGTAAGGTTTCCTCTAATGTCACCTATGCAATGTTACCCTCCTTTTGATAGGTGCTGCTGTATTATCATTTGAATTTGTTTTCCAATTTCCATCTTGATTTATTTTATGATCCATGAACTTTGCAAAAGTATATTTGAAACTTTTAAGTGTCTTGTGTTTGTTGTATTATTTTTGGTAACCATGCAACTCCATGTTAGGGAGAAGAGATAGTGTCCAAGATATAACTTTTCTACTTATGAAAATTTGATGACTTCATTAACTTTAGAAGTGTTTAGGTGTTTAATTTTTAGAAGTATTTTGTAAGGCATTAGACTCAGAATTCTATATAAAACCATTGAAATAATTGTGTCAATTATATTATCCAAAGTTCTTATTTTTAGCTAATTTTTTTCTGCTTTATCTATCTGTTTTGAAGAGCACTGAATGAAAATCTTCCACTGAGTGAATTTTTGCTCTTTTCTTTTTGAAGTTCTATCAAGTTTTGCTTTGTATATTTGAAAGCACACTATTAGATATGGAATAGGATATAATTTTTTTATTTTAATGATGACTAAACATTTATTAATATTTAAAGATTTTCTTAATCCTTAATAAAAATTTTTTGAGAAAAAAAATTGAACTCACGGAGATCCTCCTGTTTTCAACTCCCAGCAGCTGGGATTATAGGTGTGCAGTACCATGCCCATATTTCTTAATCTTTAGGAATGCTTTATTCACTAAAATCTATTTAAATCTATTTTGCTTAATAGAACAACATGAACCCTCATTCTATTAGTATATGTCTGAAATATCTTTTTTCATCCTTTTACTTTTGACATTTCATCCTGTGTCCTTACATCTAACATGTGTCTTTTGTAGAAAATATACAGCTCAATTTTCCAAAGTCCACTTTATTATCTTTGTTTATTAATTGGTAAGTTTTTAACCCACTTACATTTATTATGCTTACTTGCCATTTAGATTTATTTCTAGTATCTTATTTCACATTTTTTATTTGTCTTTCTTTCCAAACTTTTTATTCTTTTGATAGCTACCTATTCATATATTCTGGATTTACTATTTTATAGCTGCACAAATTCTATTTATAGGTGTCGTGGCTTGAGGGTTTTGCAAGGGGAACAATATAATACAGGACAAATATAAGATTATTTATAATAGCCACCCAAAGAATCATACACACAAAGAGAGTGCAGGAAATCTGTCCACACACTAAAGACCAAAGAATCTAGCTGAGGGCCTGGATCCCATGCCAATGTCTTGCATGAGTCCAGCTGAAGACCTAGAGCCCATAACAATGCCTCCCACAAGTCCAACTAGAGGCCTAGAGCCCATGACAATGTCTCATGTTGGCCTGTTTTGTGGGTCTCCATTGGGAAGGCCCAAAAGATTCCACAATCTAGAAAGTCTGTGCCAGTGGGATGAAGGATCTATGCTAGCAGGCTGAGGGATCTGCACTGGACCCAGGAAGTGATGCTCAATATAAGAACCAGAGCTCCCCTGAAAAGTACCACAACCATCCTTAGCAACAGTGAGGTCCTGAGCTCCTCCCATCATAAGGAAAGCGAAGTTCCATTAGGAAAGCCAATGCAATAAACTTCTTCAGGAGATAGAGCAGTGCACCATCTTCCCCCCCAAAGCCAGGAAGCAATGCTCAAGGTGAGGACCAGAGCTTCCCCAAAGTGAGCCGAAGCCATTCTCAGTGACAACAAGCTCCCAAGCTCTTTGGACAGTGGGAACAGATGAGTTCCTCAGGAAAACCAGCATGAAAAGCTCCTCCAAGAGAACCAATACCGCTTTATAGCTTCTACTAGCACCCAACAGCCTCTCTCAGTTCCCAGCAGCCTCTCTTCTTCTTCTCCAGTTCTGCCTCTTATGCTGCCAGCAACAGTCCTCAGGTGGACCTCCCATACTCAGCACCTCGCTGGTTCAGTTCAGCTGGGTGTTACAAGTTGACCACCAGTTGTCAATCCACTACAATAGGTAAAGCAAGCAACGTTTGAACTATTTGTTTCTTATTTGAACTATTTACTACCTTCTATGGAATAACCATACTTCTGAATTTGGCTTGCTTTGATTTTGTGAACTCTTCCTTGGATCAGCCCTGAGGTCTCCAACATCATTGGGCCCTCCTCCTCAGACATCTGGACCACCAGAAATTCTACCTGCTGCATTGTCTTTGAGAACGGTCTCCTGGAGAGTGTCACTCTGTCCCGCCTTGCGCTCTGTGTGGGTGGGACGAGCTGCTCTGGTCCCGGGCTGTCTCTTTAGTCCTTCCCAGGAATTCTCTGCTTCTCTCTTGTGTTGTATTTTCTGTTTTCTGTTCCTCACCTTCACTTTATTAGTTTACTCTTTCATTTGCCACAAGTGTGTCCTCTGCCAGCTTCCTGAGAAACAACGTACCATAAGCATTTTTTATAATTTACATCTTTGAAATTGTCTTTAGCCTGCTCTCACAGTGTGAGAATAGAATTCTTGATTATAAATTGATTCAAAGTTCTAAAATTTGTAAGATGTTATTCCATGGTCTTTCGGGTCTGAGTGCTGCTATCAGGAAGTGATGGGGACCACTATGAAGCAGCCCTGAGCAGGACTTGAATTAACCAACTGACTTTCCATGTTTGCTTGTGAGTCTGTCCAAGACCTAGGTTCCATGTCTGGAGATGGGTGATGGACTCATAGTAAGTGAAATTCTGTGGGTCTCTAATCCCTGTGGAGGCCTGTGACAGTGAATGAAGTTGGAAAGTCTCAAAGGATAAGACAATGTCACAGCCAAGGACACCTGAATCCATCTCAACTAGGTAAAGACCTTCTTCGGATAACCAAATAAATACAGGCCATGAGGAGAAGGTTGTGGTTTTAGTCCTGAGAGAAATCTTGAATTCTGTGAGAGGGCTTTGATCCTCTTGGAGCCCTGAAATCATTCCATCCACCTCTTTTTATGTAGCCTTCGCTGTACACATTCAGGTAATTGTGGATCTGACCAGTCCAAAACAACTAAGGGATATTATTAACCCGATAAGGATGAAGTCTAAAGCTGTCTTCTTGGTCTCTGAATGGGACATGTTTTCTTTTCTTGGAAACCTTTTCTGTGTTTCTTAGTGTTTTGAGAGACCATAAGGGCCTTGGGGTTGGTAATACATTCATCCACATCACTGGCGTCTTCATAAGCCCATGTCTGTCTCTAAACCCCCATCTGCTTACGCGGGAGAAAATGCCTTGCCTCACTGTGTTGTCTATGCTGGCTTTCTGAACTAGTCCTTTGGCTCTCTTATCTCTTCAATGATATGTTCCATTTTGTGTTTTTCCTCCATTTGGGGGTGATTCTGAGCTCTTATTATGTTTTTAACTTTTAGAATGTTCTTTGTTTTCCGGAATGCTTCTTGTTTTCTGAACATTAGGTTTGTTTTTCTTTTTTGTCTTTATTTTTGGCATTTTATTTTTGTTTTATGGACGTGTCTTTGCTTATCTCCCTAAGGATCCTGATGGTAGTTCTTTAGAAAAAAATGCTCTTCCTGCAGTCTCTGTTTCCTCTGAGTGGCTTTTTGCTTCCCTGTTTGTCCCTTTGTTTATTTGTTTTGGTCTTTATCTTCCATAGCAGATGCCTGCTTTGATACCTGATGACTCTCGAGGGCTGCTTATATTTAATAACCAGTGAACTGAGTCCGGCCTGGGAGCATGGCTGGGTGTGTCTTTGGGGGTTCCCTGGCATCAGGAGCTGTGGATCATCCCTTTTGTGCTTGTCAGAGGCCCCGGAAAGATTTCTTTCTCCTGTCTCGAGTGTTTTGTTTTCACTGTAGCTATCCTGGGAATGAGCTGCGAAGTGGGCTAGGGGCCC
Source organism: Dinomys branickii (assembly GCA_004027595.1). NCBI lineage: Eukaryota > Metazoa > Chordata > Mammalia > Rodentia > Dinomyidae > Dinomys > Dinomys branickii. Next base: position 63,632 of record PVLD010001627.1, on the reverse strand, counting down.
TGCATTCTACCTGCACTCCTCCTTTCAGAGATAATGTCCCCCCAAACGGGGGCTGAGCGTGACTCTGCAGAGAACCCGCTTTACATCCTTCTGCTGGGAGATCTCTGGTCACCTTGCACAGCCAGGCAGGAGCAATCAAACCCAGCCGGCCAGGGCAGGGTGGGGCAGGGCGGAGCAGCCTGGCAGTGGAGTGGGGCAGGGCAGGGCGGGGCGGGGTGGGGCGGGCCAGGCCAGGCCAGGGCAGGGCAGGCCAGGGCAGGCCAGGGCAGGCCAGGGCAGGGCCAGCGGGGAGGGGCGGGGCAGGACACAGGTAGTGAGTTGGCCTGGCTGCTTCTCAAATCGACTTTCACCTACTCATTCCATTTTAACTTCAACTCTACCCCGACTCCTTCAAGGTTCTTCCCGCCAGTTCCAAACTTTCTGAGGACTTTTGTCAGAAAAATTTGGTTCTTTTTTCAGCTTGCCCCACTGCAGGGTCAGGGTAGGGATTTTCTCAGCCCTCTGAGGATCTTCTAAGTCAGTTATCCATCCCACATGTTCCCAACTTCTGGTATTTTACCATCGTTGATTCTCTCTTGTGCTTTGTTCCTGTGGACTGTGGGTTAGAAATTCTCTTTGCTCTGATTTTGGTGAGGTTTCAGAAAGGCGTATGAGGGAAGAACATATTCATTCTCTCTACGTCTCTAGAAGTCAAGCGTGTTCCTTCTGGTCCTCCTTCACCAAGTAAGTAACCTGTGTGCGTCCATGCATGAGCTTTCTGCCGGTCTGGGTCCCAGGTCTGTAGCAAAGAGATACACTTTTGCTCTGTATGATCTTTAAAACCAAAACTGTCTGGTCAATTGGAAAAGTCCTCTGGACAGCTAGGCAGAGCTGGGCTTACATAGCAATGAGCACAGATCTATGGAGCTGATTTTTTGTTCCTTTAGTTATTTCTCCTGCTTTCCTGTGAGCTCAACGTTGCATTGAAAGGGACATGGGTTATATTTTGTGTTTTATACAGGAGAATTTAGATATTTAGTCCACCCTATGACCGAATCCTCCTTCAGCTCTTTGTCTTTCAGAACTGGTGATGGTTACTCAAGTTGGCATTGTATCCATCCACTCATTTTTCAAAAGTGATCGAATGCGTATCTTGTGCTGGAAGCTCCGCAGGAATGTGTCCCTATGGTGCGTGTCTCCAAGAGGAGAGAAGAATACAAAGTAACTTTGAGCAGGATCCTTCACTGAGCATAGAGAAGAGAGTCTGCCCGACTGGGAGGCTGGACAAACCGCAGAGAACCACTTTTCGAGGAGGACACGTGGACCACGAGTGGCCAAGCAATCCAAAGACACCGGCACCATGGCCAGGTCTCCATCACTAGCAGGAGACATTTCAGTCTGACACGAATTTATAGATATGAACTTGAAGTTTCCTGAACCCAACGCTGCTATGACTAAGTACACAGTGTTTAAGTGGAGAATCCTGAGAGCTCTGTCTACGGCTCGGACAGCGAGAGACAAGGACAACTGGAGAACACCCGGCTAAGTAATCCAGCCCAGGGGCCGACAGCGGGGCGGCTTCCACACTCCACGTTTTTTCTTTCTTTTGCAGGAGCAAAAAGAACATACAAGGTCTGAAATAATTTCAAAGGTGTGTATGTGCATTGAAAAGATTTTGATTTGGAATTCCAACTCGAATAGCAGAAGGCCATTCTGAAATTCTCACAGAGCATTATCTAGAATCATTTGCTTGCCAAAGATCCCTAAGTAATGACAAAAATATTCAGCTCTTTGTGACTTAAAGGATTTTCTCGATATAAAAACACTCCTTTGTTCAACACTGTCTAACGTAACTTTCAGCCTGTGGCCTCAGGGCTCCTGCACCTCTCACAGCCAACTCTTTATGGAAGCATTTTGGAATTTGGGATTTCAGACAGGTTGAGTCTATATTTCATTATTTTTAAGCAGAAAATTAAAAAGCATTTCTTAAAACCCAACCAATTTCCCTAGGTATCACCAAAACACTGTCACTATATAACAAATCCATGGCAGTTTCTGAAATGTATAAAAAAAATGGAAACATTGGTTCCACTTCATGGGCTCCGTGGTAAGAACGGACAACACCGAAGGTAACCACCTCGCCCAGCGTCAGGTACAAGCAAGGCTGTCCTCCTCGGCACTTACGCTTTTGCTTCTCGCTCCTCTGACAATTGCCTTTTCCGCTCTCTGCTTTCCTTTTAGTAAGCAGGCCTTGGTGAGCCTTTGTGGCTCACGTACTTTTTTTCACAGGCTTTTTGACCTAGGAAAAAAAGCTCGCTAGCACAGAGATGATGATAGCGAGAACACACGATAAACAGAAATAGTACAAGCAAGAGAAGCCATCTCCCAGGTGAGACTGTGCAGAGGCTTCAGGGCGCCCTGCACTCTCGTGCCCCGACTTGTGCTCAGATTATAAGTTTCTGCTGCCCCAGCATGCAGATCGTTTAGAGCAGGTTTCCAATTAGGGTGATGGGCCATGGATTCGAGCCATGACAGACTGTTTGGTGGGTGAGAACTCAGGCGGCAAGAGGTATCGGTCTTGGGTCCTGTAGAGCAACTGTCTTTTCTAAAAGAAGGTGAAAACCCTTTTTTTAAATTAAAAAATAAATGGGAATAAAATGCAAAAGTGACAAATAATTACATTTATTTGCTCCGTTATCGTTTGCATTCCGCCTGCTGAATAGACAACAAACCCCCTGTGGAAATGACTTCACTGTACAGTTCCGGCCAACTGACGATGCTGGCCACCCACGTGGTGCCAGGCTCAGTGCCAGGGGCCGGAGGCACAGAGCTGCAGTGACGCAGACCCAGCTGAGGCTGCGGCGTAGGGGGCGCAGGGCTTGCTGGAGAGAGTCTGCTTCCTCACTTTCCCGCGCCTGGGATCCACATTTTGCTGCTGGGAAAATGGGTCGGTTCTCTGAGACACCCTCTTCTCTCCAGCCCAGTGCCACCAACCCAAAGCACGCTCGGTCAGAGAGAAGAGCAATGGGGTCATTTATGCTGCTAGAAATATGACTATTAAAATAAAACTATTAAAGAATAAGCACTGGGCCTGTAATCTCAGCACTCGGGAGGCTGAGACAGGAGGATTGTTGCAAATTTGAGGCCAGCCTGGGCTACAAAGTGAGTTCAAGACCAGCCTGACCCGCATAGCGAGACCTTTCTCAAAAAGACAAAACTAAACTAAACTAAAATAAAATAAAGAATAAATGACTCTGTCAGACCCATCACTGACTTGCACAAGTCTTCTGTGTTTTCTAGAGCAAATAATGAAAGGAAGACACATAGGGCAAATGAAGTAACTTTTCTCCTGCTAAAGTCTACCTTTTCATTCTGCTTGCTTCTTCCCCTAACCCTATCTTTATTGTGTAAAATCAGCCTTTTGCTTGCTTAGAGGTTTCCACTGTCAGAAACTCCCAGCTTCACAAAAGCCCAGAAAGTCAGAATTTCTTCTTTTCTGTGCTTCAGAACTTCTGATTGTCCTGGGACCAAAAGCCTGCAGCGACTTACTTACATACTTCCTAGGGAAAAGACATTTTCTTTCACTCTTTGTTCCTTGGAATAGACCCCAATGTATTCTAACCGGCCAGCTAGACTTCCAGAGGAAACATTGCTGTCGCTGTGAAAGTGACCTTCCTCTTTCTTTTTCTTTCATAATTAGAAGGGCAAAGAGCATTAAGACAATAGCAAACTCCCACCGACACTTCATCTCCAATCAGAAGCATTCTCACCGCACTCAGGGCCCTGTTACCCCCAGACTCCCGCCCACCGTCTCACAAGCCGCTGAGGGCAGTGCTAGGGAGGAGCGGATGCACCCTGGACTACCACTGCGGAACAGTAATACATTGGCTATCATACTTGTCATTTACATTTTTAATAGTTCATCTACAAAAGCACAAGTAAACATGCAAATTGATTTGAATAACGTTCATTGTATAACCTAATGCCAGCAAAATATTACCTTTAATGTGTAAGTGTATAAAATTGAGACATTTTCAATTCTTTTCTTCTTTCCAAGTATATCTTAATGCACTTCCAATTTGCCTAGTTTCTATGCTTAATTTTAATGGAAAATAGATATAAAATTATAAAAAATTTTATACTTACAAAAATTTATAAAATTTTGTTTTATAAAATTTACAGTCAGAAAAGCCACATATATAAGGTGTTTCAGACATGCTTAGCAGTTTTCTATTAGCTGAAAAATCATTCTTATTTAATATTTGCATACACATTGACAAAACTGGTCCATCTTTTTAGTAGTAATCATTTTGACTATCAGTTTCAAAACTGTCCAAGTAAAGGAAATTCATTGTGGGGAAGTCAAAGTAACAGTGCTTAATTGGAAAGTAGATCTTTTTCAATATGGACAATTCCTTCACATTTTTCTTCCTCTTTTACATCCAATTTACATAGTGCTATCCATCACAATTAAAATCTTCTGCATATGAACTCATTCATGTAAGGAAGCTGCATAGGTGCCAGCACAGTGGCGCATGCCTATAATCCCAGGCCATCGGGAGGCTGAAGCAGGAGAATCATTGGGAGTTCAAGACCAGTCAGGGCTACAAAGTGAGCTTAAGGCCAGGCTGAACTGCATAGTAAGACCCTGTCTGAAAAAGAAGAAAGAAAGAAAGAAAGAAAGAAAGAAAGAAAGAAAGAAAGAAAGAAAGCAGGCCTCATAGATCATTATTATTAGGTTGTGAAAGTTAGAATTTAAAATTCTGTATCTGTGTAGTTACACCATAGGTACACTTTTCTTTTCCTTGAAAGTTCAAATTTGGCTTGTTCAGATACAGTGTGATGGTGATGTGAAAATGTTCATCACAGTGGCATGATCTGTCTTTATTTTTAGCTGTTTGACAAATATTCTCTCTTTTCTTTTTTCTTTTTTTAAGAAAAGGTCTCCCTATGTAGTTCAGGCAGGACTTAAATTCACTCTGCAGCCCAGGCTGGCCTTGAACTACAGGCGATCCTCCTGTTTCATCCTCCTGGGTGCTGGGATTATATACATGCACCTCCACACCTGGCCCAATATTCTTTATTTTCAAAACAATCTTGAATTGGAGTTGGCAGTAGAGTAAATCTTTGTAAAACTCTTCCCTAATTCAAGCAAAGAACCTTGGCAAAGCAGTCGTGAAGCCGTTAAATTCACTGCCTTCTATTTCTTTCAACAGACCCATAAACTTAGGACGACTCATTGCATTTGCGTGTATACCCTGAGCGATCTTAGCAACGGTATCCAGGACACGTCTCATGGAATCGGCTTTAGAAAATTGAACATAAATATTTTTAAGCTGCATCATACAGTGAAACAAAGAAACAAAGGAAACATCTATCAGTCTTTGAAAAGAATCCCAAAAAATCTGGATTTTTGGCCTAACATAGTTAGAAAACTGTTTATTGTGTTAGAAACTAATGTTTAAATACCTACCCCAAATTCCTCTCTGACAGACGTATTGACAAAATACCTATACCATGAGTTTGACATTTCAGGTCATGAATAAACAATATTTCTTTGTAAATTTAAAACTGTTCTGGGACAAAACATATCCAAATTAGTAATTGTGCAGTGTATTTTATATTTCCTGACTCTCCTAAAGCAAAAAGAAATTAAAAATTTAAAATGAAAACTTGCAGTTTTTCAAAATTAAATTAGTTGGTCTTGTTATCCTTAAGGTCTTGCACTATTCAAGCTATTATGTTAGTAACTACTTGCAGTTGCTACTTTTCGTGAAGTGTAATTTTTATTCTTTTCCTCAAATATTCATGACAAAATTTCTGCAATGAAAATAATAATTTCTTTTACTATCTTTCCACCTAAAGATATGCACACACACATGTGTGTACGTGAGAGTCACAGTAAGTTAACACCTACCAGAGAGACAACCCGGGACCCTGGTAAAAGTCTTCAATTTTTAAAATAAAAAATTCTTAATGCTTTTCTTCTTAGATATTTGTTATGGTTGATACATTGTGTCAACTTGGGAAATCTAGAGGTTTATCTGAGTGACTCAGGAGGAAGCTGGGGTGCTTACTTTGTAAACATCCTGAGCCTGTGGAAGAGGAGGGCGTGGAGATTGTGAGTGCTACACGCTCCCTGGGTGGGGGTAGCCTGTTTACAATGTAAGGGAAGGAAAGAGGCTCCTTGCAGCGGTTCCTCCCTTTTGCTGGTTGTTTTTGCTGTGTGCTGCCGCCATGAATAGTTTGTCCTCTGTCATGTGCCCCTCTGCCTCTGAACCAGCCAAGTATGGACTGAAACCTCCACACACTGTAAGCTAAATAAACCTTTCCTTCCTTCATTTTGGGTGTTGGGTATTTTGTCTCAGCAACAAGAAAAAAGTAACCAAGACAATATTCAAGTTTAATTTCAGGAAATTTCAACAATTCTTTTTGGGAGGTTAAGAGAAAATTTATCAAATTCACCATGAATTTGCCAATATCTCTTAATACAGTACACTTTAGTGTCTTTAAACAAATCACATAACAATAGTCAGCTTTCTTGTGTTCCACCTCAGTGAACAGCAATTGTGACTTGTTGTGGACCTTACAATATATCTTCTTCCAATTGCTATCTATCTATCTATCTATCTATCTATCTATCTATCTATCTATCTATCTACCTATCTATCTTGCGATACTGGGGTTTGAACCCAGAGCCTTCACCCTGAATTGTATCCTCAGTCCTTTATATTTTAATTTGTATTTTGAGGTATGACACAGTGTCTTGCTAAGTTTTCCAGGCTGGCCCCAAACTTCTTCTTTTTTTGAGACAAGGTCTCACTAAGTAGTCCTAGCTGGTTTTAAACTCACTATGTAGCCTAGAATGACCTTGAACTTGTGGTAGTCCTCCTGCCTCTGCCTCCCAAGTGCTGGGGTTCCAGCCACCTCTCACTAGGCTTGGCCCCAAACTTTGCATCTTTCTGCCTCAGCCTCCCAAAGTACTAAAATTACAGGCGTGTGCCACCAAACCTGGCCTATAAAATTACTTGAAATTTTTAATATTACTATATGTCTGTGATACATAATTCGTTCGTCTCCGAGAGCTGGTGTACACATGTCACATCTTGATCATTTCTACTCCCCTCCCCTTGCCCTTCCTCTTTCCTTTTCCTCAGATCCTCTTCCCATTTCTTCAAAGTCTACATCCCTGTTTCCTCCCTTCAGATTTTATTTTGCTCTTTGAATATTTACATTTTGGGTTTCTCGTATCCTACATGAGAAGGATTCAAGTGACCCTCTGTGGCTGATGTATTTTACTTACCTTTCTGGTCTCTTTGGCGCGGGGCTGTAGCTCAGCGGCACAGCACCTACCTGCCTGGCAAGCTGGAGGTCCTGAGTGAGATTCCTGGTACCAAAATAAATAAATTTCTCTGCCATTATGGTCTCAAGCTCCCATCTATTTTCCTGCCAATGACTCATATTTATCTTTCTTTATGGCTAGGGAGTACATCACATTTTCTTTATTTATCTGTTAATGGACATAGAAGTTCCTTCCATAATTTAGCTACTGTGAATTGTGCTATTCTACATTTGAGTATGCGCATATTGCTGGAAGATGACCTTTGCTCTTTCAGGAGATAGCCCAAAGAGGTATGGCTGGTCAAATGGCCTGTCTAGTTTTAGTTTTTTGGGAACTCTTCATACTGATTTCTATAGTGGTTGTACCAGTTTACATTCTCAGCAGCACTATAAGAGGTTTCCTACTATAGAACTAACATTTGCACTTCTATACAGTTCTGCATCAGTAAAATGTTTTCATTGCTGATTTAAAAATTGGTCCATACTTATTTTTAACTAGAAAGATAATTTAGGTATTTTGCAATTAAAATGAGATTTTTATCTCATCACCAGTTATGATTTGTATGGGTGTTAGCGTAACTTATGCTGTCTGCCTCAAATGTTCAAAGAAACACATTATAATGTGACATCATTATATAGCAAAAGCATCACGCACCCTGAATCGATATGTGAACAGGGACTAGGTCAGTGGCGTGCTTACATGGAACATGAAAAGCAATGCATGTCCCAGACACAGGTACACACTGTAACGCAGGAACATCCCACATGAGAAACGGTTTGTGTGAGATGTACACACTGTGATGCCTAATAAATGCAACACTGCGGGGATGGGTGCACACGCATATTGCATCTTGATCCTTTTTGCTTTCCCTTCACCTACTTCAGTTTTTAAAGTAAATTCATTACATTAAATAAAATGAGATATCTGGGCTCACGATAGCCATAGCCATCTTTTCAGCGCTCAAGTCTTAGATCGTGTGGTTACTGCACTTGTCAGTGTACCCGCTCAGTGGGAAGGCCCTTCTTGTAAAGCTTCGTATAAAACTTTTAGAACATTTTAAAATACGCATGACCAGATATTTTAAAAATCTGAGTAAGCTATCACTGATTGTGACTCCTGTAAATAGGGATGCAGTGAAGTATAATCCAAACTAAGAATAAACCAGGCTTACTGTTCAGAGGTCTGGCTCTGTGCTCCCTATGTTCGTTCTTGCCTGTGACGTAGTATATTGAGTAAGAAAGAGGCCTGTGTAAATAACTGAGCACCACATGCAGAACAGAGTAAGTCACGTGCTTGTTTTCTCCGTGTCATCTGATTGCTGGTGATGTTGAGTCCAAAGAAAGTGGTCCCATTGTCGCTTTACTGCTGGGGCTGGGATGAGCAAGGGCCAAGGGTGGTGTGTGGCTGAGGCTGGGGCTGGGGCTGGGCTTCCAAGAGAGCAGGATGCTGGTCCTCTCCGGCTCCCCAACCTCGATCTCCTCCCTTGGCTGCCAGGGTGTGGAGATGCTGTCCTGGGTGGGGTCTGCAGCCGCTGGCTGTGGAGGTCAGGGGAGTGGTGTTCGCCTCCCGCACCTGAGTCACCAAGCCTTGAGGCACTGTCCCATGATCACAGCTGCTCCGCCCGGGGCCATTTGTGCCTGTTAAAGAACGTCACTGGAATTTGAATGAGGCAATCACTAGAGAGAGTAAAATTTAAGGATTTTCCAATCTTCGGCATTTTGGGACCATAACCCGCTGTGCCTCAGAACACGTAAACCTACTATTCAGTATTTGAATACTGGACTTTTGATCACTGTTGGGCGTACTGTTAGCACAAATGAAAGGGAGCAGGAAGAGTTAAATCTGGTATTTATGGAGGCCTACTGCATCTTAAGTGTTTCACTGGACACTTAAAACTTTTTATCTGTACTTTTGAGATAACGAACCACCTGGAACATCGAGAAGGTAAATAACTTGCCCAGGTCTCTACACTTGGTCCCAGGGGCCACTGTGGCTCACGGCTCGGTAAGGCTGACTCCAGGACACCACGACTCCTCTGCTCTCACACGCCTATGGGAGTAGTGAGCTTTTCACATTTTCATTTCTGAACAGAAATTTTAACTCTCCATGCAGTAATCCGTTCACATTCGTTTACAGTGCTGACCCTGTAGTTTTTGTTGGTGATAATAATATTGAATTAAGTGAATTCATTTCTGTCCTTTGAGGTTTGGAAGTTGTGCTGGCTCCCACTCTTACTCCACAAAGACTCCAGCTGAAGACAGGCTGTGAGATGATGCAATTAACAGTCATGTCCTGCAGGTCTTGTTGAGGGACCCCAGGCAGGGAGTCCTTTAGGCACTCAGATGAAGTGAATGGGATATGTGGCAGTAAACTGACTATACATCTTCTGGCAGGCAAAGCAAAAGCTTATGGTGCTGGACTGCACAGTTTTTGTTTCCTGACAATCAGAAGGATAAAATTCATCTGCAGGCAACACAAGTAGGATTTGATTTCATGAGCCTCTTAAAGAAGCAACCGAAGGACAACATGGAAAATATCTCAGAAGAGTCATTCCAATAGCTGCTTGTCCAATTGCTGTTAAGCAAGAGCAGATGCCCTTGCATACTAACCTGATCCTTACGAAATCCCTAACTCGAGGCTGAGGGGACACAGTGCTGTGTTCCTCATGGGCCTGGGGTTAGGGGAAGGGAACCTGGAGAAGCGCTGGTAGTTAATTTCCATGCCATGACTCCCAAACACCACACGCCTCCACAATCACAGGGCATGTGTGAAATCCTATAAATAATGTGCCGGTCCACCAAACAATACAGATTTGTTTGAACTGTTTGTTCCAATGAGAACTATTCACTTTAGGTCAACAGTGAGAATAAAGTAAAGGTCTCACTGGGATTTCCATACCTGGGCTTGTCCTCGAGACAAGGCTGCCCACCGCAGGAGGGGCTGGAGGACCAGGAAGGGAGGACATGTGCCCCCTGATGCACGAGGCACGACGGCACATTGTGAAGCTCACGTTACTATTATTTCTGTTCTCTGCAGGAGAAAACCCCAGGCTCCCAGAGACCACTGAGTGGAAACCCCACTCTTCCTGGTGCGATGCTGATAGCGAGAAGACTCAAGACTCTAGGCCAAAGCCTGAGCCTGCCAGCCGCCAAGCTTGATGCCGTCACCCATCCACACCCACTCCAAGAGAGCACTTCTGTGTCCTGTATTTTGTTTGTTTTCTAAAGAAAGTATCTGTTGGATGCTTTCACTAGGTAATAACATAAAAAAATCAACTTAAATGGTGGAATGATTTTGTTTGGACAGTTGAAAAAAAGCATAAAACTGCTCTTTGAAGTTGTGATGAACTAATTTCATTCTGTGATTTGACTGTGTAAAATGAATGCCAGTTCAGGTTCCTTCTGACCATAGCCGAGCTATAAATCCAGTTCTCCTTAAGGCCTCTCCTACGTAGTGAAAGACCGTACAACAATGCCGGCAGCCCAGCAGAGAAAGGCTGGCCTTCCTGTTTCCTGAGGCAGAGGCCCATGGCCCTAATTGTTCTGCGCTATAAAGATCAGAAAGGAAGCAAGGCAAGGTGAGGCCACTGCCCTGTTGGAGGCTGTTTGAAACCTGCACTGCATCCTCCAGAGAAATGAACCCCTCAAATGGGGCTATGTTCCAGGGCCTGCAAAAGGAGCTGAGGCCTGGATTCTGTGTTATGTACTCAGTGGTGTTCGGTTGCCCACAGAGCCTCCATGGTTTCACACTGCGGAGGAAAACAGACCTTTGCAGAGCTCCGAATCGGTGCACTTGTTAATGTGGACAGCAGCAACAGGAAAGCAGTGCGGACAGATCCCACCACTGGGCAGAGGTCCCGGGGTGACTCTGGAGCTCCAGGTGGGAGCAAAGATGACGAGAATTTTAAGTTTCAGCAGCTCAGGTGCTGCAGCCACCAGCGAGGGAAGGGAAAGGTCGTGTTTGCAGCTCTGCCTGACAGTACACCCTTGGGGGCCACTGACCTTTCTCAAAAGCTAGCAGTCTCCCTGCCTTCCTTGTTGGGGCCCTGCGCTGCCAGTACCAATCACTATCCCACTGATACTGACAATGGTTCTTTACCGGTGCGCTCAGGGTCCGCAAGAGGCAAAGGACTCCCAGGAGCTGTCACTGTTGTCTCGTATTCAGGCCTGTCGCAGTCAGCCACGCCTCTCTTCTCCCACCCGTCCAAGCTCGCCCATCATGCAGCCAGCACACGCTTCTGGAAGAGAGCCGCAGCTGTGCTGGTTGCGGGTGAACCGGCTCCCGGCACAAGGCACGCACCGCTTACGGTCTTGCTACGGAGAGCTCCACGTGTGCAGGTGACAGAGTGGGGAGGCCGCACAGGGAGCTCCGCCCCAGCACCGAACTCAGACCTGGGGAGGTCACCCCAGAGGGTGGGGAGTGGGGCCAGGGCAGAGACAGTTCCTTCCCCGGGACCTGGAAGCAGTCGGCACAGTCGCCCTAGCAGGAGGGAGGCCGGCCATGGGCTGGGATCAGGAGGCCTGGTCTCGTGAGCCTCCGGGAGCTGGATGGCTCTAGGGGTAGCCGGGTGCTGCGGACCGAAGGACTTGAAGATGGTGCTGCCCTGAGTGGGGAGGGCGGCAGGCTTCGGTCCTGGTCGCCCAGCCCTGCAGGGAGCTCTGGGGCCACGCTTGCTCTGCTTTGGGGACAGCGCTCAGAGGGACCTCAGCACCCGCATGGAAGGTCTGAACTTGCACGGCACAGATGAGGAGACATGCGAGCGCCGGGTCCCCCCAGGAGGACAGCGGGTGATCAAGGCCAAGCTTGGGGCCAGCAAGTTGACTCTCAAGGCCTCCCATGTGGAGGTAGGAAATATGAAAACAGGGAGCATTCGGTTTGGATGTTGGAGGTCCTCTTATGGAAAATATCTGTAACACAAATAGGACATGAACACCATTTTAAGCGTGCAATTTCATGGTGTTAATGACATCTGTATTACTATGCAACCATCTCCTCTGTCTCCAAAACATCACCATCAGCCCAAACAAAAGCTTGCTACTCATTTAACAAGAACCCCACATTCCTCCCTTCTCTCAGCCCTGGTAATCTCTACCTTCTGTCTCTGGGAATTTGCCTAGTCTAGATATTTTATACAAATGGAACCACACTCTGGCTTATTTCATCCAACATGGTGTGTACAAGGTTAATCCGTGTTACAGAGTGTATCTGAACTTCATTCTTCACGACTGAGTAATATTTCACTGTATGCCATGGTACATACACATTGTGTGGATCACCTCATCGGTTGATAGTTGCTTATTTCTTTCTGCCTTTTTCTATGGTCAACAATGCTGTAATGACACTACTGTGCCAGTGCCTGTGATTCTTTGGTTTCAGTTCTTTTGGTATCTACCCATGGGTGGACTTGCTGGGTTTTATAATGTTGCTGTTTAGCTTTTTGAGGAACTACCAAACTGTACAAGGATAGAATCACAAAACTTTGAAGAGGGAAGGATCCTGAGAGTACTTAGCTCCCTTACTTTATTATAGCTGGGAAGATAATCGGAACTTAAACATTAAGCTCCATTTTTGAGCACTGCCTATATATGCAGCCATTTTAGATGCAAGATTCCATTTAATTCTCTTCAAACCCAGTGGTGTGTGTGTGTCTCATCTCGGTTCTACAGCCTGAGTCACTAATGCTAGAGGAGCTTGGTAACAGTCCTGGCCTCTCACAAATGATAAATGGAGAGGTGAGATTACATCAACTCTTGCGTTTACTTAAGACTCTAAAAATGCATCTCCTCACTGATGTAGGGGTATTTGCATTTACCTACTGCAGTTGCATCTTAGTTTTGCCCATCTCTGGACTGGGTACAAAATGCTATGTATTTGTGAAAGCTTTTGATTTTTAAAATTTTTTATTACTATTTTATTATTTTGCAGTGCTGGGGATGTTTCTCAGGGCCTTTCACTCAACTATATCGCCAACCATTTTTTAAATCTTTGAGACAGTGTCCTCACTGAATTGCTAAGTTGCCCAGGCTAGGCTCTCACTTGAGGTCCTCCTGCCTCAGCCTCCCAGGATGTGGGGATCTCAGGTGTGTAACATCATGCTCTGCTTTCAATGATTCTTTATGTTTATCTGCATTTTCCTTTTCGTTTGTATGCATATTTTCTCAAATTTCCTGGATTTTCTCTTTTTAAAAAAAGTGTCTTCATTGTCAGTGAATAGGACAGGCAGGAAACAAGCCGCTTTGTTGTCATGTTGGGTAAACATAGCATTTGCACCGGTTTTTCCTCTTCTGAATCTTCTCCAAAGTATTTCTCATCTGGCGACTGCAACGTGACCCTTAGTAAACATTCCGCTTGTGTGGAGGCTGCTGCATGGGGATAACGCCTCTGATTTTCACGTCTGTCTTCTCCTCAGTCCCTCTCAGGGTGATCGTCACCCCTCTACTGTTCAGTTTCCTTGTTAGAGACTGAAATTCCACGTGGGGGCTCCCCCGACCTGCAGCCCCGCGCGCACCCATCTCTTTCCTGTATGAGGCTTTCACACGCACGGTTTGGGCCGGACAGTCCAGAGGTCACCCAGATAATATCTAGCGCGGCCTCCTCGGAGGCTGTGGCCACTCTGGGTTCCACAGGTGCGGCCGGCAGCTCTGTCCTGTCGCCTGCCCTCCTTGCGCAAGGCATTGTGCTCTCACTTCCTGCTCTTTCCTCGCTAAACAATTGAGCTGGCCGCCGGGGGAGGCCAGGGTCCTTCTCTCCACTTAAGGTTTTAACTGCTGTTCCTGGTGATGCTGAGAATGAGGGCAGCCAGCTTCTCAGGCCCCTCTTCTCGCTCGCACGATAAAAGCACACTCTATAGGAACTGGCCCTGGCTGCAGTCCCCTAAGGCCTCTCCAGAGGGCGCTGTTACTCCCCATAGGTTTCTAGAAGTTCAAACGGGGGCTGTCCTTGCCAGTTTAATAAAGCAGTAGCTCACATTTGCTTATAGGTTTATATCTTATAAAGCAAATTGAAATATATTAACTGATTTGAATGGGACTTAAACTGTGTAAGCATTATTATCGCTATTTTATAGATGAGGAACTTAGAAGCAGGCAAAATGATTTTCCCAAAGCCATGCCTATTGGCAGGTGCAGGGTGCAGACTTTGTATTTTCCTTATATTTTATTAGAATTAGAAATTGTCCCATTCTCTCTCACTTTTAGTAATCAGGTTTTAAAATTTTAAATATTTATAAAGAAATTAATAGAAAAGAAGAAGGGAGAAATGTGGGTAAAACCAGAGTGTATATAAGGGGTAATCAAAATACACAGGGAACACTTAACACTGCTAGAAAGTTATTACAGGGGCAGGTACATTGTCATTAACTGCCCCCATAAGCACTCTCTCTTATAAGGTAATTATCTCAGGCATTTCATTATAGTGATGGAAATCTCACATATGAGGTGTGACAGAAAGATCTGGGAAATGTTTAAATAAAAAATGTATTACAGTAAAAGGCACATTGCCATTTATCCTCCTCAAAATCCTCCCTTTTGCTTTGAACATACTCATCCCATCATCCATGCCACTTTCTGAAGCAGTTCTGGGAGTTCTCTTTCATGAGTGTCTATACAAGTGTCTGTACAAGATGTGACATTCACAAAAGAGGACACCTAGCACTGCTCTCCAAAGTGGCACAAGCGATGGAATAAGTGTGCTCAGAGCAAAGGGAAGTATTTTGAGGAGAATTAATGAAAGTTTGTCATATTGCAATAATTTTTCAAACATTTAAACATTCATCACATATTTCAATCATACCTTATACAAATCAGATGAAAACACACACATCTAGTTCTGAGTCTGAACTGCATATTTCTTTGTAGATCTGCATTTGTTTTCTATTGCTGCATAAAAAATCACCCCAAACCTAAAAGCTGAAAAGAACACCCATTGCTTAGGCCATAGGTTTTGAATCTAGCAGGTACGCTTGTGTTTCCTGGCAGCGGGCAGCTGTCAAGGCCAAAGTGAGCATGCTGATCAGGGTGGGCGTTTATCTTGGAAAGAATCAGTCAGCCTACATCCAACTCCCACTTGTTGGCAGAGCCCCGGGCCTGTGGCTGCAGGACTGAGATCCTTGTTTCCTTGCTGGCTTCTGCTGCAGGCTGCCCTCAGCTCTTAGGGCCACCAGGAAATCTTGGGAAGTGCCTCCACCTTCCAGCCCCTGATAGTGCCTCAGCCCCTTCTCAGACCCCACTTCTGCTATCAGACAGAGGGAATACTCTGCTTCACATGATGTCAGACCTGTAGTCCTGGTACTCAGGAGGCTGAGGCAGGAGGACTGCAAGCTCAAGCCCAGCCTGAGTAACTTAGCATGACCCTGTCTGAAAATTAAAAAAAAAAAATTAAAAATGGATTGGGGATTTAGCTCAATGCAAAGATCCCAGGTTTAAAAACAGTTCACAGAATTTGGTCCAGCTCACCCAAAACTAACCTTCCTGTCTTATGGCCAAGTCTCACTTAACCTAATGATGGAATAAATCCCAACCCGCTCACAGGCCTAGGTATTGTGCAACATGTGCACACCAGGGAAGTGGATGATTCCCCCTGCCCCTCCCGCACTAGGAATCAAACTCAGGACCCCACACTTGTAAGGTAGACACTGTTTTGTTTTGGTTTTTTTTTTTTTTGTGGTACTGGGGATCAAACTCAGGACCCTGCGCTTGCTAGGCAGGCGCTTATTCCACTGAGCTATATCCCCAGCAGTAAGGTAGACACTGTGCCGCTGAGCCATAGCTCTAGCCCAGGTGGATGATCTTTGCATACTCTTTTCTGGGGGCAAAAAAATAAACCTCCTTTGAGCTCTGAGGCAAAGCAGTCCTGTTCCACCTGGCTGCCTCACATAGCACCATGAGCTGTGGTGCCATATTTTAAAGCCTGTAGAGCCCGTAGGACACACGAGGAGCTGTATTTGGTCTCTGAGCGGGTTCACATAGCCTCACTGGACTCCCTGGTGCTCTGAGGTCTAGTCCACCATGCCAACTCTGGCCCCAGGGATTACACTCTGCCTTCATGGTGCCCCCAAAGGACCTTTGGCTCCCAAGTCTTGACAATTCTCTTCTCCCTCCTGAGCCATCTTTCATGTTCTGAATGCTGGCTGCAGTGGGCTCTGCAACTGCCTGATGTTAGCTTCCAGCCAGTGTTAGGCCTGGGTCCTGTTCTGTGCTCCGCATGGCACGAAATCATAAACGATGCTGGGCTCGGCACTGAAGGTGACTCTGACCTCCACGCCCCTCCTGCTCATGCTAACATGAGTGAAGGAAGCCCCACCCTGACTGTCCTGGACCCTTCTCGTTTCTGCCCTGTGTCTACCGAGACTTCTTTGCTCATTTGTTGAGTTGAGTGATGCCACAGGACCTGCTGGATGCAGGGGCTGGCGCCTCTGACCAAAATTCCCTCGAAGTAATCAGAGGGCCTACCTCCTTTGGAGAGCTTAGAATTATAGCTTTCAAATGTGCTAGTGTGGGCCCCACAGGTTCATAGGCGGCTTAGGATGTGGAAGGCCCTTGGCAACACTTTCCAAGGACATTAGGGAAAGGTCATCAAACACGTGACTCGAGAAGAAATGGAGGCACACAAGGTTCTGACAACCTGCCGGGCTACAGAGCTCTTTACGTGACAGAGGGGCAAGTGACAGAAACTCACAAACGACAATTTTTCCTCTTCCACACCTGGGATTGCATGCTCGTAGGGCAGGAATGAAATCCACCCTGTGAGAGCACCCTGAGCCGTGAAGGCACCACTGTACACGCTGGGGTGGGAGTCCCTCACCTCAGCAGGTTCTCTTCCCAGTCTGTTGTAGGAAGCTCCCATACTGCTCCTTGCTGGCATTCTGCTCCCAGCCCCAACCCAGTGCTGCACCACACAGGCTTTAATGCCCAAACAACCAAATAACCCTGGAAATGGCCCCGTGCGGCGCATGCGGAGAACTCTGTGCAGTGTGCAGGGCTCGGACAGCAGCAGCGTGGCTGCACACAGGTGGCCCTGGGCCGAGGTGCTTCCTGAGTGGTGGACTGAGTGGCTGGGGCAGAGCGAGGCACTCAGGTAGAGCTGGGCTGAGCACCCCTTGCTGTGGGGCGGGCAGATCTACAGCAGAGCGGTTGTGCGGGGAGAGACTGCCTTTGTTCTCACACTGCGGGCTCAGTATTCCATCCCACGGCTCCCCGCCAAGGATGTGTGGCCAGGTCTGTGTTGGTGCCTGCCAAGACCATTGTTTCCTTCGAATGAGAACTTCCCTGCCCGCAGGGCCTCAGGCTATGTGTGTACGAGTCCTCACCACAGCTTACTGGGCAGAGAGGAGGGCACATCAGGAGCAGGGAGGAGCTGGTGCAGAAGCACTTCACTATCAGAAGGCTTGTGTTTGCTGGACCACCAGCGTCTTCATTCTTGGAAATCTGAACTGGACAGTCCAGAGAGCACCAGCTGGGTGGTAGAAAGACAGACGGACAGGTGCAAAAATGGGCAGGGAGAAGAGGGTCGCTGAGTTGCTAGTGCTGAAGTACTGAGCACACCTGAGACAGAGAGGGGGACAAGGTGGCGCCATGCACGGTGCTGTCAGCAATATACATGTCCTGCCTATAACTCACCTGCCACCCCGCTTGTGCATTCCACGAGGACAGTACCACTGCAAAGAAAACCCAAGGAAAAGTGACCTAAATAGAAAAATAATTCAACTAGTTTAAATAAGAAAAACAATTCATCTGACTTAAAAAGACAGTCCCATGGGTTTCCCTTCCTCTCTAGGCTGATTAATTCAGAGATGTGGCAGTGTCATGAAGATGTCCGTAATCTCCTGTCACCCTCAGTAGTTTGCTTGTCCTTCTGGCCTGATTTCTTGTATGATTCTGGGAGATTGTGGCAGTTCCAGACAACAACATCCAGAAGCAAATAAAGGAAATGCGCCTTTTTGTACCCTTTAAAGAAGGGGGAAAGTCTCCTCTAATTCTCCAGCAGGCGTGTCCTGTGTCTCATTGGCCACAGTTGCACCCGTGCCCACAGGTAATACATCAGCTGGGCCAGCAGGGAAGACCAGGGCGACCGTCGCTGGCCAGCCGAGGCCTGGGCTTCAGTACACACACTTAGGAGAAGAGGGGTGTGAGTGCGTGATCTTACTCGGACCCCAACGGCACCGTTATTTTCCAGTACTTTACGGGATCCAAAGGTCTGCGTGTGTGCGCACACAGTGACAGGAACCCCGCGGACCAGACCGCGTGGTGCTGCTCACCGCTGGGCCTTCCAGAGACAGGTTCCAAGGACGGGTGAAGCAGGGCGGGCCCCAGTTTATACAGCACTAGCCGGCCGCATTGCGTTCCCTCTCCCTACTCCCCCCTTCCCTCCTTCCCTCCCTCCCTTCTTTCCATCCTACCGGTGGTGCTGGTGGTGGAGCAGGGCACCTACGTGTGTTGCCCACCAGCTTCCCAATGCCCCTGCTGCCTGCGCGGGACTGGACGTGGAGAGTCGCCCGGGAGGGCAGGGGCACGGAAGGCGGCCACTCTGGTAGCATCTGCCACAGGGAAACACTTCCTGGTCACCAGCAGTCGCCAGCAGACTCTCGGAGAGGCAGGACCCCGTCCCAGAATGCGGGCGTGGAACCTTGGCCTCCTGCCCGAAGAGAGGACCTCGGCCTCGGGTGGGTGGCGCAGCCTAACTCGGGGAGGCGCGGAGCCCTGCTCGGTGGACTCAGCCCGTTTGGGGGACCCAGCCTGTCCGGCTGCAGACCAGCGGCGAGCGCGGAGGGTCTCTGGGTGAAGGCGGAAACTGCCTCGCCCCTCCCCGCGCTAGCGCCTTTGGGGTCCCCGTCTGCAAGTCTGCGACCCAGTGCCGAGTCCGGGAGGAGGGGGTGTCGGACACAGCTGCCCCGGCCCTCCCCTGGGGTGCTGGGCGGTGTCCCGGGGTCCCCCAACCCCTCGGAGTCACTTTGGGCCGGCACCGCGCAAATGGGTTGGGCTTGAACACCGGCGGCGAGGGCTGCGCGCCAGCCCCTCTCCGAAGCCTCCACGCCCGCGGTCCCAGCCAGCAGAGCCAGGCTGCATTTTTGGGGTGCGCAGCTGCCACGCATTGCGCCCCACAAAGCCGGGGTCCCCAGGGTCCTCTGCGCCGGAGATCTGGCCAGGATGGGGACTTGTGGGAGACGCCGGCGGGTGTGCCCTGGCCAGGCGTGGTCTTCAGATGTGCACAGCTGTGCAGTCGAGTTGGGCGACCCCCCCCCCCCCGAGTCCTGGGGAGACGCCTCAGGGCCTGGGGCCAAGAGGGGCTGTGGTGGCATCTCAGTTGCACCGGTTACCGGCTGCCATGCCTCCTCTCGGTTTTCTTGGTCACAAATAAATACAGCTACCACTCGAGTGCTTATTATTGCCTGCGTTCTTTACCTACGTCACGTTTATCTTCCCCCAGGTTTTGCAGGTGGGTGTCATCCGCATTCTGCAGGTGGAAGAGCAGGACCGTTCCGGGAGGGGACCTGCCACACCAACCCATGGGGATGAGGGGACCTGGGACTTGAACCTGTTTTCACCTCAGACACCGGGTGGTCTGAGTGGGGCCACTGGTGTCCTAACAAGACTTTCATCTGAGAAGCGGTGCAGCCCCACTCCTCGGCCCTGAAGCCCAGGGAGAAGAACAATAGCAAGGAAGAGTCTCAACCTGGTTGAGGGGATTCACTCTGGGCTGCCCACAGAACAGCACAGCCTAGGAGGGCTGGGGTGCACGCTCGGGGCCAGTCCACAGCCTTGCTGCCCCCCACACCGGAACTGGGTGGAGGGCTGTGGCCCTGCCGAGCCCACCTCTGCTGGTCAGGGGAGGAGGAGTGGCCGCTCCCCAGCGTCCTGTTCTGAATGGAAGACGAGTGAGCTGGGCTGTGCAGAGGCCTTCTGCCCCAACTGCATGTCTCTGTGCCCCAGGGAGGACTGGGCTCCCATCCACCCCCCCCCCCCAGTCCTCTGCTTGCCCTCCAGATACAATGGTGCAATATCCCGGCGAAGAGAGCCTGACTGTCAGGAGAAATTGAGGTGCTGGTCTTTTGCAAATTGACACCTGTTAGTGATAAAAGCAACAGTCTTGCCTGGCTCCAGGAGTTATGGGGAGGCTCAGGTCCGCACTCTCTGGGAGCCAGAGGTGCCTTTCTCCGGACAGAAGGATGAAGCCGTCTGTGTTGGTTTGGGGTTATTATGCAAGGTAAAACAATATATAATACAGGACACATACTTTATATGATTATTTATAAGTCACCCAAAGAATGAGACACAAGAGAGTGCAGGAAATCTGACCGCACACCAAGAACAAGGAATCCAGCTGAGGGCCTGGATCCTGTGATACTGTCCTACGTGAGTCCAGCTGAGGACCTAGAACCCATAACAATGCCCCCATCCACCTGGAGGCCCAGAGCCCACAACAACATCTCATGCAGGCCTGTTTCATGGATCCGTGCTGGGAAGGCCTAAAGGTCAGTGGTGGAATCTAGGAAGCCTATGCCAGCAGGATAAAGGATCTGTGCTAAGCAGGCTGAGGGATCTGCGCTGGAGCCAGGAAGCAATGCTCAGAGTAAGAATCAGAGCTCCCCCGGAAGGTACCACAGCCGTCCTCAGCAACAGTGAGGTCCTGAGCTCCTCTGATGATCAAGATGGCCAAGTTCCCAACAGGGAAGCCAACGCAGCCATCTTCCCCTCCAGAGCCAGGAAGCTATGCTCAAAGTGAGGACCAGGGCTCTCCCAAAGTGAACAAAAGCCTTTCTCAGTGCCAACAAGGCCCTCAGCTCCTCGGAGGGTGAAAGCAGCCAAGCTCATCAGGAAAACCAGCATGACAAGGTCCTCCATGAGAACCCACAGCTTCTACCAGCTCCAACAGCCTTTCTCCACTCTGAACAGCCTCCTTCTCCTTCTCCAGTTCTGCCCCTTATGCTGCTGGCAGCAGTCCTCAGGTGGCCTCCCACACCCAGCACCGTGCTTACTCAGTTCAGCGGGGGGTTATAAATTGACCACCAGTGGTCAATCCACCACACTGTCCTTGGACCCATTTGCTTTGACAGGAAACCAGGCGGACTGCACAGCAACTGGCGCTGCTCTTCCCCACCTGGGTGGAGTGTAAATGAGCACAGTTATTTCAGGAACAGGATGGAGACATCGAAAAGCTAGAAAAAGAGCCACCCTGTGACACAATAATCCTGACACTCGGTATTTATCCAAAGGAAATGAGACCCTTACATCAAGCAGACACCGACAGCCCTGTGTTCACTGTTACTACTGACCATGGTCAAGATGCGGAGCTCATCTACGTGTGCCTGAAAACCACTGGGCAAAGAAAAACGTGGGCTTGAGGCACAGTGGAATGCTATTCAGTCACAGAAGGATGCAATCCTGTCAGAGGCCACCGTGTTAAGTAGAAGCCAGGCACAGAAAGACAAGTAGGACTTGACCTTACCCACGGTGGGAGCCGCACAAGTGGATCTCCTGGAAGAGCACAGCAGCTGCTCCCAGTGGTGAGGTGTGCATGTGTGTGCACATGCATGTGTGTGCATGTGTGTATGTGTGTTTGTGTGTATGTGTGTGTATATGCATGTGCGTGTGCGTGCGTGTGTGCATGTGTGTGTGTGTGTGTGTGAAGTAGTGGTGCTGCTGGTGGGAACCATGAACTCTTACTTCTGCAGTACAGGAGAGTAACCATGGCTTACAAAATTCACAGTGCTTTTCAAATCAGCTGAGAGGCTGCTAAACCTTCCGGCCACAAAGACACCTTAAATGCTTGTGCTGAGGGATCTGCCAGTTGCCCCAGTCTGATCGCTGCTTGGGGTATTTCCCTAGAAGGGGCCAGGCGATTTGTTCCCTGCTGCTACTGTCACAAAGGACCACAAACCTAGCAGCAGGGAACAACACAAGTTTACCACTGCTCAGGCCTGGTGGCCTCACATCCGCATGCATCTCCCTGGCAGCCAGCACAGGCTGTGTTCATGCCTTCAGGCGGGTGTGTGTGAGTATGTGGGGTGGTCTGGGCCTTTCCCAGGTTTTGGAGCCACCACATCCCCAGCTCATGTCTCGTCTTCATCTCTGAAGCCATTGAGGGCCACCAAGTCTTCCTCACACTGTGTCCCTGTGCTCTGTGCTGTCCCTGCATGTCTCCCTCCCTGACAGACGTTCAGTTCTCTTACCACTGTATCCCGCCCCTGTGGGTGATCCGGAATGATTTGCTCATTTCAAGATTCTTACAGTAATCACAATGGTAAGGCTCCTTTTCTCTAATAAAGTAACTTATTCACAGGTCCCTGGGACCAGGCCTCAGACATGGCAGGGAAGATTAACAAAACAGAAGAAAATCAACCAACTAACCTACAGCCACAGACAAAACATTTTTAAAGACAGAAAAACAAAATGGTCAAGTCTTCTTTCTTTTCAAATGAGAAGTCACATCGTAATTTTCTCAGTACATGTTACCAATTCTGAAAAAAAAATCCTTTCGGTG
Organism: Dinomys branickii; assembly: GCA_004027595.1. NCBI lineage: Eukaryota > Metazoa > Chordata > Mammalia > Rodentia > Dinomyidae > Dinomys > Dinomys branickii. The sequence goes on along the minus strand of PVLD010001627.1, from coordinate 40,834 downwards.
TTTTGTTATATTCATTAAAAAATTGGATTCCCTGCCGTCGGGCAAGAAAGGCTGGGTTACAAGAACGGAACCCCGTATCCAAGGGCCTGCGCGGGCTTTGCAGGCTGGGAAGTTGGAAACTATGCGCTTTGCCTCGCTGGGAGCAGGAGCACCGGCTGAAGCGCTTGGCAATGATTAGCTGTTAACAATTGTTCACAGCTCTTCAGCCGCCCTAATCTACAATCCTTTGGCTCTGTAGGTTTCAAAACATTTTTTTTTTAAATCATAAACTGTATCTTGTAGAGCAGCTTTAGGTTCAGAGGGAAATTAGGCAGAAAGTACAGAGGGTCATTCCCCACCCCTGCAGCGTGTCCTCCTCTCTTGAAAAGTTTGTAAAAGCAGTCTTCTTTTCCAAAAGCAGAATCTAGACACAAAATAAAATCGTCGCTGCTCTGGCTGCAGCGGGCAGGCAGCCCCCTCTGTGGAATCTCGGCACAGAACCGTTTAGAGCTGTGCATCCAGCGCACGGCCCAAACCCAATTGTTCCTCGCAAAGCACAGCACTGCAACCAAACCTGAACGCTGAGGTTTCAATTTAGAGGAAAAAAATTCCTACATTAAGACCTTTTGTCTTAAGAGAAAAACAACACGTGTGCCACAGGCTCGCCACCCTCGGAGCGCTTGGTTTCAAGAATAAACTAGAAGGCGCCCTCTGGTCTGCAGAAGGTTGCAAAGTGGAGAGCTGGAAGTTATTCTCTGAGCTGCAGAAGCAACGGACACCAGAACTTTCTGTGGAGACCTGGAAAGAGTGGGCGTTTGTTCTGAGACTCGGTTTCACCAAGCCTGCCACCAAGCGTGGCTCTGCCGGGCCACCAATCTCTGTGCAACAGCCAAAGATGACGGGCCCAAAACGGCCCAGGGTAGCTGTGAGGCTGACAGTGCAGAGGCCGGGACAGAATCGGGCCTCCTGTAGCAGGTGAGGCTCCCAGGGACCCACAGGCCAGGGCTCCTGTGGCCCTGTGAACCAAGAGTGCCCCCTACCCCCGGGGTCTGGGCGACAACTCCCGGCTCCTCTCTCAGCCTGGCGCATCCCCGAGGCCCTTGCCTGCTCTAACCGGCAGTCTGAGGTGTAAGAGCCTGCCATCTGCACCCCACCGCGGGACTGTCTGGAAGCTACACTGCCCCATTCTCTGGGGCTCGGGGTTGGCACAGCAGCCACCAAGTCAGGGATTAGCCACACAGAGAGAAGGGCATTGCCCAAAGTCATGGAGTTGGCGGGAGACCAGCACATCCATCAGGGCAGTTCCTGTGAGGAAAGACGGACCCACCATGTGGCGGCGTTTACCTGTAATCCCTAAACTCTAGGAGGATGATGCAGGAGGATCTCAAACTGGAGTCCAGCCTGGGCAATTTAGCAATTTAGGGAGATTGTGTCTCTCAAGAGGGGATAGGGGCTGGGAATGTAGTTCAGTGTTAAGTCCTTGGGTTTCATGCGCAGCATTGGAAAAACAATATTGAGGCAACCACTTTGCTCAGACTTGTGCAGGGCAGAGGATGGAAGTGGGTCAGTGGGTGGACTTTGGCCCATCCAGTGGGAGAGGCAGTGAGATGCGGGCTTAGCTTTGCTTTTATATTTTATTTTTGGCGATAGGGTCTCACTATGTAGACCAGGCTGGCCTTGAACCCGTGGTGATGCTCCTGCTCAGCCTTCCCGACTGCTGCAATCACAGGTTTGCACCATCACGCCCAGATCTCACTGCCCAACATCGCCATGCCTGAGAGGAAGGCGGCCCAGCCCGGGGACCCAGGAGCCGAATTACCCTTGGTTCCCGGAGCATCGGAGCTCAAGGCTGCTGGGAGCCGGAAGCGCGGACAGTCGGCCTCCGTTCTGCGCAGGCGCAGCCGGGGACCCGCGAGGTCAGGCTCTTGGGGCTGCGCGGCCCGCGGCTGCCCTCTGGTGGACACTCGGTGCCACTGCAGGCGCCTCCACAGCCTGTCCCGGCCGCGCGTGGGCTACGAGCGCGCGGATCGCTGAGACCAGCGCCCAGGCTGTGGAATGAGCGCCGGGCGGGGGCAGAGCCGGGATCCCCGCCGCGCCCCGACATCAGCTGAGCGGGCGAACGCAGCAGCTCCTCCGACACAGCCTCAGCCAACCCTAACCGGCCCGGCCCGGTCCCAACCCGGCCCCAACCCAGCATAACCCAGCCTCACCCTCCCATAGCCCGAGCTAACCGGGTCCGACCCCAACCCAGCCTGACCCGCCTTTAACCGGGCCTAACCCTCTCTGAGGCAAGAGGGTGCCCCCTAGGGGCTGGGAATGACTCGTCTACACTCTCTGGGTGAGGCCGAGTCGGCGCCGTCTCCCGGCTCGTGGCCCAGCCCCGCTCTGGATGCCCGCTGTCCCATGGACTGTGTTTCTTGCCCTTGGGGTGTCAGGCCCAGTCCTGAGCGTCGTGCTCGCTCCTGCCCTGAACGAGGCCGAGCGAGTCCCTCCTGTGCACCTGAGTCTTGCAGGGCCAGGTCTAGAAGGCTGGAAAGGACTCCATGGGGCGGCGGTACATGCTCTGGAGAGATTCGCAAACCAGCCACCCCCCGGGGTCTGGAGCAAGGCCCTGGTCACATGAAAGGCATATGGAAGCCCGGAGACGCCAGTGGCCTGGGCTGCAAGGTAGCGGGTGGGTGACCCAGCGGGAGCGAGGCGCTGGCTCTCCGAGAGCAGCTTCCTTTGTCTGCTGCACACGTTTCCCGAGGCCTGGGGTAAATACTGGGGTGCCGCCGTGAGCAAAGCGCTTGTTCAGAGCTGGTGTTCTGCGGCGTGTGTGAAGGCGGGCGTGTGTCACATACACGTGCACCCCGAACGCGATGTGGGAGACTCGCTTTATGTGAGCTGAGCCTGAGGGGCACACGCGCACACTCACGCCCGCGAAAGCACCCATGAGGTTGCAGCAGAGCTGGGAAGTTGCCGTGTCACCATGCCCTGTCCCCGCTGTTCGTGGGGACGCTGGTGTCCACTACCTGCTGCCCTGCTGCTCAGGAAGCAGAGGGCCCAGCCCGGGGCTGCAGGCTGGTCAGGAACTGGGCCTCACAGCTGGAGTGCAGCGGGCAGCAAGCAGCACTGCCTCAGTTTCCCGGGCTTCCCGCAGCTGGCTCTGCGCTGAGCCTGCAGACGTCAGATCAGAGGCAGCACTGGATATCTAGGAGTGCAAACCCGATTGCGAACCGTGCATGCGAGCGCTTAGGCTGCAACCTCCTCTGCGTCAACTCCAAACCTATTTTCCACGAAACCAGCTCAGGACGCTGGTGTGAAAGTATGCTTGTGAAAGGAGCTCAGTGCACAGCGCTCCCTAACCCAGGCTTCCTAACGATCACAACGACTAGGGTGCCTGCTTATGTGTCTGCTGAACCACAGTCTTTGTTGTATTGGGGAGAACTCCTCCTGCTTATTGAAGGGGAAGAGTTCAGCACGAAGTGGCGTGGCCAGAGGTGTGCCTCCTCACCTCTCAGTCACTGTGTCCCTTGGCTGCATCCAGAGGCTGCGCTGGGTGGTGCCCTGTCCCACCTGGGTGTACGACGTGCTGTGATTTTGAACAATGATGAAATCAACGTGTGATGCGTCACTCACATTGTGTTCTTGTCATCCAGTGGCTCAGGACTGCATACCAGAAACTCTTCGCTCAAAAGCTTGCCACTCAGCGGGACGGTGGACGCCTGTCTTAGCCTCTTTACAGGTGCTTCTGTAATCTCTGTGTTCATTGTTTCCACTCTTGATTTCTTCCAAAGGGAGGCTTGTAGAAAACTCCGATTCTAAAATGGTGCAAATCCTTTCCACAAAAGGCATCTCGGATTCAGTCGCTGCTGCTGACTTATTGATGGCCATGACCCGCGGCCTTGGGGAGGCGGAGGGCAGCCCGCCTGGCCTATATTAACGAGGTGTCCTCCCTGTGGTGAAGAATAGAACAGACGCTGCCCGTGCCTGGATCAAAGCACACGAGCAATCACAGTGTCTCTGGGTTAAACGGATCAGCAGCGGGGGCTGGGCAGTCGGCCGAGGCCATGGAGCCTTCTAGGAGGGAAGACTGGTCTGCAGAGAAGCCTTCTGTGGAGAGGATTTCTGCTCCCTCCAAGGTGCTCCCTGCGGTTCTCTGCTGTTCACCTTTCCTTGGGGAAGGGAACTCAGCCCTCTGCTACCTCTCTGCGGAGTCCCTGAAGCTTAAAGAGAGAGTTAAGGTGGGGGACCAAGAGGCAGTGGGGTAAAGGGTAGTGAGGCAGGGAGGGCAGGAGACACTGGTTCCAGGCCTGAGTACCCCCATCTGTCAACGGAGGACGCTGCATACAGTCTCACACTCTGTCCACTGCGCTGAGTCTATCTCTGCACACAGGCAGCTGGGCTATGCTGCCTTCAGACTTCCTATGCTGTTGTGAGCCCAGGCGAAAGGACCGCTGTCAGAGTTGTGGGTCTGTGGCCAAAACTTCCGTGTGAACCTGCTCCCTGGGGGAACTGGGAGGAGGCAGGCGGAGGACGGGGTCTTTATCCTCTCCCCCCCCCCCCCGCTTCTGCTTGCTGGTCCACAAACCAGCACTGGCTTCAGAAGGGATTAGTTTGGGGATTTTTACCTGGAAAAAATAGTTGAGGATCTTAATGTCTGTGCCTCTCAATGTCTGTGCAGTTCTAGAACAGAAGCCCTGGTGGTGTGGGGTGTGCAGATGTTTAGCTTGGTTAGAAGGACCTGCAGATCGGAGGATGCTGGGAGGACACAGCCGGATGCCCCTCGTGAGAGTGCTGTGTGCTGGTGTCTGAGTGTGTGTGCGTGCCCCAAATTCACCCAAGACCTGAGCCTTCTGTCTCCTCCTGTGTGAGCCGAGGTGGAGCAGGGAGATGTAGACTGGGAGAAATGTGCCAGAAAATAACACACTTCCTTGTGGAAATCACTGAAGTATTTCCTTTTGTGTGTGAGCACCATGGCCTGCGAGCAGGGCAAGAAGAGAGACGGAGGCGGGGGATCGAAGAAAATTTCCTTTCTGATAGAAACCCAGTGTGTGGCTTCACACACACACACACACACACACACACACACACACACACACACACACACAGTTCTTGTGGGTATCCCAGACCTGTGTGGTGACTCAACTTGAACATTGTTACAGCTGGACATCTTCAGCAGCCTGAGGAGTTGTTCCAATTTACAGTTGGGAAACTGAGGCCCAGGGTTCATTAAGCTGCCCCAGTGAGTAGGGGCAGAAAACCCTGGGCTGGTCATGGATTTGTGCTTAAGTTGGTTTGGAGCTTATTTTTGCAAGGGAGAACAATATGTCATGCAATACACATATTTTATAGGATTATTTATAATAGTCACCCAAAGAATGATACACAAAAGAGTGCAGGAAACCTGTCCACACACCAAGAACGAGGAATCCAGCTGAGGGCCTGGGTCCCGTGCCAATGTCCTGCATGAGTCCAGCTGAGGACCTAGAGCCCATAACAATGCCTCTCACAAATCCAACTGGAGGCCCAGAGCCCACGACATCTCATGCATGCCCATTTCATGGATCTGTGCTGGGAAGGCCCAAAGGTCAGAGGCGGAATCTAGGAAGCCTATGCCAGTGGGATGAAGGACCTGTGCTAAGCAGGCTGAGGGATCTGCGCTGGAGCCAGGAAGCAACATCCAGAAGAACCAGAGCTCCCCTGAAAGGTACCACAGCCGTCCTCAGCAACAGTGAGGTCCCGAGCTCCTCTGATGATCAAGATGGCTGAGTTCCCATCAGGAAAGCCAACGCAGGAAGCTTCTTCAGCAGGCTGGCAGTGCACCATCTTCCCTTCTGGAGCCAGGAAGTGATGCTCAAAGTGAGGACCAGAGCTCCCCCAAAGTGAACCGAAGCTATTCTCAGTGTCAAGAAGGCCCCAAGCTCCTTGGAGGATGAAAACAGCCGAGTTCATCAGGAAAGCCAGCATGATGAGCTCCTCCCACAGAACCAACAGCTCCTTACAGCTTCCACCCGCGCCAACAGCCTTTTCTCTGCTCTCAACAGCCTAACTTCTTCTGCAGTTCTGCCTCTTATGCTGCTGGCAACAATCCTCAGGCAGGTCTCGCACACCCAGCACCAGTCCAGCTGGGGGTTATAAGTTGACCACCAGTTATCAATCCATTACAGTGCTTTTGTCTGCCGCAGCTGTCCAGTGCTTCTTTTGTGAGGGTTCCGCTGAGGGCTGTGCTCCAAGTGGGCATCGGCTTTGTGGGCTCCTGGGCTGTGATGTGCAGAGCATGCTGTTGGGGGACACGAGGAAGGCAAAGTGGGTGGGCAGCGTAGAACTGAGTGCTTCCCCTGAGCAACTTGTTTGGATTGAGGTGCATTTTGTTCACTGAGGATTGTTCTACATATTGTGCAGTGCACACATTTAGAGTGTACAGTGTGATGAAACATGACATGTATGGTCCCTGCCCCAAGAGAGAAATGAGCATTTCCATCACATGCATTTCCCAGTGCAGACTGCCCTCCTTCCCCATCTCTAGCAATATCAATTCATTTTGCCACTTCTCAAACTCCAAATACATAATGCATATTTTGTGTATATCTGGATTTTAAAGTTCAGCATGTTTTGGAGATTCACACATATGGTCATGTACACTGATAGTTCACTTTTAACTGCTGAATAATGTTGCATTGTATAGATGTATCACAATCTCCCATCCCTTTACCTGTCAGACATTTAGATTGTGTACAGTCTTGCATTTTTATAAATGGAGTTGCTCTGGAATTTGTAAATGAATCTTTGTGTGCTTTCATTTTTCTTAAGTACACACCTAGCAGTTGATGGCTAGACTGTATGGTGGGTGTGTTTACTTGGTACTATTAATTTTTAATAATTTTGCCTTTCCACTGATTATGAAATGGTATCTCATTATGGCTTTAATTTGTGTTTCCTTGGCAACAAAAGATGTTAAGTATATTTTAATGTGCTTCTTAGTTTTTTTTTACTTTTTGTGAATTGTTTAAGCACTTTGCAAATTTTTCAATTGTGAGGTTTTCTTATTATTGAGCTGTAAGAGTTTGTTCCGTGTTCTGAGTATGAGTGTTGTGTCAGGTATATAAGTTGTGAATACAGTCTCCCAGCCTATAGCTTGCCCTTTCTTTTGGTAAAAGATGCGTTTTGAAGATAAAAAGTTTTAAACTTTGGATGAAGTCTGCTTGTTGACTTTTTTCTTTCTTTCATAGTTTATGCTTTTAGGATCCTAAATATTTCTGCCTATCCCTAGGTCACGAGTATTTCTCCTATTTCATGAAGAGCCAGGGTGAATCAATGGGCAGTGGTCTGAGGTAAAGGTTTAGCCTTGTTTTCTATACAGGTTTCCAGTTGCATCATTTCCCATAGAAAAGACAGTAATTTTCTCATTAAGTGACTGTCCCTTGTCAAAAATAAACTGATAATATAAGTACCATAGAGGTCTGTTCTGGAGACACTTTTCTGTTTCTTAAATCCATCATCTTGCTTATATCACATTGTTTTGATGTCAGTTACTTTTTAAGTGAGTCAAATCAGGTAGTATAAGCTTTGATCTTATTGTATTTAAAATTTTGATATTGTCCTGGAATTTTTCTGCATAGAATTTGACTCTGTAAATTACTGTACAAAAATAATATTTATACTGAGTACCAGGACTTTGGATCTGATGTACCTTGCTTGCTCCAAACTCCCAGTGCTCCTGGTATGTTGTTCTTGTTTGTTACTTTAGCTACTCTAGGTTGCCTGTATTTCCATGCTCACCTTAGCATAAGCTTGTTAATTTTTTTAAAAGTGCTTCTTGAGATTTTGACTGTGACTATGTTGAATGTATAGAATTTTAAATGTATTGAGTATTCCCATGCACAGGCATGGTATATTTTGTTATTCTTTTAGTTCATCCTTAAAATCTCTCAGTATTGTTTTATAATGTTCTGTTAGAAGTCTTACATATCTTTTGTTAAATTATTCCTAAGTACTTTATGCTTTGATTCTATTACAAATGTTTTTATTTAAATAAAATACAATGTTTAAACACTCTCTTAAAATATTTAAAATAGGTTGGTTTCTTTCAGTTTCCAACTCAGTAAATTTCAATTTCCGGTTGTTTGTGGTGAGCAGGTAGAAGTAGAATTGATTTCTGCATATTGATCTTGTACCTGTATGCTGGGCAGATTCATGTAATTAGTATTTTTGTAGACTCCTTAGGATTTTCCATGTAGACAATCAGATATCTGTGAATATATGCAATAGCTTGTCTTCCTTTACAGTTACCTGCTTTCCCATTCTTTTATTGCCTTGCTGTGGAGGTTACAACCTCGGTAGTATATTAAATAAAATTTAGAAACGGAAACAGCCTCCCAGCCTTGTTTTCTGGCAGGACGCTAGTCCAGTCGGTCTTCTCATCTCCTTTGAGCTGCCCAAGCCTGTGCTGTGTGAGAAGTGTTGCTCTGGGGCAGCTGCAGTAGAGGTTTGCAGGTGGGATGTGAACCCGGACACTTCCTTGGGCAGGACTGCGGGTGAGGAAGGAAACACTGTCCCGGCTTGTGTCTCACGGCCTTGATTGTGGGTTCCTTCCATCTTCTCGGTAGAAGTGGAGTCTGGTAATGTGGAGTAACGTGGTAACGTTAATGGTAATGTGAAGCCAGCTGAACTTTGGAGTAGGGCCTCCTGGATGGTGCATTTGAGGAGTCCTGTTGACTTGGGTTATGATTCTCTCTCTCTTTCCCACTCCCTCTCCTGGCCCTCACTCACATCCTCTCCCTGTAACTCATAGCATTTGGGCCTTTTGGCCGCTCCTCCCTCTGCCTTCTTTCTTTCCCCACCACAGACCTCCAACACATAAGCACTCATGTATCCTCAACTGCAGACTTGCAAACCCTGGGCCAAGAATTGATGAGGACGAAGAAGATCTAGAAGGAGTGATGCACTCTGTCCTCAGAGTTTAAGATCACTGATGAAAGTCCTTAGAAGAGGGTGGGAGAAACTTCCTAACACACCTGTCAGCACCGGTGGTGATAATGAGCGAGAAGGAGGCCAGACCTGTGGACCCAGCTACCTGGGAGGCCAGCGTGGGAGGACCGCTTGAGCTCAGGTATTTGAGCCCAGTGTGGATTTCACAGCCAGGCGCCCACGCCCCCACCCCCAAAGTGCAGAGGTGGTGACGTGGTTTGAATGTGAGTTGCCCCCTCTGAGATGAATGATAATCTTAGTCCTCACTGTGAGATAGTACACAGTGGGCCCAGGGTGAATCTAGTTGGTTGATTAGGACTCTGTCCTCCTGGATACATCAAACTATACCTGCGGGGCATGGGTTAGTGGCTGAGCAGTGCTTGAGGGTTTGGCTGGGTGTTGTGTGCGCTCCTGCCTCTCACCTCATGGTGCCCTGAGCCACCTCAGAAGTGTGTCAGAGAGAAGGCCATTGCCGATGGGATCCGTGCTCTGGGACAGAACCTGAACAAAAATAAACCTCTTTTCTTGGCAGTTTACCCCTCCTGTGGTATTCGTTACCAGCAGCAGAAAGTGGGCTGTCACAGAAGAAGGGCAAGAGGGAACCAGAAGGGCCTCACAAAGTTGTACAGAACTTCTGCTATAGGACCCATCCCATCTCCCAATCTTTCCCCGGCAAACTTCGTACGCTTGTAAGAGTATCTGAGGATGTGCAGTCAGTGCCGAATATAGCCTGTATTACTGAGGTTTGGTGTGACAGAAATAGGACTCAGTCTGCTAAGCCTGAAAGGCGTATTTGGGGTCACAACTGAAAGGCCCAGAGGACTGATCTGACTGCAGGCATAGGTGAGTTCAGGACCACAGCGTGATCAGGACTTTGTCCATATTTGGGCGTGGGGGCAGCCAGTTACCCAAGGCTCATCAGCTGTTGGATTAGCACCTCCTGGAAGGGTAAAGTTCCTCTTCTGTTAGCATTAGCAGAAAAGTCCTATGGAAGGAGCTCATTGGTGGCTCAGTTACTGTGGCCAGAGGCCTGAGGAATCTGACTGGCCAGTGGAGGTCCCGTGCACACCCCTAAGGAAGGGTAGTGCCAGCCTTATCCATGCCACACAAAAGAGGGCTCTTTCACCAGAAATTAGCTGTTGGGCCTGGACAGGCAGCGCCTATACAGAATCTAATCCCCAACTCATGTGATCATCCGATGCCAATGACCTGTCCTAACTGTGCATCACTTTTGTCATCTGAAGGGGAAGGAACAGTTTTCATTTATGTCGCATTTTCACGGAGGACATGGGCTGAGAGCAGGCAGTCAGATCCTCAGTCGCAGTGCTCTCTCCCATGTGGAATACCAGGAGCACAGGCTTGGGCCAGAGCATGGTCAGTGTCCAGTATCTAGCCATGAGACCTGCATTACATGAGCTCCTCCATGGATTGCTGCCCCAATGCAAGCATAAGTAAGATTATGGGAGCCAGGAAGGTAGCATCTGGAAATATACATGGAAAACGTGCTGGAGCTGATGGAAGAGTGTTCTGCTGGGAACTGGGCTCTCAGAATTCACAACCAGGCTCTGCTGTAGTGGAGGGGTCTGCCCCCCTCCCTCTATAAGCCAGGAGGCCAGTCACTTTAACCTTCAGGAGAGCTCTGCAGGGGGAAGGCAGGTTTGGACTGTATGAAGATTATCACTGTATAAAGTCTGGGGGAGTCCAAGGATGGAGTGAAGCACATTCACCCTGAGGATGGAGGCTCCAGGTAAACTCTGTAATTTACCATGGGGCTTACCCAAGATTCTAGTTCTACCATTATGACTTTTCAGACTCATTGATCAGAAATTTATCAAGTAAGCACTGGGTCAGCACTGCAGAATGGAAACACAGATAAATAATAATAATAATACAGCAAGGAGTTTACCAAGCACCAGTATTTGCCAATCACTACTTGAGTTATTTCACTGTAGAAACTAATTAGATCTTCACACCAACCTCAGGAGAGGAGACCTATTACAGCCCCAAATTTACAGAAGTCTGTACAGAGTCTATGAAGAGGCCCTTTCCCCTGTACGAACTTGGGTAAGTTCACATAGCTAGAAAGGTGAGAAGTGATGCTCAAATGACAGGGGGAGCAAAGCATACGACACTGAATAGTCACTTTCCTGCCACTGGGACACAGCACTTGACACCTGCAACTCAAAGGGGAAGGTTATTCTTGGCCTATGGTTTCAGGAGGTTCAGTCCACGGTCAACTGGTCCCAAGGCAGATGCAGCATGGCAGAAGCACCTGGTGGAGGACATCAGCTGGACCCATAGCAGCCAGGACACGGGGTTGGGGGAGAGAAAGGGAGAGACAGAGCAAGAGAGGAGCTGGGGACAAGAATACGCTCTTCAAGGTCACACCTCCAGTGGTCCACCTTCACTAACATAGCATGAAAACCACATTCAGTTATGAGCTTATCAGTGTGAGTATAGCACTCCCGTGACCTGGTCACCACTTCTAAAATGCATGAGACTTTTGGAGGACATTTTAGCTCTAAACCATAACAAATATACTTTTTCTTGCTTGTTTTTCTAGTACTTGCAAAACAAAACATTAAAAACAAAGCAGAGCCTTACACATACTAGGCAAACACCCTGTTACTGTGCTATATGCTTGGCCCTGTGAACACTCATAGGTAAGTCTAAAACCTTGACAACACAATCTCAGCTCACTTGAGCTTGTTGGAGAGAGCAGAAAATTTAAAGGTTTGAAAATGGGATGTGTTGTGTGTATGAGACCCAGGGTTCAAAGGCAATCAGGACCCTTCTGTCTGTCCCCTATTTCGGAGGCCTAGAGCTGCTCTGGCCACCAGTGGGGTGGCTGAAGACAGATGCCCTTGGAGCCATTACTCACCAACAGGCTGGCATATCCACTTCCCTAGTCCACCTCCTTCTCCCCATTTTTCCCTTTCTCTGGTTATTGTAATTATTTGAGAATTTACAGAATAATCTGTCACCAAGTCCTCCAGAACAAATTGAATGTCAGGTTTATAAAACAACCTAATAAAGCAGATGGCATTACCCGCTGGTAAATCTCTTCCCTGTTTCCTACCCCACCCCCTCCCCACTTCAGTGTCTCAGAAAGCTGACAGATTATCCATTTACAGGCAGATTAATCCTGAACAGTATAAACATGGGGAGAAAATTACACTTTCTTGTCTCCATAATTGATAAGAAGGACACATTAATCCATAAAGCCTGGAGGAAAGGCCCATCTGTCTGCCCAGACAGTCATGGGGTGTCTGGGAAGGAAGGAGATCTGTCCATCCGTACATCTGTCTGTCTGCCTGCCTTGTCAGGAAACCATTTGCCCAGTGTCTGCCTTCCCTCTCCCTGGTCCTAGAGCCTGGGTCTGGCCTCCTCAGAGAGCTGCGCATCCTCAGCCAGGAGCTGGCATAATGGAGGGTCCACGCTCAGGATTCCAGGCCAGGAGCAGAGAGCCTGCAGCTTTCCTGCTTTCTTCTCTCTGGGCACGCTGCCAAGGGGCATGTCTGAGAACAGCGCTCCGCCGTGCTCCTCCAAGCTAGCATTAGGTCCACTGCCCGGGAGGGGTCTAGAAGAATTTGTTAGTGAGATTCTGAGTTAGTTCCCTGCTTGATTTCTACTATTGCTTCACAACTTCTTGTGTATATGCACACTTTTTTCCCTTTCTGTTGCTTTGCCTGTGAGAGACAGCTGGAAAGCAGGAGGCCTGTCAGAGCTGTCAGGAAGTGTCCTGCAGCCCACTCCCAGCCCACTCCCAGCCCACTCCCGCTGCACAGGAGATGGGTGGAGCGGGTGCTGAGTAGATTCTGCTGCAGCCACAACCGTCCCTTGCCAGCTCAGAGCTGGCCCTGCTGGGGAGAGTCGCACTGCACTGCCCCGCCCCACCTGGAGGGTTTAGGGTGGGCTCCTCTGTCCTGAGGTCAGGGCAGCTTAGTGTGGAGATGGAGGGAGCCTGGGAGGTGAGGGGATTTACCCAGAGTGGGGAGAAGGCACAGCGGAGGTCCTGGCAGATGCCCCTGCTGGCCCAAAGGACCCTAAGGAGACAGAGAGGAAATAAAAAAGAAATGGCAGGGGAACAGGCACGCTTCAGGCCCAGGGGAGAGGCGAGATGGCAGATGGGTTAAGGGAGAAGTAGAGGTCTGAGGCAAGTGCTCACCACTTCTGCCTCCAGCATGGGGGCGCAGCTGTTTGGGCCTGGAGATTCGACTCAGTCTCTAACACGCTGTTGGCCCCAGCAGAGTCTAGGTGTCAGGCTCCCTACAAGTGGATCCGTTCCCAAGAGTAAGCCCGCTCACTGGTGCACTGCGCTATATAACCCCAGGTCCCCGCCCAGCCCCGGGCTCCAGGCAGCTTCTCTGAAGAGGCGCTGGCTGGAGAAGGGCCACCTGGGGCCCAGGCCACTCCCACTGCGGGTGTCCACGGCCCAGAGGCTCCCAATTGTTCTAGTCTTGTCCTTGGTGCCCCAAGTTCTTTGTACAAAGGACGCCGCTGCCCTGCCTGACACGCAGGGGGCTCCCCACCATTGGAGCCCTGCGGGGCTGAGCTGTTCTCGGGGCTCCCGCTACCGCTACCGCAGCCAAAGATGCTGCGTGCTGAGCTCAGCAGCAGCCCCTGGGTTCACCTTGGGGGTGTGATGCTTTCTCCCATCCCTTCCCTGTCCGGCTGCTCTTTCTCCTGGTCTTTGTATTTTTCCCTCTTGTCCTCTGTATTATGAAGCATCTACTGCGGATCTGATACAATCCCGGTCGAACTGTAAATATTAGCTCATGTCAGTGCCAAGCTTTCCCTTTTAAAATAAATGATTTAGTTCTACATATATAAGGTATTTAAATTGACAATTATAATTTTAAAGGAGGAAAAAATTAGCAGCTCTGACCCCTGGGTCCTGCAAGCTTGAAAATAATATCATTCCATTTTCACTGACTAATTTTAATAAAAAATTATTACAACATGAATTGTAAAGTAATGATATGTAAATTATCTACAGAAACCAACAAAGCACTTAATTTTAGTCCCTTAAATGTAGTAATTAATGTTAGATGAACATCTAAGGTTTGGAGGGTTATTTTTAATAGGTGTAAGTCTGGGTGATAAAGTGAAATTTTCCATGTATTTTTGTCTAAATGTCTCAAGCCACTTCAACCAATTAACTTGTTTCTGTCTGAGGAGGCAGCTTTTGTGTTCGTTTAGTGCACAAAGCTGAGTTTTCAGTCTGTCACTTTATCTCCACAGCACTGTAAGACAGAGGCAGCTTCCCCAGTGCTGTCCAAAGAGCCGGGGTTTCTTTTTGTTTTTGTTTTAAAATGGAAAGCCCCGGTGTTTGTCACTCTCAGAAGACACAGGGAAAGTGGGGAATGTTCTTTATGCTCTTTCAAAACAAAGCAGAGCAAGCACATGTGCATGAGAGCCATGAGACAAAGCCGTCTGGTTAAACAAAGAAAAAAAGAAATTAAAAACAAACAAATCATGAACAACAAACAATAAAACACATAATGCGAAAGAGCACCAGAGAAAGCAGCAGGTTCTCTGACGGTTGGGCCCATCCAGTTTCCTCCACCTGCCCTGGGCCTCCCCTGCCCGCGTGGTCCGTGTGTCCCTGGCGTCTCCCCCGTTTCCCCTGGTGGGGCTCCCGGGGGAGACTCTTCTTCTGGACCCTCACCAGATGTACTTCGTGCTTCTGTTTACATCTTATTGAAGTTTTATTCTTTCCTATGCTTGCAGATGCAAGAGTCAAGGAGCAGAGGGACGTAAAGCATAAAGGAGAATTCACCATGCAAACATAACTATTACAAACTAACACAAACTTAAGAGCTGCTCCAATCCTGAGAATAAAAACAATAAAAAGGAGGCCGGATGTGCTAGCACACATCTGTAATCTCTTGGGAGGCTGAGGCAGCAGAATGGCCGAGAGTTCAAAGCCAGCCTGGGCTACAGAGTGCGTACTGAATTACACAGCAAGACCCTGAACTACAGGCTGAATTACATAGCGATATTCAGTCTCAGAAACAGAAAAACAAACAAACCCTAACTCCCCCAAAACAAAAATAAATGAACCTTACTACATAACATGAGTCTCAAATCATTATTGTGAATGAAAGAAACCACACCCCCAATACATACTATGTAAAATTGTCTCTACAGAATTCTGGAAAATGCCAGAAAGCAGAGCAGTGGTTACTTAGAAATATAGGCAGAGGTAGGGAAGGATGTCAAAGAGCACAAATACATTTTTCAAAGTGATAGAAAAAATTTATAATCTTTAGTACTCATTTTATCTATATGTACATTTTGTCAAAGCAGAACAAATGATGGGTTAGTGTACTTCAGTTATATAATAATGTTTGGAGAAAAAAGTGAATGCTTAAAAATTAGGAGTACATAACCTATAATAAGCCTTTCTTCCTTTTAAGAAAGATCAGGAGTTCATACTAGTACTTCTACTTCCAACCCAATACTCCAGTTTTTTTCTTCTTTTCCATTTAGTTATCTGCATCTCATTTTTTCCTCAGTGATTCTGTCCAAAAGGTTCTCAACAATATCAGAATACAGGCCCCTTGCTCATTTTGGTAATGCATGTGTTATGGTTTGTGTCTGGATGTCCCTCAAGCCTCATGCAGTCATGGGGCGGGCTTCTAGAGTTTGTGATTGATTAAGGTCCAGTGTTGGAATTATGCGTGTGAGCGCTACACCCGCCCCAGGACAGCTTGTCTGCATATGTAAGAGGGGGGAAAGAGCCTGCTTGCTGTGCTCCTCTCTTTTGCTTTGGTTGCTTTTGCTGTCTTCTGCCTCCATGAACAGTTGCCCTCTGCCATGTGCCACCCTGACTTGGAGCCAGCCAAGTATGGACTGAAACTTCCACAAACTGTGAGCTAAATAAACCTTTCCTTTCTTAATTTTGGGCGTTGAGTGTTTTGTCTCAGCAATGAGAGAAAAGTAACCAAGAAACATGCAAAGTAGTTTTGGGGATTACCATACCCAGAGCATTTTCAAGACTATACTATAGAAAAGGTTCAACATTTCTTTGCAGTTATTTTACTTAGGTTATGCTTCACTGAGGAAATACAGTCAAAATACCGTGTTTAAGCTTTCTTTAATTGATTGTTCCTTTTTCATGAAGAGAACTTATCAATGTGGTATAGCTAGGTTCATTTGTTCCTCTTTATATTCAATTTTAATTTTTTCCCCTCATTTTTAAGAATTGTCTTTTATTTGTGTATGGTAAATATTTGCATGGGTCAAAATCAAAATTAAGCAAAAGTGACAATTTGAAAAGTTTCTTTCTCTTCTTTAGGCATTTCTTCATTATTTTAACTTGCTCCAGGTAGGTGGCAAATTACACTGGCTTCTGATTTATTCTTCCTGGGTTTTGTTTTGCAAAAAATTTAATATATTTTTAATTTACTATCTTTCTTTCAAAAATGTAACATGCTTTCTATGCTATTTACTTAAAAGATACTGGAAATCACATCAGTTTACAGAGCTAGTTCTCACTTTGATAGCTGTAAATTATGCCATTGTGGTTGTGCAATAACTTCTCCCAATCTACTAGGCTTCTCCACATGTAGGTTGTTCTCCACATCTTGTTATTATAAGCAATACTGTGATGAATAATCTTGTGCATGTTTCATGTTTTGGGAGATAGCTTTTCAAAGTTAACGAACGTAAATTGGATTATTGGCAGAAAGGTTAAGCACCTATGTAGTTGTGTTAAATATTGACAAATGTTAGATATGGTCTGAAATACAGTCGCTCTGTGGGTTATATCATTTTGTATGCCCACTTGCATTGAATCTGAGTGACTGCTTCTCTGTATCTTAACTTTTACTTTTTTAACTATGATTATTGCCATTAATTTAAGATCTATAGTTATGTTTATTTGCTTTGATAATGTCTACAATTTCATTTCTGATGTTATAGCTGGGCTTTTCTCTTTTGCTTATCTTTCAACTGATTCTTGCTTTTTTGGATAACAATAAACTTTGCTAAGTAACTTACTTATTTTTCCACTGTGTTTCTTGCAAGTCACTTTTCCAGATTTATTCCTTTCTTTGTTAACCAGTCTTTCAATAGTCCTTGTAGCATGAAGTTGCATGTGTCAGACCCGAGGCCTCACATGCCCAGCATCTGTGTCACATTCTTGTGTGTAAATGAGAGTTCGGCTGAACAGGAAATTCTGAATTCACTGGTTTTCTTCCTTTAATGTTTTGAAAACATTCTTCTCTGTTTGCCTACATGCAATATAGTCTTTAGAAATTTGATAGGTTATGACTCCTTTACCTTTTCATATGGCTGTTTCTTTCTGTAAAGTTTTAGAATTATTTGTCCTGGGTCTTTTATATTCTTAGTTTCACTAAAATATGTCAAGATATGGGTTTTCCTTTATTCCACTTGGCATTCTTTAAGTCCCTGAAATCTGAGGTCTTTTGTCCTGAATTGTTATTTCTTAAAATATTTCCTGCCCTTCCAATTTTTTCTCACCTTCCTGGAATCACATCAGTTGGATATTAGTACCTTTATTTATTTACAACAAGTCTTAACTTTTATCACCATCTTCTCTTTCTGCATCTTTTCTGCTGCCTTTGAGCAGAGCTCTTCAACCTGGTGTTCCGATCTCTGATGTCAAATCTGTTTTCGCTGGCATCTGCCCAGTGACTCATCCCACCTATTTATCTCAATTATTTTCCATATATATCAGTTATTTGTTTTGACTTACTCCACTGCTTCGTACTTTAATATTATATGCCTTAATGTCCAATCATCTTGACCCATAAGCTTGTGTGCCCTCGGAGCTGTCCTTACCTGTGTGGTGATGTGCAGCGGGAGGGTCGGGAGTCCTCGTTTTACTTCCTAGTGAATTTAAGGGATGGGGGAGAAGATGAGCTCCAAAGCAGAGACCATCGGCTGCACTGGAACCCTCTGGACTCCTCCCAGACACCCGCTGCCTCCGCCCCAGTGCAAGGTCTCCATCAGCTGCCCCTCCCTTACTGCGCGCCCCTCTCTCTGGGACCCTCCTTTGAAAGAAACAGATCTGGCAGCTGGATCCCTGCGATAGGTCCAGCAGCCTTCTGGGTGTGGAATTGATGTGTGGGTACCAAAGCACCCCTGGAAGTCCACAGCTCGTTTTGTTACCGTTTATCTCTGCAGAGGTTGAAGACTTCTATTATAATATTCCTGGAATCCTGGTGCTTGGTCATCTCAAGGTGAGTTTGTGTGTGTGTGTGTGTGTGTGTGTGTGTGTGTGTGTGTGTGTGCACGCAGGGGTACAAAAACCACAACTTGGAGCAACTGGTCTACCACTGGGGCTTCTCTGTTCTCTATTCCCATTCATGTGCACACCCACCCCTTCTGTGAATGCACCCGTTCTCAGCTTATTGGACCCCTTTCTCTGCCTGGAATTTTTCAAAGTTTCATCTTTAGATTCTCAGCTCCATGACTTAATTTCTCTGCTGTCACTTCCCTGTGATGAATTTCAGGGAAGGCAGCCCTGTGCTCATTGACTGTCTTTCGTCATGGCAGTGACTCACTGTTTCTGGGGAGATGCTCAGTCTTTGAGATGCCTTCTCCTTCCTCTCAGTCCCCTCCACTGGGCCCACAGGGCCGTGTGCAACTGTGGGAGAGGACTGTCTTCTCTCCACATCCTCCCAAATCGGGCTGCTTTCTGCTGGAATGGCTCAAGTGGGCTGGCGCCTGGTGACCCTTGGAGGCTGCCCATGGCACCCACCCTCAGAGTCTGTGTCCAGACTGTGGCACCTCTGGGCTCCTCCCTAGGGCATGGAGAGGTCCCTGTCATCCCTGCAGGCCTTGGTCAGACAGCAGCAGTGACTGATAGCACAGCCTCGTGCTCACTTCTACAGCAAGCATCTTCCTGGTGGTTGTGTCTGTGTTCTGTCCCACCCGGGCGCGGAACAGCTGGAGCCCCCTTCCCCCCCATCTCAGTTAAACCTGAGTTAAACCTGGGTGCTGGAATTCTCTTCCATTGGAGCTTCCAACCTCCCTAACCCACACCTGAGAGTGTGAGCCATTCTTCTATTGTTCCCATCCCCACATCTAGGTGTCTCCATGTTCTCCCATTCACCAGAACCTACAGAGTTCGATTCCAATTCCTCTTACGACCTCTCTCCCCGCTCATCCTAAGTGTGTTTGCTTCTGTCTCTGTGCTGGAGCAGGAGCACAAGCCCCCCAAGGTGAGCTCTGTGTCGTATTTTTTCTTGCACTGCTCAGTGTCTGGCCTTGGGCTCAGCATAGGATAAGCACCAGATAAATGTGTTGAATCACAGTGAATAATACAAGCCAAAAAGGAGATAAGTGCTTTAAAAGAAATGTTTGGGAGAGAAAAACATTATTTATGGTTTAAGAATGTGGAAAGATTTCTTAATAAGGTGACATGGGACAGTGCTGACGGATGGGAGGAGAATGCTTGGGAAATGGGGACATCATAAACACAGGCATGAAGATGGAAAGGCATGGGTGTTTGTTCCTTTGGGGTGGAAATCATCCTTTGGGTTTCTTTGCTTGCGTAGTGCCCGGATATAAGTGGTGTTGATCATCAACTGTGAGGAATGGAATCAGAGCTCTTTTGCTCACATCCCTAGGAAGGTGGGCTGACAGCCACGGTGCCCAATAGTTCAAAGATGACATTAGGTCAGAAAAAACAGGGCCTTTCCTTGGTTACAGATACACCCAGCATTGAAGTACTTCACATCTTGTATCAGCTGAAGTCCCTGCAGGAGCTCAGTGACACACCTAGTCCAGGGAGGGAAGAGAATTTAAGGATATTAACAAAGGCATGGCTGTTAAAGAAAACCAACAAAATGCAGTAAGACACCACAGGGCTACCAAGTCCCATCCCTAGGTCCTCAGGAAGAGAGGGGAGGAGTCATCTTTTGTGAAGGAAAAGGCTGCCCACCCAGAATTTTGCTTCTCTTGGAGGCTCCGCCGAGGAGGGGAGTATATGCACATGGGTGTGCACACGAGGGTGTCATCCTGACCTCTGGAACCCTCACCAGGGCCTCCCACAGGCTGAACTCAACTAGAAGGCTCCCAGGGTGCAAAGCCTGGGTGTGGAACAGCTGGAGCCCCCCGCGCGCGGGGGTGGGGGTGGGGGAGCGTCTCAGTTAAACCTCACAGCAGCAGCCCAGTAGGATGACTTTCACTATGAACAGACCTGTGTTATCCAAGCTACTGTCAAAAAAAATAAAACCAGAAAGATTGACTTGACTAAGATCAAAAGGCTACCACAAAGATTTGAGTCTTCACTCTTTATAGGAACGATTCTGTGAATGTGTGTGTGTGTGTGTGTGTGTGTGTGTGTGTGTCTGATTGTGTGAGTGTGAGTCTAGCCCCTGGGGAGGCATCCAGGAGGATCTTGACTAGATTATGGGCTGGGAATTGGTCCTGGGCTGGGACAGAGGAGGGATGTCAGGACCTATGCCAGAGGAAGGGACACAGAAGGGGAGTTGTGACCTAGAGTCACTTAATCTTAATGAGGGCCTAGAATAAGTTTATATCCTTAAAAATGTCAAGGACTCCAACAAGTTTTGTTTATATGTGTTGACTTTCTAATATAATTTCCCCCTATTAAAATTAAAACAAATATAAAAACACGAATTTTCAATTAAAAATAACAATAATAAGCATAGTGCATGTTAATATAAATAACATATTTTTATGAAGAATTGTTTTTAAAAAATTAGCAAGAAGGGTGGCATTGGTTCACATCGTCACAAGCCCCTTTAAAGTCTGACTGACTCTCCACCTGCTGTTGCCGTCAGTCTGTTGGGATGTGTTGCTTGGATTAAAATACGTGAGGAAAATTTGGCCTCATTCAGATATGTTGTTGGAGAAAAAGTAGAGGTTTTAAAAATTTTTTTTGAAAGATGTTTTTGAAAGAATTGTGGTTATTCATTTCTAACATTAGACTTAATTCCATAAATGTGATTTCCTTGTCACCTCTGTACAACGTAGAAACTCTATCAATGAACCTTCTATACATTAGTGTGTGTTTTGCACAAAATGTATGAAAGCAGTACATGGTTCCTACACTGCTAATAGTATTTTGTTTCATGCATAACCCTGCAGAACCACACACTGGGCATTCGGAAAATGTCACTCCTCTGAGTTGTAAGTTTTCCAGATGTTAACATGTTTCATTATACAGGATGTCTTAAAAAACAAAACAAAGGAGACTGGCTACTATCTCCACTGACCTCATCAGGAAAGATTCTAAGTAAGTTGGGAAGCTACCAAGTTCATGATGGTGAACACAAATAATTCTAATGTTCCCGTGAAAGCTCAGATTGGATCACTGGCCACAAATCTGCCAATTGTTTTCCTTAAAGTGAGGGACTTGGCTGGGCGTGGTAGTGTGCACATGCCTGTAATCCCAGCACTCCAGAAGCTGAGGCAGGAGGATCACTGTGAGTTCAAGGCCAGCCTGAACTGCATAGTGACACCCTGTCTCAAGAAAACAGAAGGAAAAAAAAGTGAGTGGCTCACTTTGTTTAGTTTCAAGACAATTTCTACCAAAAACAGAAGTCTGAATAATCATGGCTTGTCAGTTGTTTCTTAAAGAAACGTAGCATTTCTGGAGAACTCCTGCTTTCCAGGCTGGCTCCCAAGCTTGCTCTCTGCTGGAGCTGAGCACTGGGCCTCAGCCTGTGGAAATGCCTGTTGCTTAGCTACTGTTAACATAACATATCGGAAAAAATGTGTACTCAAGGGTTGAGATTTAATGAAATTAATCATTTCATCGATTCCAAGGAAATTTGTAAATAAAAATGGCTTACAAAACGGTGAGTGTGTACTGAGGAAGAGGGAGCGTGCTGTCCCTGAAGCCTGGGGCCACTCTGCTCAGGAGCTGTGGACAGTTTCGGCCACCCTTGTCCTTTGTGCCCCAGTGCAAACGTCAACACAGTAGAAATGACAAGTGTCTTAAAACTATCATAAAAATATTTGACCCATGGACACCTGAAAGTGTCCCAGCGAACTTTTGCTGTGTGGGGGCCATTTCAGGACGTGCAGAGCTGGGGAAGGAGTAGATGGGCCCGGGCCGGGAAGACAGGGCGCCCCCTGCTGGAGGGGCTGCCTTTAGCCCCTTCCCGGCACCCATCCTCCATTCTCAGCAGCGGGGCCTCTGCTGCCCGGAGTGCCCCACATGGAGGTGGCGGCTGTGTGAGGTGGGAGTCAGGCCTCCCCTCTGAAGCTTATCTGGGTCGGAGGACATGGCCTCAGCCATGGGTGGGGCAGAAACCGAGGGAGAAGAAGCCTTGTGCAGCAGGAGCTGCTAGAAGAGGAAGCCCAGAGGACCCGCCCAGGGGGTCCTTAGCGCATGCTCCAGGGGCAACACCTGTGGGTGGGGTCCACCTGCCCGCTAGGCACTCATGACCTTTTGGAGGCTTTGGGGCCCTCAGTGGCGCTTCCTCTTGGGGCACAGGAAGGCTAATTCAGTAAGTGGACAGGACAGCATCGCCTCCTCGTTGGGCTCACAGATCTAAGTGAGGGGCGCCAATTGGTTTTGAGTCTCTGCATTGGATTCTATTTTAATTTAAAGCCCTGCGCACATTTCCAGGCTTACTAAGCAGCAGCCTCCTGTACAGTGCACAACAGCAGTAAGTTTTAGGTGTGATGACTCAGAGTTCCCAGCCCCAAACCTGTGTGTGGTCCACCCCTCAGCTTCCTCCAGAGATTCCTGATGCCCTCCTTGCATCCCTGTGTGCTTTAAACTTGGCTCAT
This sequence comes from Dinomys branickii, assembly GCA_004027595.1. Taxonomy (NCBI): domain Eukaryota; kingdom Metazoa; phylum Chordata; class Mammalia; order Rodentia; family Dinomyidae; genus Dinomys; species Dinomys branickii. The sequence goes on along the minus strand of PVLD010001627.1, from coordinate 18,160 downwards.
GAGTCATGCCCTCCACAAATCTCTCTCCATGACACCAGCCCGCCTGCCTGGCCACCCCCAAAATCTGACCTGACTCCCTCCAAATTCCTCCAGGACTCAAAATGCATCAAGTTACCATCGCAACACTTGGCCTGTGCTCGATTCTCTGCGGGGCACCTTGCACAGTGCTGCTTGTAACTAGTGTGATGGAGGTCACTCTCTTTCTCCTCTCTCTCTCCTCTGGCTCTCTGTTGGTCAGCTTCTCTGTCACTGGAACAAATCACTGACTCCTGCAGCTTAAAGGAGGGGTTACTTTGGGCTCACAGTTTCCGTCCTTGATCGGGTGGCTACAAGACAGAAAGGGCAAGGCAGGCGGCCTGGTGGAGGAAGTTGCTTTAACCCAAGGCAGCAGGAAGAAAAGCAGACAGAGAGAGAGAGAGACAGAGACAGAGACAGAGACAGAGACAGAAACAGAGACAGAGAGAGAGACCAAAGGGCCAGACAGAGATGTATACTGAAAAGGCCCCCACAAGGCACCTGCTGCAACCAGGACCCGCCTCCTAAGAGCTCTTCTAGTTAGGAACTCAGCTGTGGGTCAGTTGTGGGTAAGTACAGCACCCCTGAGACCCAATCACTTCTGAAAGCTCTGCTTCTGATGACAAGAGATGGGGGTCACATTTTTTATCTAAACCATAACAGGCCCCAGTATCCGCTGTCAGTAAGACCTGTTGATCCTGCTTGCAGCCCATAACCCCCACCCACTGCCTCTTTCCTTCTTCGTGACCGGCTCGCCAGTCCAAGCCACCTCTGTCTCTTGCCATCCTGCCATGGAGCTTCTCTCTGCTCGCCCCAGCACCGCCCCATTAGAGTATCAGCTGCATGAGGGGGGCCCTGCAGTTACGTCTGGCTCTCGGCCTTCAGGACCTGTGCGATGCCTGCCTACTGGGATCCTCCCTGTCACTTCTGCCTGAGTGACAAGGCATGACAGCCGCCCTGTGGTTGATGTTACTGTCATTAGGTAACAAGCCCGGACCTCTGAGCTCACTGTGAAAGGGCGGCCGAGACCCCAGCCTGCGCACAGGTCCCCAGGCCCAAGCACTTTCTGCTCCCCCCGGTGCTGTTGCGTACACTCCTCTCCACCAGGGCCACACACGCACTCTCTTCTTGTACCTGTATGCCTTGTTGGTGTCTGTAATGTATAATAATTACATATATTTATGGGGTCCAATGTGGCAATCTGATACACATATTCGGTGTGTGACGATCAAATGGGGGTGATTAGCATTTCTGTCTCTTAAAATATTTGTCATTTCTTTGTGTGGGGAGCTTTTAGGATCCTGTCTTACTTCTTTATAAAATACATTATAAATTATTGTAAATCAGAGTCACCCCACTGAGCCGCAGAACACACCCGATTCCTCTTATTTTGGTTCCTGTTACCCAGCCTTCTCTCAACCTCCTCTCCTCTACCTTCCCGTCTCCGGGAACCCCTTTTTGCTACAGGTTGGATACAGGTTTTCTACTCTGAAATTCAAGTTGAAGCTTAATCTGAATTAAGAGACGTTAACTGGGTGGAAACTCTTACCCGATTGTTTGATCGGAAATGGTTGTGTGTGGGCACACAAAGTGGGAATGGAAGCACATGTGCGTGTGTTCCTGTGCACACGAGTGTGCTGCCTAGGGAGTGCCAGGGAGGGTGTGAACGGTCAGTGGGTCCCAGGAGGCCTGAGAGTCTGTGGGAGCAGAGGCGGGGCCCCGGGCACAGGGCCACTGCGGCCGTTTGGTGCCTGAGACTCTGCCCCCTGCTGGTGGAGGGTCTGCATGCCGCTTTACACGCGCGAGCTCGGAGTTAGGGGACAAACCAGGAGGGGAGCGCGGAGGGTGTACAGCGGTACCAGCTTTATTCCGCCCACTGCCTTCCCGCCCCCACTTGCGGGGAAGAGCTGCTTTCGGTGCCAGCCCCGCCAGCCCAGTCCCATAGCCCAGCAGAAGGGATGTCCCCACTCGGCTTCTGCAGTCCTGGCCTGGTGACAATATGTGTCGCCTTCCCAGTGCCTCCCGCTCCCTCCCTACAGCCGCTTTGCTTTGGCAGGTGTGAAATATTAATTGCTTCACTGGGGACCGGGCTCTTTCTGTCTGTCGTGTCTGACCAGAATATCATTCTTTTCTGCAAATATAATTACTGGGGGTGGGGGCGAGGGGGGACTGCAAGGTAGGGAGGGACAAGCACGACGAGAAGGAGGGGTATGGAGAGAGGTTGCGGCATATTTTCTTAATCGTCTCTCGCCTGTCTGTTAATTAGGAGCTGCGCTTTGCTACATGCTGCGATATTTTGGTTAATTATGAAAGAGAAAAGGACAAATTTGTCACGTCTTTTGTTTTTGTTCCACCACGTCTTGTGGTGACAGCATGTGAAGGCTGATGGACTGCTCAGGCGACGGCGCCAGATGCCTGCACAGGCCAGAGGCAGGCCCGGGGGCCCGGGGCCAGGATGGACAGTGGCCACCGGCAGAGCGAGGAGTCTGTCTAGGCCAGGGTCACAACAGACAGATACACAGTCGTGAGTGTGAGGGCAGAGCGCCTGCAGGGGGAGCTCGCAGCTTTGCCGGCAGGAAGCCCAGGGATATGCTCGCTCCTGCCCGGTGGCCTTCTGCACAACCCCCGGGGATCAGGGCTGGACTTGCAGCTGGCTCTCAGCTCAGGCAGAAAGGTGGGTGAGCGGTCCTGGGGCCCTGGAAGGGGCAGGCACACACACACGGGGGAGGGGAGGCAATCACATGTGTCCGCCGTGATCCTCTCCCAGCCTGGCACAGAGGAGTCTGTTCTCCCTGCTTATTCACTGGCCACGGCCCCACTGTTTGGTCAAAGCCTAGTCTACATGGTGCTGGAAAGATAGTTCTTAGATGTGATTTGCGATGACAACTAGTAACGCAGGCTGCCCTCCTTAGTGTGGGTGGGTCCTGGGCGGGTCCTGGTGAAGGCCTGAGGAGCAAAGACGGAGGCTTGCTGAAGAAAGGGTTCTGCCTCAGAACCGCAGTATGGAAACAATGCTTGAGTTTCCTGCCTGCCAGCCTGGGCTACAGACGTGAACTTGCCAAGCCTGCGACTGAACGTGCCAGCTTCTGAGACTTACTCCGTCTGCCCGCCTGTCTGCCCCTGTCAGTTCCGTTTCTCAGTTGGACCCTGTCTGATCAGTGCCCTGCTGTAGCCCTGGCACCTGGGTATGGGGGTCTCTGCTTCCCTGCCTGTCTCCTCCGGAGGAACTCTACGGCGGAAACCGAGCTGGGCCCTGTGGCTTGCAGCTTCTCTAGGCCCAGCAGAGGGCCTGCCGGTAATCGGCCTTACTGTGTATTTGTTGAATATTGAATGAATTCATTTGGGAAAAGAAAGACCTACATCCCTGAACCAATCAAATAACCACCCAAGACAGCACAGGCGGTGGCTGACTTATAAATAGGTTGAGTTCCAAAAATTCATCTGAGTTAGTTGTCTGAAGCTTTTTCCCATAACAACAAGGATATCAGCATTGGCAAGACTCCTGGGCTGGCTGCCAAAAACCTATTTAACCCAAAGTATAGATTAAGCATGTGCATTTGCCATGAAAAATAGTGGAAAACAATACTCTTGCAAAGCTAGTAATTAAACGAGAAATATGATAGTATTGAATAAAAATAGGTGGAAATTTCATTTTGAATATCGGAGTTGGAGAAAAGAATGGTTAGAAAAGGATGAGCAAGGAGAGACTCTAATGGAAAATCTGGGTGGAATTTCTGCGTATTTTCAAGGGTTTCAGAACTCATACGACTGAGTCCTTGATCTCATTTCTCCTCAAGGGTTGTGGTCACTCCACTCCCGGATTGCTTCTTGAGGCTCGGTTAGGGCGTAGCTTGTCACACACGGAACACGAACAGAGACAGAAGGAATCGTGGGTGCTGGGGCAACAGTTACAGCGGGAAAACCAGTGTAGAGCCTGAAAAGTGTGCGCGGTGTGTCAGTGGGATGACCCGCAGCTTCGCTGAACCTCAGGGGTGCGGCGCTGTGGTTCACAAGTGTCACCCCAAAGGCGTGGGATTTGGAGGGCTGTGGCCCTCAGGGGTGAAACATAGCGATGAATTAACTCACTGAGGATTCGGAGTGGGATATGCGGTTAGAAGGGGGGCTCTGTGGGAGGAGAGGGGTCGCTCGAGGGTGTGTTGTCTGTCTCTCCTGTCTGTCTGTCCCTCTTCCTTCCCAGCTGCCGTACGGCGAGTGCACGGTTCCTCCACCATGCTGTTTCTTAAAGCCAGCTAACTATGCACTGAAACCGTTCCTCCTTTAAACTGCGTGTGTCCCAAAGACAAAAAGCCAGCTAATGCCAAGGCTGACCCAGAGACGGAACAGGACAGCGCCCAGCTCTGAGGGGCGTGAAGGGCACGTGGGGCAGAGACCATGAGTCAGCAGTTCCCAGGAAGAGGCACTAGGAGGCGCTGTTGCTCTGTCTCAGTTGAAGGCCGGGGGAGCCGCAGCCCCAAAGGGCTGGTTGGCGGCCGGGGAGGGGCGTGCAGTGGATGTTTCCAAGTTGGTGCTGATCCCACAGGGGGGCACCTCCGGCTGTAAAGACCCACATGAGTGATGGGGATGACCAATGCCCATGGAGAAAGAGTGCGAGAACGCGAGAGCCCGGGGCCGGCTCCTTGCTGGGGCCCACGGGCAGACAGAGGGCTGGAGTGACCGATGGCCAGGGCGCCCGGAATGAGCGGGGGAAACGGCACCCCCGGCATGGGCTGAAACAAAGCAGCTTACTTAGGGATGTTGGGATGCGGAGTTTTTTCAACGAGGAAGGGCAAGAAGCTGAGTCCCTTTTCTGAAAGAACAAAAACTTATTTACTTTGAGGTGACTTTACGTTTGCAGGAAGGTTACAAAGTGCACCTCTGTACCCTTTGCTGGCTTCCCCAGGCCTGAAGGTCCGTTACAAGGCAGGAGTTTGGTTTGCTGTATCACGGCTGGTCCTCAGGGTGGCGCCACTGGGAGGTGGCCATGCTCTAAGAGAAGGGGCCTGGGGGCAGGGCCTTGGGACTCCCGGCTACGCAGTCTCTTCCTCCTCTCTCTTTGCTGTTTCTGCTTCATGGCCGCAAGAGGACCCCCCAGCTTTGCTGGGCGACACTCCTGCCGCGATGGGTGCTTCAGCGTTGGCCTAAAAATGATGGATCCATCATGGACAGAACCTGTGAAAGGGGAGCCGAAGTAAAACTTGCCCCTTGGAAGCTGATGTGTCCGATGTTTCGTTCTAGTGCATGAAGGCTGACTACGACACGTAACCACGGTACACTTACCAAAATGGAGAGTAGCGTTGGTGCTAGACTAACAAGGTAAACCAGAGACTTCGTTCTAGTGTCTCGTTTTCCCACAAATATTACTTTTTTGTTGTTTCAGGATCCAATTCCAGATGCCATGTTATATTTTGCAGTCCGTTCCAGCTCGTCTAATGTGTGGTGTTTCCTGGGCTCCCCTTGGTTTTCATGGAGCGCCAAGGAGCACCAGCCCGATGTTTTGAGTTCTGAGGAGCACCAGCCCGATGTTTTGTGGACTGTCCCTGAGTTTGGGTTTGTCAGATGTCTCCTCCTGACCCGTGAGGTCACGGGTTTTTAGGACGAATGATGCAGAGGGGACATGCCCTTCTTGTTGTGGCTTGTCAGGGGCCACAGGACAGGGACAGGACTTATTCCTCGGGACTTCTTTGAGGGGAGATCCTGGCTGACTTTCCATTCCTGCCTACATATCCCTTATTACTGACACACACTACAAAAGATTTCTTGCTCTGGAAAGGCCACATGCTTCACCACCTTTGGCTTCGCTACTGAAATGTGCTTTTCTCTGCATTCTCTCTTTGTTAGAATTGAGTCACTAAATCCCGTTCCTGCTCAAGGGCTTAAAAATCAAGCACCTCCTCCTGAAGGGAGAGTTGTAAGGAATTTGCGGAGATATATTTGTCACTAAGTAACTAGGGCTGGGGATGTCTCAGCAGTAGAGTACTTGCCCACCATGTACAAACCCTGAGTTCAGGCTGCACCTTACCTCTCCACACCTTAGCTGGAGCCAGGGTGGGGAGTGGGTGCTGAGAACCTGCGGCAGACCTGCAGAGGAAGCTGCGGCAGTGTGGGTGAGCTGGGTTGCAGGAAGGAGCCGGGTGTAGGAAGACATTGTGCTAAGTGTGGGTCTTTAGAAACAGGCTCTTGGCCCTCTGGAGTTTGCAGGTGAAGGATCAGAACTTGGGCCGCTGTAAGGATCGAGCCTGCTTAGCTTGGGCATGACAAGAGTGGAGGAAATGCCCGCTGCTTTGCTCAGGGCCTGTACTTCTGAGCACAATGAAAATACCTTTCTCAGCCTGCTCAGGTATGAAAGGCCGGGCAGCGGCCTCCTCAGGGCTGTGCCCAACTCACTGGCCCACTGACTACTGGTCTGTTTCCAGTCGACTTTCCCTGCCCAACCTCCTCCCAGGCCTAGGGAGTCATCCAGCGGCTGGACTGACATTAGCCAAGCAGCAGCACGAGGAAGACCAGGGCAGGAAGCAGATGTCCTAGGATAGACCTTGACATTTTGCCTGTGGTTCACCCCCTGCACACACACACCCCACCACAGGTTTAAACACAAGCGCCTGTACTCAGAAGCATTTTGTTTTTGCAGAGACAGGTTTGGACTGGCTGCAGGGTCCCCATGGCCTGCTTAGACACCCCTTGTACTCAAATCACTTGTTGCTTTAGATGCACAACAGACGTCCACACTGTGTGTGCGGGCGTGTGTGTGCAGTGAACTGTGAGTTATCTCTTTTAGCATCTTCAGCCTTGGATTTATTTTATTTTGTTGATCTGACTCCATGTCACTTCTCCCCAAAAGCCTTCCTTGGCTCACTTTACATGAACCTAATTTCAAAGCAACTGATTTGCCTGAGGTTTTGTGCTGCCCTATGTGTGAGACTGAGTGGCTGAAATGTGAGCATTCAGACTCCCCACAAGTGTAAGTTTCCCAAGGGTTCCTCCTGACATCCCAGGTCTGTGTTATTAGCAGGAGGTTAAACTGTAGGAAATAGAAGGTGGGTATTCTCAATCTTATGTGGTTTGTGGTGACTTGAAACTCCACACGTGCTCTCACAAGCTTGAGGATCCAGATCCAGCTTCCAACAACTTCTGGGCTTCCCGGGCTATCCTTTTGCCCTGTGTGTGTGCAGAACTGGGGGTGTTTCTTATTCTGACTGTGTGACCAAGCCCCTAGCTGAAGTTTCTCTATTTCCCCAGAGGAGTGAGCAGGAAACAGAATGACCCTGCTTAAAAGAGGGTTCAAAGAATCTTCCTTACCAGGGGCAACCTCTTATCCTGGTTTCTGCAGGGACACAGTCCTGATGTCTAGAACAGTGGCACTGTGCACCAGCAAGGGACAGGAGGAGCACTGTTCCTACCAGGGGTTTCCTGGCTGTTTTTCCAGAGCCTCCTTATTGGAATTCAGCACGGAGGAGACATGTTCTAGAGCACAACCTCCCATGCGCATTCCGGGAATCTAATTGTTATTTCTGTGTGTGTGAAAGATAAAGGATTAGGGAGAATGCTTTGCATTAAGGCTCCGTTTGTAAATGCTTTATAATTATTTATGAAATTATCCCACATTTTATAACATGGGAGATAATAACTTAAATTGATGTATTAAACAGGCACAATCATTATTTTAACAATATTAAATGCACCTCTGTGGAATAGTCATTTCATAAATATTAGGAAAGCATTCAGAAGCGGCACCTTAATTTAAGACATTACAGGATCCATGACACTCAAATGCACGACCCTTTTTCTTGGAGACAGATGGAGTTTCTTATCTGGCTGCTGTGTTCCTCTTTCTTGAAGTGAAAATGAATTCTTAAATTAAAAAACATGCTATTGAGGTAATTTTGGCGATGTGACGAAGCAATGGGAGAAGAGATAAGAAGCAGGTTTCCAGGGACCAGAACAAATTGGACAAACCTTATCTGTACTCGGCTCACCCCTCATGCCCCAGTACCGGGGAGTCATCGGCCTCCGGGATCCTGCAGGGCTGGAGTGCAGCTGAGGGCTGGAGGTGCAGGAGATGGTTCCACGATTACCCTGTAATACCAGGGCTTTGGGCTCTTCTGAGCAAGGAAGACCTCAGATAAGATCCAGAGGTCTCTGCCACAAAGGAGAGAATCCAGGGGGAGTTTAAAATTTGGCAAATAGAGAGGGAGAAAAAGGGTAGAGAGCAAAATCACGAACCCCATCTGTTATTTGTGCAAAGCTAGATAGTGAACCTGAGGCTGCTTGTGCAGTCTTCCACAGATGGTGCCCTCTGCTGGCCACTGTTAGAATTTCCACGCCGCACAATAAAAATCTCCACCAGCAGCAAAGCACTTGCTGAATTTTACGCCTTGTAGATAAGTATTTTGTAAGCATGTTCTTTTTTAATTCTGAGAACAATCATGAGATTGAAAAAAACTGAACCCCGGGCAAATTAAGGACACGTCTCGACTCAATCCCTGGGTTGTCTGTGGCTGGCAGGCTGAAGGGCTGACCTTGAGTGACGGAGCAGTCCGCCCCTGCCCGGGCCGAGAACAAGTAGAAATCTCCTCTGCACACGGAGACCGCACTGCAGGGTCATCGTGATCCAGTGTGGACCTGTGCCTGACTTTGAACTGAGCTCCAGCAGTATGTCAAGTAGACGTCCTGTCGGGGAGCAGAAGCCTTAGAAATTCATATTATTTGGTGGAAGCAGCTAGGAGCGGCCCCTGTGGGTCTCAGCACTGACGTCATGCTGATTCACCGTGTTTCCTCTCAGCTGAGAATAAAACCCCATCAGGGAGACCTGTTCGAACTTCCTTCAAAATGTACTCTGGGATGCCGCTTCCTTAGTCAGCTCAGCTGTTACCTCCTAGTCCAAGGCAGTGTCATCCTGTCTTGTGTGGCCTCTGAGCAGCTGTCTGCACACAGCCTGTCTAAGCGCAGTGAGTACAGTGTGCCTGGCAGGTCACACATTTCGCTGTGTCCCTCTCTGTCTGTCATTCAGATGAAAACCCAATGGTCTCACAGTTCTCTAGAGTCCTTCACAAGGTGACCGCTGTGACGATACGGATCACATCCCTTCCCCCTGCTGCCCCTCTGCTCACTGGGACACGGCCCTCTAGCCCCTGGCGAGCTCCTTGACTGCTCCTGGCTCTCTCTTCTGCGCCGATGCCTCCAGACACGGTGCTCTTCCCCCAGGTTTTCTGAGAACTGCTCCGTCACCTCTACACTGCTCAGTGCCACCTTCAGTGTGAGGTCCATGCCGACTGCCCTGCTGAAAACTGCCACCCGCCCTTGCAGTCTTCCCTATTTTCATTTTTCTCCTCAGCATGCATCACTTTCCAATACATCATGGAATACTCTTGGTGATTATGCTTGGGGCCATTCCTCCCTCAGCATCAGCCCCTGGGACTGCCTGTCTGTCTGCTCTGCATACTGCTTCTTTCCTAGTGCCTGGGAGGGCCCTGGGCCAGTGTGGATACTTAACAAGTCCTTGGTAAGTGCAATCTGGGCCTAGGGATGTAGCTTAATTGTGCAACACTTGCCTAGCATGTGCAAGGCCCTGGGTTTGACCCCTAGTGCCATTAAAGAAAACATGGGTGCTCCCTTGTGGCCAGCTAGTGGCAGGAGGAGTGGCAAAAGTCCTGGCTCACCCAGGACAGACCCAATTTTATCAATGGAAATGTAGCATCACTGAAAACTGCTTACTCCCCGGCAAGCTGGGATGGTTGTTCACATTGGTTCAAGCAGGCAGAGCATCAGAAAGGACAGGGTCTCCGGGAGCTGAGAGACAGGAAGAGGTGCTTGTCTTCACCCACATCGCCAGAGGAGGGGGCAGAGGGAGAGAAGGGCTCCATCTCAGAAAAGCCTTTTGAGTTATTGAAATTGCAGCTTATTATGAAGAAGAAAGCGAGTTTCTATTTCCCTGTAAGTGGCACAGGAGTAGAAAAATGATAGTGTAATGATGTTCCAGTGGAACAATTATTTTCCTGAGATGGAGCAAGGTAAAGTATCACTTTGATTACTCTCTGCCTGTGTACCACCCCCCAGACACACACCCCGGCTTAGTTCCACAGCCAATAAATCTGTCAGCCTCCTGACCCGGGGCTGCTGTCTCTGCAGGGATGCCCTGAGCTGGCCCTCATCTCCCTGGTGACCCGCTTCTCCTAAATGTGGTGTATGGTGATGAATATAGGCCAGTGCTGAGGGAAAATGTGACAGGAGACTGAGGCAGGGGAGGGAGGGCCACCCAAAGCTGGAGCAGTGACCTTGGGCTGGAGATGAACGTCTCATGGGTGGGCAGGGTGGGCAAGGTGGGAGAGGAGGGAGGACAGAGGGCTTCACAAGCCGCCTTTGTAGGGTTCCCTGAGCGAAAAGTGAGGAGGAAGGGTCCATAGAAGCTGAGGATGTCTGAAAGGGAGGGACAGGAAAGGGTATCTGGAAGAGCTTTCTGTCCTCTCCACTGTGGTCACCACCATGGCCATCATAGTCACCAAGCAGGGGGACAACACATTGAGCCAAGCAGTTTGTCCCCAGTCTGCCTGGTCCAAGCACCCTTGGGCTGCCATGGCAAAGCCCCCAGTTTGGGTGGTCTTGGTTTAGAGCCAAAATGTCCTGGAAGTCTCTGAGTTCAGAGGTGGGGCTCTCGGAAGGTGACCGGATCCTGGGGCTGGACTCATCACCGGATGGGGCCACTTGGAGGTCCTTGAGGTTGCGCAATCCAAGGTGGGGCTGGGTGGGAGCAGGGTCACAGAGAGCAACACCTGGGAGGGCAGATCCTGGATTCTGGTCTCTCTCTGTCTCTCTGTCTCTCTCTCTCTGTCTCTCTTTCTCTTTCTCTTTCTGTCTCTCTCTCTCTCTCCTTCCCTCCCTCTTTGCTTCTCTGTTTTTCCCCAGCTGCCAGGGGCTGGGCAGCCTTAGTCCACCACACCCTCCACCATGGTGCTTCTGCCTGGAACCAACTTAATTTCTTGCAATTCTGGAGGCTAAAAGGTCAAGGTCAGGGTCCAGCCTGTGCGGTTCCTGGAGAAGTGTGTAGCTCTTGTTCAGCAGCCAGCCACCTTCTCAGAGAGCACATTCTGGTGTCTTTCTCTTCCTGTAAGGGCACCAATCCTATCGGGTTAAGACTCTACTTTCACGACACATTTAACCTGCCCTGTCTTTTAATATATGAACTTGAAGAGGACACAGACCTTCAGTTGCAGTACTGTTTCTGCAACTGAATCATTGTGTCCCCCAAACTCATAAACTAAAAAAGCCCAAACCATGATGTGATGGTTTCAGGCAGTGCAAGCTTCTGGAAGTTGGTCAGATCAGGAGAGTAGGGCCATTGTGCTGGGGATCAGTGCCCTAATTAAGGAGCCCTAGGTTGCTCCCTCACCCCTTGCCCCCAGGTAAGGTCTCAGTGAAGCGGGAAGCCAGCTCCCCACCTGCTGGTACTCTGATCTTGGGCCTCCCAGCCTCTGGAATCGGGAGAGATGTATTTCTGCTGTTACTGTGCCTGTCCATGGCAGTGTTAAGACAGTGCCCAGCTGATATCGCTCCATTATGGGCTTCCTCTTGCCTGAGCCCGGAGGTTTTGGCTGAGATTTGCTCCCTCTTGGCCTGATGATAGTGTCTTGTCCCCATCCTCATTTGGGAACTAGTCACAACCACAGAGTCCCAGTTGTCTTCTCAGGGCTGTGTCTCCTGTGGGTAGCAAAGTCCTCCCAAGCACTTAGCTCTTACATGTTCCTGCATCCTAGTTCTCTTTCTGGTGTGGCACTTGGATGCTGTCACCAGGATGATGGCCTGCTGGGAGGCGGGCCTCATCACTGCCGTGTCTGTTTGTGATCTCCCTGCTAAGGGCAGCCAGGCACCTGTGCGGCCATCTCCTGCTGATCCTCCACCTACAGCATCTCCAGTACCTGGGCCAGCCCCAGCCCTCAGGGTTGCCCCAGTCTGGTGGGAAGTTCTGGCCCACATGCTCCCCATCTCTACACACACAGAGGTGTTGCTTCTTTTAGGACAGACTGCATATTGGGCTACACCAGGCCCCAGGTTGTTCCTGGGGTGATGCTCACACTTAGAGATACAGCGCTATAAGCTCCAAGTTTCTTTGGGCATCGAAGGATGAGCTGAATTGTGGGTGAGGCTGCCAAGTCCTGAGGATAAAGGACAGGTGGTGAGTTTTTATTGCATTGTTATCAATTATAGGGATCCTTCCATAGTTGCTGGCTAGGAATGAGGGACATGAGAAAATCTGTAGTTTTTGTCCTAATTTGTTTGGTTTGGGGCTGTACCCCAAGCTCAAGAACCACAGTAATTAGCCCAGCTGCAGAATTGGGCAAGTATAGCACGTGGCTGTCATGGCTCCAAGGGCCTGGGCTGGCACTCAAGCCACTGGCTCTAACAAGGGCTTTTGTCAGCTTGGGGGGCTGTGATTGCACTGGCAGATGTGGAGGGGGCTTGACTCCCCACTGCGCCTTCTCCAGTCCCTCTCTGACCCCTTTAGCCTGAGGAGCTGTCCCTTTGCGAGTCTGGGGGTGAAGGTAGGGAGGGCGTCTTGGGGTCAGCGAGGCAGAGGAGTGGCAAGAGCACACCCCGAGTGGCAGAAGCTCATGTGACAGCAAGCCCAGGCTTTGTGGAGCAGGACAGAGCAGAGAAGAAGGCAGTGTAGCCACACACAGATGCAAGCTGTACATAGACCCAGAGCTCTGGGCAGAGCGCATCTGTGATTTGCCAAGCCAACCAGAAAATTAAAAAGATGGCTCAGCATGCATGCTGGAGTTGCGGGTAGAAGCAGGACAGCAAAAGCCAGAGGAGTTAGAGGCCCTGGGCTTCCTGAGACAGGCTCTGTGTAGCCCTGGCAGGGTTGGCTATGGGGTTCTTCTTGTGGTGGAGCTCAGCAGTTTCCTCTGGAAGCACATTTGCGAGGTTGGTCATTGTAGCTACTGTGGCGGGTTTGTGAACAAATAGAACTCCCAAACAGCCAATTGGAATTTTGAGGTAGCACTTTTATTGGCTGAGCTCAGCGGCCTCAGCATCAACCCCTGTTTCAGAGTTGAACTGAGACCCCAGCTTGATTTACAGAGGGCTTGTAAAGGTAAAAACTGCAAACTGCAGGGGGTTACAGACAGCCTGTTTGGCAAGTGACTGTCTACCTCAACGGATTGTTAGATGCCTTTTGAAATGGGTCAACTGTTTCTCAAGGAAGATTTCCTCGTTCTGATTTTGTTTGTTCTGACTAACTGTCTTTATATGGTTGCCTCAGGCAGCAGGGGTGAGCATTAGGTTAAACATGGAGTCTGTATAGTCAAGGCTACAGCTTCAGGCCATAACATTCCCCACTGGTTTTTGTTGTTGGAATCAAATCATTGACTCCTCAATTAGATCTTCAGTAGGGAGGTTTTCATATCCAGTCCGAAGAATCATGAGCTTGACTGATTGAATCCTCCCTTGCCTATATTTTAGCAGGCAATTTATAATACATGGACCAACCATAATTGCTATTAGTACTAATGCCAGTGGTCCTGCCAAGGCTGTGATGAGGGTAGTTAGCCAAGGGGAGGTGTAAACAAATTTTGGAACCAATTTTGCCCTTGTTTTCTTTGTTCATCTCTATGTTGTAGCCTCTTTCTTAGTTGACCTAAACTTTCTTGGATTACTCCGGAATGGTTGGTATAGAAACAACAGGTTTCTCCTAGGGCTAAACACAATTCCCCTTGTTTCAGGAAAAGTAGGTCTAAACCTCTTCTATTTTGTAAAACCTTTTGGCTAGTGACCTGAGAGATTCCTCTAGTTTATTGACTGACTGTTCTAGGGTGGCTAAATCTCTGTTTACCTGTTGACTCAGTTCTTTATAACCTCGATGGGCTGAAACTAGAGCTGCAGTCCTGAGGGCAGTGGAGCCCACGACACCTACTCCCAGCAAAGCAGGGACAAGGACAGGAAGGCTTCGTTTAGCCCTTATTGAGTTAGCTAGTTCCAAGTGTTGTCTTCCTCCGCCACCAGAATAATAGAACACTTGGGGGGAAAATATGACTTAGGACACATAACTCTGGGGGCCCCTTTACAGCATTTTGATAGAATACACATGGTGTTATGTCAGTGGTACAAGCAAACCAGGTCCCACGAGGGGCCTCTAAGTGTAAGCCAGGAGAGTAAGTTTGGTTTACAATATCAATTACATAGGTACAGATGTTGGTATGAGGAGATTTTGACAAACCATAAGTTTTAGTCTTAACACAAGTACTTTTTTCTTGTAAATCACCGAAGGTCAGAACGGGCTTTTGTCCTCACCAACAAGATGAATTGCTTGATACTGTCTATTTGTTGGCTATTTTAGTTTGCCAGTTGCCAACAGATACATTAGTTGCTATACCTATATAGTAAGGGGGTGAGGAGTCTAGGCATAACCAGCAGTCAATGGTCATGTTAGGGTTTGTCCCATTGAGATAAGTGAACATAATGTCTAGAGGCCTCAGGAGAGAAGAGATAGGCCTTATGGGGACAAGGACAGGCTGTTGGTGTGCTCAAAATGACAGTGAAAGGTCCTTCCAGCAGGTTTTGAGGGAGGAGCATTGTCTTTTCTTCTCCGAGTTGAGCTGCCAAGGGGTCGCTGGGCTTTTCAAGAACATCTTGATGTTCTCAGAACACACGACGAGTGGAGTGGAGGAAGGGCTGAAGGGCCTGCAGGGACTTAACAGTTCTCCGTTAGTGATACCCGTCAGTGTATCATCATGGAGACGAGGAGCCGGGCAAGGGGGTCGCCCATATTTGGCCTCAAAGGGAGTGATTCCCAGGATTAAGGGGGTATGTTGTGTACGCAGAAGGGCAAAAGAAAGGAGACTTACCCAGTTTTCGCCAGACTCTAAAGCCATTTTCGCAATGGTTTCCTTTATGGTTCTGTTCATTCTTTCTACTTGTCCCGAATTTTGAGGCACAATGTAATTTCCAATTAATCTCCAAGGCTACAGCTAGATTTTGGGTCACTTGGGCTATGAAAGCTGGGCCATTGTCAGACCCCAGAGATAAGGGTAGGCTGAAGGGCACTATCTCATATAGAAGCTTTTTGGCCACAATAAGAGCAGACTCAGTCCAGGTAGGAAAAGCTTCTGTCCAGCCGGTAAAGGTGTCTATGACAACCAGGAGGTACTTGTATCCTCCTTTCCCTAGCCCCATCTCAGTAAAGTCCAGTTCTCAACGGTCTCTGGGGTACAGCCCTCATTGTCGGACTTACGAATCTTGGAGTGTCTGCTTAGGGTTAATTCGGATGCATTGTGGGCATTTGAGACTAGAAGCCTTTGTCAGCTGTGATAGTTTGGGAATAAAATATCATTCCCGAAAAAGCTCTGCCAGTTTGGTGCCCCCCAAATGCGTGGCTTGGTGAGTCTCTTGAATGAAGTGAGGTCCAAGTGCTTCTGGGGTAAGAACCCTCTTATCTGAGAGCATGAGCCAGTTTTCTGGAGGGGAAGGTCTTGCCTTTAATTGTTGTGCAAGCCTCAAATCTGATTCTGAGTATGACAACTTAGGCAAGAGAGGAGGAAGAAGAATGGGGAGGAGCTTTTCTGTTATTGGCCCCACTGGTTTTAGGCGATAGCTCTTGCCATTTGGTAGGCGAAGGTGTTTCACCTGGTAACGGGAATCTTTTTTTTGATGTTCCCGACAGTGTATAATTGCCACCCTTTTGGGGAACCAGACAGCAGCTAGAAGATCTAAGATCTCAGGAGCATTTTTGATTTTATTTCCCCCTGTAGTTAAAAGTCCTCTTTCCTGGTAAATAGTTCCGTGTATGTGTACAGTTGCAAAAGTGCATCGACTATCAGTGTACACAATTATGATTTTATTAGATCCCCATCTTAAAGCTTGAGTCAAGGCTATCAATTCAGTTCTTTGGGCGGAGGATCCAGACCCCAGTGTTTGGGCCCATATTACCTCAGTCTCGGTGGTGACAGCAGCACCCGTCACTCGACTGCCTTGATGTAGACAGCTGTTGCCATCAGTGAAAAGAGTGGCCTCAGGGTTGTCAAACGGGAGATCTGTTAGGTCCTCACACAGGCTGGAGGTGGAGTCTATGATGTCAATATAATTGTGCAAAGACACTTGCAGATCATCATCTGGCAGGAGGGTAGCCAGGTTTAAGGCTGTAGTGGGCAGGATCTCAGTATGATCAGGGTTCAACAATAATGCCTGGTACTGGACAATGCAGGCACTGGATAGCCATCTGTCTGGTGGGGACTGCAACAGAATTTCGACTGCGTGCGGAGCCACAATTTGAAGCTTCTGTCCAAAAGTCAATTTGTTAGCCTCCTTGGTCAGGAGGGTTGTGGCTGCAATGGCCCATAGGCAATTTGGCCATCCAGAGGCAGTGATGTTGTCTAACTTCTTGGAAAGATAGGCCACAGGCCTCTTCCATGGGCCCAGAAACTGAGTTAGTACTCCCTTTGCAATGCCTTGACTCTCTGCCACATACAATTGGAAAGGTTTAGTCAAGTCAGGTAGGGCCAGGGCCAGAGCACTGACCAGTGCTGATTTTAATTTTTGAAAGACTTGTTCTTCTGTCTCTGTCCAGATTAGAGTCTCTGAGGGGTTTCCCCCTGTGCAGGCATGTAGTGGTTGGGCCAATTCTGCAAATCCCAAGATCCACAAAAGACAGTAGCCTAAGGCCCCTAGAAATTCTCTTACTTGGCGTTTAGTTCGAGGCAATGGAATCCTTAATATTGCCTCAGTTCTTTTGTCTGAAAGGGTTCGTTTTCCTCCCTCAAGGACGTAGCCCAAGTAGGTAACTTTGGACTGGCAGAGTTGGGCCTTTTTAGTGGAGACCCGATAGCTCAGTCTATCCAACTCTTGCAATAATTTTTTAGTGGCCTCAAGGCAGAATCGCTGATTCTTATTTGCCAATAGTACATCATCTACATATTGGAGGACTGTAATGGAGGGGTGTTTCATACGGAACTCCTGCAAGTCTCTGCTTAAGGCCTCATCAAATAAGGTGGGAGAATTTCTGAACCCTTGTGGCAACTGTGTCTATGTCAGTTGACTGATTTCCCCTGTTTTGGAGTCAGTCCATTCAAAAGCAAATACAGGCTGACTTACCGGAGCAAGGGGCAGTGAGAAGAAAGCATCCTTGAGGTCCAGCATGGAGTAGCAGACATGGTCTGGAGGAAGCAAGCTAAGCAAGGTGTAAGGGTTTGGGACCATGGGATGGAGAGTTATGATTCTCTTATTTATCTCTCGAAGATCCTGGACCGGTCTGTAGCCAGTCGTCCCAGGTTTCTGGACAGGCAAGAGGGGAGTATTCCAAGCAGATTTGCAAGGAACCAGAATACCAGTCTCTTGCAACCTCTGGATGTGCTTGTAAATTCCTTCCTGTGCTTGAAGACTAAGGGGATATTGGTGGACCTGGACAGGCATGGCATCTGGGTTGAGGGTTAGCACAACAGGTGGCTGATTGGTGGCCAGTCCTGGGGGATTGACTTCTGCCATACCCCTGGAATTTCCTTTTTCCTGTTTCAAGCAGTTGGTCATCTGGTTTAGTCTCTTCTTGGTTGGGGTCAGCCAGGAGGACGTATTCCTCCACGAGGGGACAAGTGAACAGGATGGATGGAGCTCTAGAGGACTTGTTCCTAAAGGCAACTTGGGGAGCATCTCCGTCAAATGTGATCTGGGCTCAAAATCTGTGGAGTAGGTCATGACCAATCAGTGGGTACGGACATTTGGGCATTACCAAGGAGTGAGTCATAGAGCCTTTTCCCAGATTAGCAATCCTGTCTTGGGTCCAGGGGTAGGCCTTAATTTTTCCTGTGGTACCCTGAATGTTGGTCTTGGTGGTTGACATGGGGCCCATTGGTTGCTGTAGAACTGAGTATGTGGCTCCTGTGTCAACCAGGAAATTCACTGGGTGGCCTCTGACATTTAAAGTTACCCTATCACTTTTTGTTTTCTTTTTTTTTATTTTTTTTATTTTTTTTAAATTTTATTTTTAAAGACAAAAGAATGGAGACATATGAACCAGAAAAGCCATAAACAATACAGAAAATACAAAGTTATACAGAATATAGTAGGGAATTAGAACTGGATGTTGTATTACATAGTTATCTTCACATTAGTTAACACAAAAACATTAAAGGAAATACCAAATTATAGATAAGATAGTAGGGAA
>PVLD010001626.1:0-193469 GCA_004027595.1 Dinomys branickii | reverse complement strand
CAAAGAATCAATAATTGGGACCTCATCCTACTGAAAAGTTTTTGTACATCTAAAGAAATCACCAGCAAAGTAAAAAGAAAACCCACAAATTGGGAAAAAATCCTAGCTGGCTGTCCCTCAGACAAAGGACTGCTATCTAGAACATACAAAGAATTAAAAAACATGTACCTGTCCAAATTCAAAGACCCAATCCAGAAATAGGCATCTGAGATGAATACACACTTCTCAGATAAAGAAATACAAATGGCAAATAAATATATGAGAAAATGTTCCATATCCTTAGTCATTCGAGAAATGCAAATTAAAAACAACATCGAGATTTCATCTCACCCCAGTAAGACTGGCCAGTATGAAAAAATCATCCAATAACAAATGCTGGCAAGGCTGTGGAGAAATAGGGACTCTATTACACTGCTGGTGGGAATGCAGACTGGTGCAACCACTGTGGAGAGCAGTTTGGAGATTTCTCAGCAAACTAGGTCTAGAGGTTCCATTCAAACCAGCTATTCCCCTTCTGGGTGTTTTCCCAGAAGATCTGAAAACATCATATCACTCTGATATATGTGCACCCATGTTTATAGCAGTGCAATTTGTAATAGCTAAAATGTGGAAGCAACCCAAGTGTCCATCCACAGAAGACTGGATTAAAAAATTGTGGCATTTTTATATAATGGAATATTATTCAGCTATAAAGAAAGACAGTTTTGGGGATTTTGTAGGCAAATGGTCAAAACTGGAGTCTATACTCATAAGTGAAATGAATCAGCAGTACATGAGCAGGCAACGTATTGTGTCACTGGTGTAAGAACCTGAGGGTGGGAACATAAATTAAGAGACATGAAGGAAATCTGTTCAAAAGCAAGGAACAGATGGGACAAGGGAGAGGAGAAAAGAAAGAGGCAAAAATGTATGTATGTATATATGTATATACATATGTTCAGGAGGGCTAACATGGTTCTACTATTGTATTATGTCACTTAATGCTAAGGAATAGTTGATGATGGGTTATTCGATCAGTCTTGTATGTCTGTATGTGTTATCCTGAGCATATACTTTGAAGATATCAATATGCAATGCAGCAACTATTGTTGGTTTTCTGTTGCTTTGTCTATAATTCAATTCTGATCATACTCTTATTGTACTACTTTGTGCCTCTTTGTTAATGCTTTCCAGTTCTTTTTTTCTTGTTGAGATGATTAATTGTTTGACCAATTTTGCATGTCTGTATCTGTGTTCATGAATATACACTTCGAAGGTATCAATAGGTAAAGCAACAACCATTGTTGAGTCCCTGTCACCTTGTCTGTAAATCAGTTTTGATTGTACTATTTCTTATGCTACTTTGTGTCTGTTTGTTAATATGTTTTTGTTCTTTTACTTTTAAAATAATAAAAAAAAAGAACTAAGCCATTCAAAAAACCTTGCACATTTGACTTTTATATTCAGGCACAGTTTTATAGGCAGAGTTTTATCATCAGCCAGTCTATTTATGTATCGTGAAGTACAGTACTGAGGACTGAACTCAGGACCTTAGTACTGAGCTATGTTCCTCACCTTTTTTACTTTTTTTATTTTGAGACAATGTTTTGCCTAGTTGTCCAGGCTGGACTTGAACAAGAGTGGAGCATGGAAAGAGCTGAACACTGACAGCCTTTGTGAAGACAAAAGGCTCCCCTCCAACAGCACTGACATGAGCACCTTATGGTAAGGTGTTTTTTGGTTCTTAACTGAGATCCTAACTCCTACCAAGTTGAGAACAGATTAGTAAACAGATACTTCAAATAACGTCATAAAACTTTTACTTTTAATTAAAGCTTGAGACAGTTTTCCAGAGTGTTAAACTATGTCCCATGTTCCACACATGCAACTTTCCACTGAGGTGATGGTTTAACTACTGCTGCCCTGAAGATGAGATCTCATGCAGACATCTCTGCATTAAACTATATGGACATCATTTTCCATGGTGCAAAATAACCACTGTGGCTAAGCTTCAGTGTCAGTCTGTCTCTACTCTACATAGACGTGCTGAACATAATGCATGGCTGCCCCACTTTCTGGCAATAAATAGCAATCTGAATATAACTCGGAAACTTCTGAGATATTCTTGGAAATCTATTTATTGTATTTGATTCTTGTATTTTTTTTCAAGTGCACTCTCCCCTTAAATAACCTCATAGTCCATGGCGCATGTTTTTACCCACACCTTCTTCTACTCTTTTGACCCCCCCACACACATACACATTCCCACACATTGGTTGAATTATCAAAGTGTGTTATGATCAGTTTTTGTTCAGTATTTATTAAACTTTGAAATGGTACCAAAGAGCATGAATCTATTAGTACTAAAAATATCAGACACGATTTTTTAAAATTGTATTTATATTTTATTTATTTATTTAGCAATGCTGGAGATTAAACCACGGGCCTCATACAGCCTGGGCAGATGCTGTTCCACTGAGGCAGGGGCCTGGTCCTCCAGACTAAATCAAACAGGTATCTCGTATCATCCTCCCTTCTCGGTATGCAATTATCTTGCAGTGGTTATACTTGTTTCTTTCCCAAGAGAAAGAAGAGAAATCTTAGATGCTATGTGTTGACTGAAATCTAAAACACAGAATGACTGAGGTTCCTCTGTGCAGGAAGGGGTGATGTTAGCATGTTCTAGTCCACACAAGTGCACAGGGAGGGTTGAGAGCAGTGTGTACACCACGACATGCCACAACACTTGACATTGTTAAACGAGTCCTTTGTTTTGTGTCTCCCCTCAGAGGAAGCTCCCTAAATGTGTATAGCTGTGAGTGAATTAACTTCTCCCTGTTCCACCAGCTATTGGTGAGGATGGGGCTAATAGTGTCTTCTTCCAAGAAGTGTTGAGAGGACAAAATCAAATGGCGCATGTAAAGTACAGCAGAGTTCCTGATGCGTACAAAGTGCTCAAGAAATTTCTGCTACGCTAACTCACTTTATAGAAATGTTCAGTAATCTGTCCTAATGCTACTGTTTTACTAGGGGCTCCATGTAGACCATTAGCTTGAGTTCCCACTGGTCTGGAAGAGCACTCACTGGACGCTTTTCTCTGGTCTGGCTCACAGCTGCGCTACTTCACTCTGTAGCAGCAGTGTAAAAATTTCATGATCACACAGTGGGCCTGTGTTATAACACCAAAGCCTTTGAGAGACTAGAAGCACAATTACAGCCCAGAGCTTTGTAAGCCAACGTGCCAAGTCAGTGTTATTCATGAAACCCTGGTTGGTGGTGAGGACACAGCTTACGAAGGTGAGGTAGGAGTCTCTCAATGGGCTCAGTAAAACCAACCACATCTGAGCCTCAGATTGGCTTGTGATTAAAAACTGGTTGCCACCACGGTGTCCACCAGCTCCCTAGAGGACATTGTGACCTTTTTGCTTTCATTCTTTATTTATCTGTTATTGAATATCTTTGAAACTTGTGATGCCAGCATAACAGAGCTCGGGGCAGATTCTCTTTCCATTGCAGCAGGGATCAAATGACAGGAATTAAAGCTGTGAAACTATCTTAGTTTAAAATGACTTAGTAACTTTAACAAACTGTCTTCATACTCTGTGCTCAGTGCTGGAAAAACCTCTACATCTGCAGATGAATGAAGATTTGTTTTTTTCAAATAAGGAAATCGAGACCTAGAAAGGTTAAATGTGTTTCACCCAGGAGGACTGAGTTGCCCTATTCTGAGTAATTCCTTGAGAACTTGATTATATAACTTCTATCTACATTAATTCAATTAGCTACATCATTGATGAAGGTAATGGTGTGTTCTATGCAAGTGGCCAATCTTCATCAAGCTATAATCAGGGCTTAAATTACATAAGGCTCTACCCTATAGTTTCGCTATGTCATCCAAATTATTCTCTAGAATAGTGCCTTGATACAGGTATTATATACACATATACGGTGTATTATGAGCTGAGAAATCATAAGAAGATGTATATTAGGGGGAGAAATTCCAGTACAAAGCAGAGGTTATTTACTGCAAAGCTGGCATGTGGCAGAGTCGAGCTTTGAATCCAATATTTCTGATTTCCTATCCCATGCTCTTTTTGAGGAATTTTCCCTGGAGACAAGAATTGGAGTTCCCAAAGGGAAAACCCATAAGGAGTTATTTTAATTATTGTAAAACTAGACCAAGTGGAAATGGAACACATGTTGGGATTTTGTGGTAAAGCCAGAAACACCAGGGATAAAGAAAGATCATTTCTAAAGATTTAGTGATTAAATATAGGCTTTAAGTACTTACCAGTATTGTTGAGATCTTGGGCTGCTTATGCAAAACTTTTGTGAAAAAAAATTTGGAATTTAATCTTGTTTTCTGGAATTCAACCATATTTCCCCAAACTAGTTCATGTATAAAAAAGAAACACTGAAATTTGAACTCAATTATAAAGGTATGTCCCCAAAACTATTTCAGTGACTCTAAGAATACAACTTTACCTGTAGTGAAATATTACCATTTTTCAAGAAACCAAAAACACAAATCATAAGAAGAAAAGTTTTCTGAGAATAGCAAAAAGCTCATAGTAATTTCTCAGTTGATACTTACCTTTTAACAATAATGACATAAAAGTGGATGAAAAGAATGTGTTTGCTGATGCAGTAATCCCAGTTCAGAAATAAATTTACTGTACCAAAAGCTTGACAGCACCCTTTTGATATTAACCTATCTTTATAGATCGAACTTTAAAAAGTTGCATTAATTGTGATTAGTTGTTGCAGTCTACAGAATCTTCTTGCCTTTTGCTCTTTTACATTTTAATTGATTTGGCTAGTATACTCAGATATAAGTGAAAAAATGGGAAGGTCTGAGAATTGTACATGGACCCAAACTCTGGTCTGCAGCTGCCAACTGCAAATGGTTAAACCTCATTTAGCCAGAACATACGTAGCTACCTGGGAATAGGTGGCACACTAACAACAGCTGAGGATATCCCAAAGGACAGTCCCCTTATTACTGCACCTTTAAATTCCCAACCAGAACAACTCCTGGAGATCTGTTTTTCTTGACAGTTTCTGTGTTTATTTCTCCCAAATACTCTTCAAGTACCAACTTGATTCCTAGGAGGCCAGAAAATGGAGGAAAACACGAGGGCAATACACTTGTAATTACTCAGTTGGCTTAGTCATGAGCAAGGAATGCAAAGCATGGTCCACCATGCAACTGTGTGTGTGTGTGGCGGGGGGGAGTATATGTTTGTGGCCATGCATTTGCTGATTATTTTGGCTTAAATAAAAACCTCAACATACAGACGACCTCTTGTTTCACAAGTCCATTGTTCCATACCTGTGTAGTGTAGTGCACATATATGTGGTTTAAGGAGATGGTGTTGCTCTCAAAGCATGCTATAGTCCCCTTAAGTAGATATGTACTATATCCTTAACATTGAGTTGAAAATTCAAAATCCGTAACTTCTTCCTTAACTGTTCCAGAAACTCATTCCTTTTTATTACACAAGGTTCTTTTCTCAGAGTGATATTTTATGGCTACTACCCATCACAATACTGAGTTTCCTATCTGATACATTTCTCATCTGGGTGCATGAATTGTAAAGAGAAAGAGTTTCCCTCTTTTGAAGTAAAAAAAAGGTAGTCTCCCAATAGCAGTAAAAGTAAGTAACCATTGGCCAAGGTCCCATCATGTTCTGGGTAACATGTAAGAATGTTTACCTAGGCCCTTGCCCTGTAAGACAGATAGGTAGGTGTTACATTATTCAATGGATAAAAATGACACCTTAGTTCATTGGTATCTCCAGAGTTACACAGAAAAGGGAAAATAATTGAACTGGGGTCTCTCCAGATCAAAGCTCATACTTTTGCTCTAAGTCAGAGATGAGCCTCCTACCAATGCTTGAGGGCACTGGTCACAACCTTTTTTGCACCAGCGACTGGCTGCATGGAAGACAGTTTTTCTATGGAGCGCAGGGAGTGGGGGAAGTGGTTTCAGGATGATTCAAACTCATTACCTTTATTGTGTACTTTATTTCTGTTACTACATTGCAGTGTACAATGAAATCATTATACAACTCATCATAATGCCGAAATCGGTAGGATCCTTGAGCTTGTTTTCCTGTAACTAGATGGTCCTTCTGGAGGTGATGAGAGACAGTGCAATACAACCCGTGTTGCTTCCTTGTGTCTGCTCTGCCATCTACTTTTGGTTGCTGTTACTGCAGAAAGCCCAGCTGCCCAAACACAGGATGATGGAAATGGAAGCAGGCTTTTCTCAGGATGTTCTACCTTGATTTTAATCCAGAGCACATGGCTATTTTAAATTGCTTCAGACATACCTTCAAGAGTACCATAATGTGTGATCACTTTGTAAAGACAAAGATTTCAGGGTTCATGTCTTGAAAAATAAAAGAAAGGAACTCCAAAGGCTTGGGTGCTTGGATTCCATGTAGTGAAGCTGTTTTGAAGGTTTCAGGCCTTCATTGATAGGTGAGTGCCACGTATGCAGAGTAAGCTCGGAGTACGAGAGCAGTCTGCTACAATGAATTCAAGTTAAGTAGGACTCTTGGTATCTTCTTTGCCGTGCAGCTTTCTTTTTTTGACCATCTTGAAGTATCCTGTTTTCTCAGTTTGGTCTTTCCCTCTTTTCCAAAAATCTCGCCAGTAATGTTTCTTTCTTACTCATTTTGGCCAGGGTTATCTTGTAGACCACGCAAACTGTGACTCCGACAAGGCACAGTGTTGGAAAGAGTCACAGATGGAGGTGGTCAATACAATGATTGGTGGGCCACGTATGGACTAAACTAAATGTTGGCTTCTGATTTAAGCCTGTCATCACACACAGCTGTACAACTGAAGTCTGTCAACTCCCTTGCCACTTTGAAGCCTGCCACCAGAAGCAACTTTCATTGTTGTGATTTGGTATAAGTATGAAAACAATTGATTATTATGGTTTCTGTGAAGTCACACCTCTCTGTTAATATTAATCTGTATTTGCAGCCACTCCACAGCCCTAGTGTCACTGCCTCAATTCTACTTCGGATCATCAACCATTACAGTCTTACAAGCAGCACTATCTAGATGCCTCCCTGTGCAGTCCACAGCAGTCTTCACACTCCTGTGAGAATCTAATGCCTCTGGTGATGTGACAGGAGGTGATGCTCAGGTAGTAATGCAAGAGGTGCGGGCAGAAGGGATAATACAAAGGAAGCATTGCCCACTTATTTGCCACTCAATCCCCACAGTGTGGGATGAGTTCACAAGCCGGGTACCCCTGATCTCAGGAGCTACATTTTACCCATTTAGTATTTCTGGTTTTTAACCTCACAAAAAATGCATGGCGGCTATAACAAAGTTAAAGGCCAAGATAAACCAAAATTTAAAACTAAACAAAACTGTTGCCCTAATCCCAGGCAAATAACGCCACTAACATATTAGTATAGTCTCCTTCTGAATCATCTTACTTTTATAATGATATGGTGGGATGTAGAAACCTTTTTGTGCTGGCACAGTGTGCCAAGTAACACCAATCCAAACCCCTCATGAACATGAATCAAGTTTGCGATCGTGTATCCTTGTGTGGCAGCAATGCAAAGCATTTTACCAATCCTGTTTGGGGACAGTTAAGCCACTCTCATTCTTTTATAATTATAAACAGTTTTATAATAAATATCACCATACATTAGAGTTTTAGAAAAGTAGTTACAAAACGACATACTCTTAAGTGTGTATTTAAGTTTTGGGAAACTTCTTACCAATTTGCAACATAGTTGCAGTACAGTAATAGTTTTTCAAGTCTCCTCCTTACAGGTCAATGTGAACAAAACTGTTTTCCAGGTTGGACATATGCCTAGTGCAATGACAGAAAATGCATGCTGCTTAATTTACATGTCTTTATTAGACAGGTTGATCACTTTTCATATACATATGGACATGTCTTATACATTATGGAGTATTATGGAAATTATGCAAGGCAAATTTTAAATAAGTGACAACAAAAATCAGGTCAAAACTATATATTTATCACTTTTATGGGAAGAGAACCTCTTAGTAAATCACTCAATCTATATGCATCGAGTGCTTACCAGACTGATATTCATACCAGTACACTGACCCCTTATAGGTCTCCGATTGGTTGTTGCAGATGCTGGACTAGTAGTTAAATATTTTAAAACCACCCTGGTACATATTATGTTCTAAATTCCATTCTGACACTGGAGATATAACGGTGAGCAAAACCTCAAGTCCTTACATTATAATTATATTCTGATCTACAGACACATGTATAATAATACATAGTATATACTATATTATATATAATATATTTAACTTATAATGTATAACATATTATATTATATAACTCATAACATAATATATTGTGTATAATATGATATTATACTTAACTTATAATATATATTATATATACATAACTTTTATACTATATATTATATTATATATATAGTGTAGTACAGGAAGTACATATGGTGAGTGTACCAAAGGTAAAAGAAGCTTAAGCTACTGATATCTCAGAGACAGAATTTAAGCAGATGCGTCAAATAGAAGACACTATTACACTCACTTTTAGGGTATAGTAACTTTGCTACGAGTATGTGGAGAAGTTGGTCACTCTAGGCATAATCCTGTCCCAGATCGGCCACACTTTCCATTTTTCCCAGTCTCTACCTGCAAGCTGACACGCCACATTTTCACTCTTTGGAAGCAAGTCTTTCCCAGTGAGTTTTGGGCAGCATATTATGCCACCCCCAGACCTGCTGGCAGCAGAGGAAGACACTGCATCTCCAATCTGCTCTTTTCTTCCAGGCATTCTAATTGGAAGTCCTGCCCAGAACACATGGGCAGATCAGGAGCCAAGGGAAGAACAAAGGACAGCTCCTCACATGTGCGCCCTCCGAATCTCGTCCGGGCTCCCTGGCTCAGCAGGAAGAGTCAACAGTGCAAAATACTAAGTGGAGAAGGGTCAGCAGGCAGCAAGTGTCATGTCTCCAGCAAGCCCCGGACGCAGTAGAGGAAAGGTTGGCTGGAGAGATTTTAGAAAGAAACTGAAGTGGAAGCTGCAAAGTAAGATAAAATGAGACAGGGAAAATTAGCAGAAAATCCGATCTCTGGACCTTCCTGCCTGATGTCTTCCTAAAATGTAAAAACACTGAAAATACAAAGGCTTTTCTTTTCTTAAAAACAAGAACAACAAAACATACATTTATTAAAAAGACACAAACCAGAATCATGAAAAAACATTTAAGTAGAAGGGGCTAGATTTTAATTTTAAGCCAAAGTATAACATAAATTTATGTAGTTTTGCCTGTAGGGGCCTCCGCTTTCCTATGTGTAAAGTGGAGTTCATCCAGTGGGCTGTACTAAGTTCTCTTTCTTTGCCTCATGTATAAAGACCCATTTCACAAACAGTTTAAAACTTAAAAGAAAAAAAATGGCATGTGAAACACTGTGAAAATGTGCTATTTTCTTAAAACAGAGTCTTCATCATATTTGCAAAGGAAGATTTGCTGAGGAAGGAATCATTGAATTTGATGAGCACTAAGATTCCTTCCAGTACAAAAGAGAATTCTGTACTGTCATGTGGGTCTCTATTGAGAAATAAGAATTATAGCCATGGAAATTTTGTCTTGCTAAGCACAGGATAGAACCAATAAACATTTTTCTCAATATTCAACCCATAACACTTCCATCAGGGGATAAGAGCCAATTTTGCAAAACTGAAAATCTGGGGTGCTGTCATTTGCCTTCTCTGAAGCTCAGCTCAGATTCTCATTAACCCTAATCCTTCTCATTCCCCATGGTCACTAAAAAAGTATAAATCCTACCAGAAACCTTAGAATGTCATACACTAAATTATACATGGCCAGAACAACAGAAGATGGAGAGACATAATGAAAAATTCAATTTAGGGATCAAATTTTCACCTAATTATTTAAGAATAATAGTAGTCAAACATGGACAATTTGACTTCCTCCTTTCTTACTCTCATGATATAATGGCTGACAAATTGTGTCAACTTAAGAAGTTTAGAAGTTTATCTCAGCAGGGGGCCAGTGTCCTTACTTGTGAGCATCTTGAGCTTGTGGAAGAGGAGGACATGGAGATGGTGTGGGTGGATACCTGGCATACAATAGAAGGGAGGAAAACAGGCTTGCTTCCCCACCCTTTTGCTCTTGTTGCTTTTCCTGTCTCCTGTTGCCTTGAACTGCTGCCCCTGTGCCATACCACTCTGCCTTGGAGCCAGCTGATTATGGGCTAAAACCTCCACAAACTGTGAGCCAAATAAACCCTTTCTTTCTTAATTTTGAATATCAGGTATTTTGTTCTAGCAATGAGAGAAAAGTAAAGCACATGACTTTCATGTTTTGTTCTTTCCTAATAATCTTTTAATGTGCTATTGAATGAATCCAGTTTACTAGTATTTTGTTAGGGATTTTTACATCTGTGCTGGTCTGAAGGAATGATTTGGTAAGTTTACTTCTTCAGTTTTTTGGGTGGTGTCCAAAATAGTGATCTTAGTTCTTTCAACGTTTGGTAAAATTTAATGGTGAAGTAATCAGGTTCCAAGATTTTTGGGGGGATAAAATTTTTTTCCCATTCATGGGTTTTCTTTGTACTCTGTTGGTGATATTTTGACGAATTTTGCATGCTTGTATGTGGTAATCTGAGCAATTTATGTAACAACAATTTTCAGTATAACACCCAATGGTGAAGTCCTATAATCCTGCCTACTGCCACTATGCATTGCCTTAATGTTCTTTTAAATTATTTTCTTATTCTCTTTAATGATTTGATCAACCTTCTATTCTTACATTTGGTAATCTGAGCAACTTCTTTGAAGTTAACAATATGTAATATAACAACCACTGTTAATCCCTATCATTTGGTTTGAAACCCTGTATCACTTCTAATGTCCTTGCTTTGTGTTGTGTGTGTGTTGCCATTGTTCTTTTTTTTGTACTATTTTCTTTAAAATAAAAAAAGACTTTTTTTTTGATGGAAAATTTTTACCAACAATTCAACCTCATTATTCCTTTTTGGTCTGTTCCTTTTCCATCTCTTTATGACTCACTTGTGGTAATTTGTATGTGTCCAGAAATGGAGCCATTTCTTTGAGTTTTCCAATGAGTTGCTGTAAACTTGCTCCTAAGTGCTTATTATGACCTTGTGTATGTTTATGATATCACATGGCAATATCCCCATTTTCAGGTCTGATTTTACTCGTCTTCTTTTTTCTTAGTCTGCCTAAAGTTGCACTAATTTTCTCTCTTAAATGAAATGAAATCAGCATGTCAAAGGACACCTTCCCTTCCATACATACTGCAACGCTATTTGCAGTAACCAGGGTAATGAAATGATCCTAAATATCCATCAACAGATGAATGAATAAGCAAAATACAATCTCTATACACAACAGAATACTATTCAACCATAAAAAAGAATGAAATTCTGTCACTTGCAGTAACTTGGAAATACCTGAAGAATATTATACAAAGTTAAGTAATTCTGGAACAGAAAAACAAAACTGCATAACCACCTCATTCATAAGTAGAAACTATAAAAAAGTGACCTCAGAGATGTTGAGAGTAGCATAGAAATTGCCAGAATCTTAGAAGAATAGGGAGCAGGGTGGGAGAGAGGCTGGCCAACAGGCAGGATGTTACAGTTAGATAGAAAAAGTAAATTCTGGGATTCTAGGACATAACAAGGTGAATATCATTAACAATAAGGCACGACACAACTCAGAATACTTAAACAGAGGATTTTAAAGTGATATAAAAGAAATTACAAATGTTTTAAGATGATATACTAATTCCTCAGAGTTCGTCACTACCAAGTATATGCACAAATCAAAGCATCACATTATTCCTGTGGATATGTGCAAGTACCATGGCAATCAAAAATAAAATCAATTTAAAAAGAACAAAATCAACCAAATGTATCTTCCTATAATCCACATATAAAAGTCTGATTAATAGAAGTAGAAAGAGAGGTTTACTTACAAGTGTTTTAAGAAGAAGCAAGCTTTTCCCAAAGTGATCAATCCTAACAGAATTTTTTCTTCATTTTCTTCACCAGGACTCAAAAATCCATGGTTCTTACCTTTCCATACAAAACATGGCACATACACACAAGTCACACATCATTTTTAAAAAATAAAAAGGAAAGGAAAATATTGAAAAGAAATTTTACCACATACCTGAACTTTCTGGCACCACATTTTTAAATGCATAATCTTGAAAATAAGGTTTCATATGTTATATAACACCCTCACAATCAAACATATTCATATATTTTCTGTGAAATGTGTGGCTGTCCCCTCTGTCAATGTCCAAGTCAGGTCAAGTTTTACCAAACAAACTTTATTCACTACTTCTGCCACAAACATTTTTAGAGCTCTACTGATTTTTAGAGCTTCTTAGATGTCAGAACTCTGGTTAATGCACTGCAGTGGGATGCCTAGCCATCTTCTTCCTTTGTTCAGTTAGTGATTAGGTTCATAACCAAGTTATGAGATAATTACTATCGCCTATAATCATTTATTGATTACCACTTACAGAAGATGAGGTACGTTCTTACGATGGTAAAGCTTTCCTCGTTAGTTGTTTATGACACACGGACAACACAGAAATTAGAAATGCTATGTAATATAAAGTCCTCTCTATGCATGATAGAAAATTGGAGTCTGTTTCTTTTCATTTGAAATTTTGGTTGGAGAGGGCGTTGCCTGTCCAGTTTCCACTCTTCCACCCTTTCCTGCCCTGGTCAACACACTTTCTTTCTCCTCCTGCTCCCCTTTGCTGTTCTGTCATCATTTTCTCGGGACAAGTTTCCTTTCCTGTCTAACTAGCTCAACGTGCTGTAGTAAAAGTTTTCATGCGCATATTCTCCCCGGAAGAGATACAGATAGTGTGTGAACTCCTTAAAATAATATTTTAGTTGCCGCTAGAGTACAAATTCACGACAGTTGAGATTATGTCTCCCTTCCACCATTATTTCCCCGGGAGCTAGCAAAGCATAAATACTGGATAGATGGACGGGTGGACGGACGGACGGATGGATGGATGGATGGATGGACAGAAGGAGGGATAGATGGGTCACTGGATTGCTGAGTGACTGTATTAGTATAGAAAGGTCCTTAGGGTCAGAGTAAAGTTTAAATGAAAAATAAAATTTTCTCTCATTTCACATAAGGTGAAAGTAGGTATATATGTGCATATATATATGTATATATATATATATATATATATACACACACACATATATACATATATATATACACACACACATATATATGTATGTGTATGCATATATATATATATATATTTTCCTCCCCAACCAAAATTTCCAACTAAAAGAAAAAGACTCCAATTTTCTATCATGCATGGAAAGGACTTTACATCACATAGCATTTCAAATTTCTGTGTCGTCCAGAGAGGCTCCAAAACTTTTGTTTGAGCCACATTCTGCACCAAGAGTCTGAGTCTTCATGTTGCTTACACAGGTTAAAGAAAAATTTGAGAATCTCATCTTCAATTTGAACAAGATCACTTTAGGAAGTCTAAGGAAAAAATTAAATTCAAAACCTTTTACCAAATCCCTTAAATAAAAATAGGATTAATGCATCAAAAATTCTCTTTGATCTTGGTACATTTTACAGTCCTTTTTTTTTTTTTTTTTTTGCGGTACTGGGGATCGAACTCAGGACCCTGCGCTTGCTAGGCAGGCGCTTATTCCACTGAGCTATATCCCCAGCCCCTCTTGGTACATTTTAAAAGTGAATGTTGGAGCAAAACTGTAGGATTTCTTTGCAAGGCGTGATGGATGAAGTTGTGTTTCAAATGTATTCATCCAACAGGTCTCAGTATGGCCATTATTTTAAAATTAAAGGAGAAAGGAAGCAAGCAAGAGAGGGAACTAGGAACAGGAGAGACGGAAAAGGAAGAGGGAAAGAGGAAGGGAGGGGCAAGACAGAGAAAGAGAACAGAAGATTACCTCTGAAAAGAGACTTTTCTGTTCTTTCTCCCCTAGCCAACGCTTCAAAAATAATTAAATACATGCAAATGAGGAAAGGAAACCAAAGACGTTCTCATAGGAGTCGTCCTGAGGGGATGAACAAAAGGGGGCAGAGGAGCGGAGGGGATGGGATCCATTAAACTCTCCAAGTATTTAGACTCTGCCAGCAACAGCAAAAATGAAAACGAAAACCTTGCCTTTTTGAAGTTCATCCATTACTAATTGAAAGGTAAGAAGGCTGACTCTATATGCCTCAGGAAATAAAGACTTAACAGATGTCTTTATTGAAGACTCTGCTGTTCTCAGGGGAGAGAAGACGGATAACTCCTCTGAAGCCCCTTTGTCATGTCCTATCCAAGTTCTGTCACCTAAACTTGATACACAATTAGACAATTGGCTGGAGTGTTGTCTTGACAGATTATTTGCCATGCTGGAAATGAAGAGCTATTGCTACACTCCTCACCTCTCTGGCTGGAACTGTTCCTAACGAGCAACGTTACCAGCAGGAGTTATTCTTGTGTTTGAGAACATCTCTCTAAATGGGAAGGAAGAGAAAAGTACAAAGCTAAACTATCCAAATTAAAGGAAGAAAAACACTATGCCAAAAGGAAAGAATGGCACTAAAAGAAAGAAATTAAATGATTTTAGCTTTTGTCTGAAAATCATGTTGAATTAAGCAGATCACTATAAAGTCCATGGCAAAATAATATTTCTATGCATAATATTTGAATGTTTTTAGTCACTTAGATATTTTAAGGCATTTTACTTTGTACTCATGTTTTAAATCTTTTATTCAAAGCAATCATCTTTAAAATATGGTGCTTCTTTGATATGATAAAGGACTTCATCAACACATATTAATGAAAATATAGCCCGGGAGAAATGATTGCTTTGCGCACCTCCAACTTCGGCAGAGGTGAGAGTGTCATATGATAATTTCTGCTTCATTCTGTGTCAAAACATGTGCATGGTATGGAAGCAGCTATTATTTTCAAATAGGCAGTTGAGCATTTTATCACTATAATAAAGAGCTGCCAACAAAATGATGTGTACATAGGTATGCACCAGTGCACCCATGTCTACACATATTCATATATACAGTGTGTGTGTGCATGTGTGTGTGTGCATGTGTGCGTGTGTGTGTGTGTGTGTGGTTTGATAGCATGCAACTATGAGTGATAACATGCAAAGATGAGCATATAGCTACATGTCTTTTCATGTCTGTGGGGATAGTCTTACTTCATTCTTTAGAACGACAAATTCTAAAAAGTTTAAAATCTTCATTAGCCATACAATTCATCCGGATTGTTCTAAAACATTGATTTCTGAGGCACAGGATTCTGCATTCTCACTCTCCCCCCCCCCCCCAGCAATTCTAATGCCTGGTGACACACTGGCCTGGTGACCAAACCAACTTTAAGCTAAATTACAATCAGGTACGTTTTTCTCCAGAGGAAAAAAAATGAAAAAGCTCTAGCCCAGGATCTATCTTTGTTCAGTCTGAGAGCTAAGAATAAATTTTAAAAATTTACATTTTTAAATGATTGTAAAGGACCAAGAACAGTATTTCATGATATGTGAAGATTATATGAAAGTCCAATGTACATTGATAAAGTTTTATTGCAACACAGCCGCAATTGCTTACTTACCTGTTTTTATGGCTGCCTTTGCTCTATGCCACCAGAGTTGAGCATATGAGATCTTACAGCACACAAAGCCTAAAGTCCTTAGTCTGGCTCCTTACAAAACACTGTTTTTACCCTGTCCTGAAGCTCACCCTCATTGTCTCAGGGGCCTTTTGGTGCACTTGGGACAGTTTTACTTCCTTTACCCTTTTCTTGTTCTCAAAGAAGGAACTAACAGTACACGTCTCTTCATTTTTAATTTTTTCACTGTACATCCTTGATGCTTATCTTGAAATTCAAATTATTTCGACTGCCTAGCAACATAAAGTTCAGCTAAGAGATGGGAGAAAACAGAGGCCCTCCACTAATACCCTTGAAATATTAAGAGGAATGGATCAATGTGCTGTTCTAAGACCTTCCCCAACTCCTGCTCTCCAGAGTTAGAGACTGAGACTCTCAAGAAGATGGTAGAGAAAAAGATCAAGATTCTTTCAAATACGAACTTGAAAGTTTATCAAAATCCAAAATCAATGATTTGTTGATGTGCTGAATATCCCTTACTTTCACAAAGTATAAGATTAAAACTAGACATATAGACTTTTGTGGCCTTAACCAACAAGGTATGTCTAAAATCTTCTTCCAGGCCCCACCCAGTATCGATGCCATATACAGAAGGAAGTAAATCTGAATACCCCCTGGAGCATTCGCAGCAATGAGCACAGTAGTAATTATACCAATTATCTCTTTAGTGGCTATTTCTTTCCAAGGTTTCTCAATTTGAATTCTTCATCTTAATGCAGAACCCAGAAATGTGTTAAGAATTATTTTCTAATTATCCCAAGAGATATGACTTTGTGCAGGTAGAGAAGCTGGTTATCTGTCTATGTAAGGCTACATGCAGGAGTGGCAAACCTATGGCATATGTGCCACAGCTAGCATTTTGTTACCACTGAAACCTCTAAAAGGAGTGCCATATCAGGTAGAGGGCAAGTGATCAGCTAGGAAAAAGAGGCAGGCAGCCGGACAAGCCAGAGCAAGGTTAAATTTAAATAAGGTTGACCTGGAACTCACATTTCCAAACTTTCCTTATTTCCAGTCTCCCATCCCTGAGGATAGCAGTGTGCCGAGGGCAGAGCTGGCTTCCAGGGCTGTGACCTCCTCTGCAAGTAGCCATACCGGGCCCTTCACTTAGAAAGATCCTATGCTTCATTTAAAGTTCTGCTACGTGCATCACGAAATCCTCAATAGTTTTTGAACTACAGATCCTACCTTTATATTTAACACTGGGCTCCTCAATTATGTAGCCAGTTGTTCCTGCTGGGGAAGCAGGTGCCCCTCACCATAGACCTGGCTCAGGAACTAGAAAAGTAGAAGCAAACGATCCAGCAGGAACTCAGACACCATGGGCCCAGCTATTGCCCCCCGCAATGGAAGAGGGCAGCTGGTAAACAACAGTGTGTACGAGCTGCGGCAGGGCCTCATGCCTGGCACTGACCTCCCCAAAGGAAAGAAATATGGCTACTCTTTTACTTCTACCTTCCAACCTCCGAAAAATGTCTCCAAAGACGCATACTAATTCACAACTATGCAGCAAAAGTAATTCTGGGAAATGTAGTTCACACTTAACTGTCATACTAAGAACTTAAGCAAACAAGCTATTTCATAGACAGACACTTTTCTCACACTCAGTGGCCGGCATTAAAGCAGAGTTGAGAAGACCAAGAAACTTGACTCCAAATCCCAGCTCAGTCATTTTTGACAGAAACTTCAGACAAGTCATTTAACCACACTAAGGTTTAGTTTACTCACTTGTAAACATTATAATACCTACATTATAATAGTAGAAGTGTGAGAATTAGATACAATATACTTAGCATACTTGAGCTATTACAAAGGTTTAAAATATATGAATCTCACCAGGTGTGGTGGTACATTCCTATAATCCCAGCATTTTCAAAGCCGAGGCAAGAGGATCACCTGGGCTACATAGCAAGTTCAAGGCTCACTTGAGTAAGAATTCCACAAATAAACAACTTAAAGGAATGAGTGATGTTGCTTGCCTAAGACAACCGGAGTCTTTTTCTTTTTTAAGCTGTATTGTGTGAACCACTAGCACAGTCTCTCCAAGTCTTCCCTGGAATACCTGATGGCAGAGGAAAATAAATATGTTCCTCTGAGGGATTCCTGCCCTAAGAGTAAAACTCTGGTAAGTCTTATTTTATCTGGAAAAATCTGTGTGATTTTCATGTTCTGTTGTAGGACTGTATGTCTTGTAGTGTAAACTGACACTTTCAGCTATTTATCAAAGAAATCATGTAAGTTTTTCCCTTAAATACTCAGTGTGACTGGTAGTTCAAACAAGATGCACCCTGCCATCTGGCATATGGAGGGTGATGGTGATGGTGATGATGGACAACATAATAAGGTGTAATAATCTGAACACTTAACATGTATTAGATACTATGCATAGAACTTTAAATGAGTTATCTGATGTCATGATCACAAGGTCTTCATTTTGTTAAATGCCGTAAGGAAGGAGGCTCAGAGCTGTTATTCAGCTCTTCCAAGATCACAAAGCTAAAGCCGAAAGAGTCTACGTTTGTAGTCACCATTCAGTAAAGAGAAACAACTAAAATGGGATCGATAATATTTACACAACAGAAGTAATTATTTCTAGAACATGAGACTTTCAAGCTAAATAAATTAACAAGTAATTCTTCAAAGCACGATTTAAATCCAGGTAGGCAGGTGAGAAACCAAGTGAGATGTATAATGGAGATGGAGGAGAAGAGGAAGAAAGAGGTAAAGGAAGGACATTTTAGATTTAGAATGGGCATTAATGTCTGTGAGCCCTTCCTCAGACTGTCTGGCTGGCAGGTAGTTGTAACATGCAAATATTTTGAATGCGTACTGATGAAATAAAAAATATGGAGGCTCTGGAGTAGAGTTCTGCAGCCATACCTCTGGGGCCCAACAGAGTCAAAGATGAAGTTAAGGTGAGACTACAGATGAAACACTCAAGTTTCATCTGAGCATAATACCCACAATACTCTGTAAAAACAAACAGGTCTTCTCCAAGAAGCCTCCTCAAATGTGGGGGACAGAATCAATGAACACTGACTTATTCTCACTGCGCTTGTCACATGGCTTCCTTCAGCATAATTTATGTAACTCACCACCCTCCCAGTGCAGAGATCCCATCACCCTGGAAGGCTAGGATAAGACGTGAAAAGTAAATGAAATTGCTGAAATCTCATAACAACCAGCACAGCGCTTTGATCATAGAAAGCATGTTCAGTCAATGCACTAATCACTAGATGATTACACTTCTCACCATGAACAATTGAGAAGGCAAAAATTACCCCAAACCAAAACCATGCTTAAAAGTATTGCAAATCTCAGTGAAAAGATGATGAAAAGCCATTGCATTATGAGAAAATATGTTTCTAGTATAAGAGCTAGCTTGCCAAGCATTTCGATTTCATTTCTATTCAGAAAAGGGATTAGGCATTTAAAAACATGATTTTTGTTTTCCTTCATCATTCTGATCAGCCCCAGGGAGGAGAATCTGTTCTGGTGTCATCGCTCCATCTCTGTTCAGAATGCTTTATCAGCGTGACTCAGAGAATGTCCTCTAAAAGATGGATTTACTTGGTCTAAAAAGAGAACAGGATTATGACTAGTCTGACTGATCTAGAAGGATTTTTTTTCCCTTTTCCAAATTAACAATTGGTGATTCTATGTGAAATATTTTATGTACTTTTTCCATGCCAAATACTGGTCATGATAATGCCAGGGAGCATCTCCTAATCTTGTTGTTTATATTGACATTCTCCCTTCCACATGTTTTCATAAAAATATCAGGCATTTTTATTGATTTTGTGATATTCACTGGCAATACTGTAGGTATAGACTGAGTACTGCACTCAAAATCCAGAATAAGGAAATATAAACACTCCAACATATTCCTTGTACTGTTTTGTTGTTGTTACTGTTCTTAAATTCCTGTCACACTGGACAATTGCAATCATGATAGGAGTTTTATATGATTTCTTCAACTTGAAATTTGAAGAGCTTCACAACCTTTCCTTCATTGTGGACTGTTTAGAGTATCTAGAATGTGCTTACTTTATCTCTAAATAGTCACTTTTGTCTTGTTCATTTTTCTGTTTACAAATCATTACCTGCTTGAAGCGTTCCAAGATGGTGCCTTAACCATTACTGACACATTGTGTCAACTTGAGAAGTTTAGAAACTTAACTAAATGACTCAGCAGTTCTACACCCCAGGATATAGAGGACATGCCCCAGGGTGGCTGTTTATGGCCTAGGATATTGTAATGGTTGATTTATTGTGTCAACCTGAGATGTTTAGAAGTTTAACTAAGTGACTCAGCAGGGGGCCTGGGTCCTCATTTTGTAAATATCCTGAGCCTGTGCAAGATGAACGCACAGAGATTGTGTGAGAGTTACACCTACTCTAGGGTGAGTAGCCTGTGTACCATAAAAGGGAGAAAAAGACTTGCTCTTCTCCCCCATTTTGCTCCTGTTGCTGTTGTCTTCCATCGGCAGTTGCCCCTCTGCCATGTGCCACCCTGTTTTGGAGCCAGCTGATTAGACTGAAACCTCCTCATACTGTAAGATAAATAAACCTTTCCTTCCTTAATTTTGGGTGTTGGGTATTTTGTCTCAGCAATGAAAAGAAAGTAACTAACACACTGAGCCATGTAAAGCAGTTAGCATTATTACTGGTACATTACCAATGTGCTCTTCAGGTTTCCATGACATGAAGTGGAATTCTAAAGCACCAGCCCACGTTCTTGGGCCCCTGTCACTCCCGCAATGTATGGTTCCCTTGCGCTGTCTCCCGACTCCAACATTTCAAGCCAACTCCAACTCTTCCAAAGGCTGAGATACCCCAGTACTCCTATCCAGACCTATTACAAAGGCCCATTGCCACTCCTGATGACCGTATAAATATATTGCCTTAATTGGACATTTTAGCAATGA
The DNA here is from genome assembly GCA_004027595.1 of Dinomys branickii. NCBI lineage: Eukaryota > Metazoa > Chordata > Mammalia > Rodentia > Dinomyidae > Dinomys > Dinomys branickii. The sequence goes on along the minus strand of PVLD010001626.1, from coordinate 172,828 downwards.
GTAATACATCTTTCACTTCCTTCTATCCTTTTCACGATCTTTGATATAACACCATCCTTAGTTCAAGGCTAGGCTGAAATCTGATTTTTGCAAACTGATCAAAAGTAATTTGAGGTAAAAGTATACAACTGAGTCTTAGATGTTAGATGAATAAACCTGGGCTGGAGGTACAGCTCAGTGGGCTAAGTGCTTGCCACTGAGCACTAGGGCCCTGAGTTCGATCCCTGGTCCCGGAAAAAAAAAAAAAAAAAGAATAAACCTGCATACAATCATTTTTAAATTCCATCAAGATGATACAAGTTAGCTAACTAAAGCCCACTTATAGTAGTTATCAAATATATTTTCATAACTAAAATTCCATTGGCATTAAGTCACTATCTGACTTAATGTGCATAATAAAACTACTTAATGAAAGTGTAAGATGCTTCTATTTCTTTAATTTAAAAATGGCTATACCATTAGATATTCTTCGTGAAGAGGAGCATAATCATAAAACAATTATTTTATGACAACTTTTAAGAAGTCATTGCTTTCTACAACAAAATTTTTGAATAAATTTTGTAAAAACAAGAAAGCACAGACTATTCATATTCCAAAGAGAAAAAGGGGACAAATTATTACATGATATACCACTCAGATTTTCAGGGACTGGGGAAGGAAAAAAGTGGGACCAATGGGGGAAAAATGTAGGCACAAAGGAAGATTAAGACTAAAATCCAATCCAGTCTTATTTTTTTTCTTGTTCTACAATTGAACCCCAAAATTTAATGTGCCAAGCACACACTGAGCTGTGCTCCCATAGCCTTCTGCAGTGCATTGATAACTGGTGGTCAACTTATAACCCCCAGCTGAACTGAGTAAGTGTGGTGCTGGGTGTAGGAGGCCCACCTGGGGATCGTTGCCAGCAGCATCAGAAACAGAACAGGAGAAGAAGGATGCTGTTGGGAGCTGGTAAAAGCTGTTGGGAGCCTGTTGGGAGCTGGTGGAAGCTGTAAGGAGCTGTTGGTTCTGTTGGGGGAGCTTGTCTTGCTGGCTTTTCTGATAAACTTGGCTGTTTTCATCCTCTGAGGAGCTCAGGACCTTGTTGGCACTGAGAATAGCCTCGGTTCAATTTGGGGGAGCTCTGGTCTTATTTTGAGCCTTGCTTCCTGGCTCTTGAGGGGAAGATGGTACACTGCTAGTCTCCTGGAGAAGCTTGCTGCATTGGCTTTCCTGATGGGAACTCTGCTGTCTTGATCATCAGAGGAGCTCAGGACCCCACTGTTGCTGAGGTGACTGTGGTACATTTTGGGGGAGCTCTGGTTCTTACTTTGAGCATCACTTCTTGGCTCCAGGCAGATCCCTCAGACTGCTAGCTCAGATCCTTCATCTGGCTGGCACAGACTTCCTAGATTCCACCACTGAACTTTGGGCCTTCACAGCGCAGATCTATGAAAGAGGCCTGCATGAGATATTGTTGTGGGCTCTGGGCCCCTAGTAGGACTTGTGAGAGGTATTGTTATGAGCTCTAGGTCTTCAGCTGGACTCATGCAGGACATTTCTGTGGGATCCAGGCCCTCAGCCAGTTTCCTTGATCTTAGTGTGTGGACAGATTCCCTGTACTCTTTTGTATATCGTTCTTTGGGCGACTATTATAAATAATCTTAAAAATATGTGTCCTATAATACATTGTTCCCCTTGCAAATAAGCCCCAACCCAACACACCTTCTGACCATTTTAGTTCCCTTTTTCTGCAGCCCTTAATATATGTGGATATAAAAATCACTTTGATGGCTGCTCAAAAGTATTTCTATATAGTCCATACAATTTTAGATAGCTCTTACACCTTTGTTTCTCCACTTAAAAATCTTAAAATGCATTAGTAAGATTTCTAAAACTGGTCTATAAATAGAGTATATGGAATGTATTCAAACTCTGATTTCAGTGATCTCATGTCTTCTATTAGATTCTAAACTTCCTGACAAGCTAGTGCACGTATATTTCCATGCTTAGGAAATCTTATGACAGGTTCTGTAGTTGGTATCTAACTCATTTAATTATTCTTTGGTTTGTTTTGAGGAGTGTTAGGTTATAACCCCAAACTGATTATCAAGCAATGCAAATGTCTTTAAATACTTAATCATGGAGAAACTGAATGATATCACTAATATCCCTTTTATCTAGGTAACTTGCAAAAATATAACCTGAAAATTATTGTTAAATACTCTTAGCACCACACTTTCTACCACTATTATTTTCCCCTTTCTGGTGCTGTTGGCAATAAAAGGCTTTCTAGAGATTCTAAATTTGAGATGAGTTTTCACACAGAACACTGCCATTTCAAATATCCCCAACACTTATTAGAAGTCAATAAATGCTATTAATTAAAAATAAATATTTACTGCATCCTATATTATGCATATTTTGGCCAAAACATAAGTAATTATGCAGGACTATATATTATTTCATCTTTAGCAAACTGCTGTAGGCAAATCAGCAAACTGGTACTTTTATTTGTGGTACAATTCGGAATTGTGATGTTCATTGGCAAATACATAAAGCATGGTAGAGATGATGCATATTGGAAATCAATGCCCTGTGAGAAAATTATTCCATAAAGTGTAAATCTAGATATGCTGCCAACTGACTCAAGTTCCCTCCAACCTAACACTTGAACTAGAAAGCCCTGATTGAACAGTCAAGAGGAGACTGCGAATTTGGTCCCCTGACACCAAGTAGTAAAGGCATTCCACTTTACACGTTTTCAGATGGTCACCTTTGATGACACAGAGCGAGCAGGGATGATAATATAATGTCTGGTTGTGGCAATAGAAATTCCTTCCAGCAAATGTTAGAGGTAGAAAACTCCCCCTGTAAAACAGGCATAGTTACATAACATTCCTGAAAGAGATGAACCACGAATTACAATGAAAGCTTCCTTCCTTCAGAATGCCATAAGTACTAGAAGTTAATTTATGGACTCACCTGAAGTGCAGATGCTCAATTTGAGTCCTCTGACAGCCACGCTACTTTAAAAACAAGTTGGATCCCAGCACTCTTGAAGATGGAGAGGCAGCTGAGAACCACCTTCCTTAATTGCCTGATGAAGATTACGTTTGATTTGAGACACCAGCTTATTGGTTATCGTGTCTAATAAGTAATCTGTAAGCTTCCCACTTTCCATGAGTTGTGTGCATTTATTTTATTCAAATGAAGAGACTGGATAAAAGATTTTCTAATTTAGTCTCATCGTTTACATATTTTTAGACAAAGCAGGGAAAAACAACGTTAAAACCTGACTGATGGATTCTAATTTCTCTGTTCCATTTTCTGGTTTTAGCAAGGAGGTAAATAGAATAGAGCAGGGGTCTCTTTGTGAGGTTTCTGTGCCCATTAACATTTGTATAACAAAGATAGCCCAATCCGCATTTTATCTCTTTAGGTTATTGACATATATATTTCTAGAAGCTGTCTAGCTGTCTAAGACTGGCTTTTATTTTTTGGCCTAGTACTTGGAGTCTAAAATGGACAATGACAGCAGGGCCAGCCTTACTGAAGCCCATCAAACTGCCTCATTCAAAGTGATGACTGAGTTGGACTAAATCCAAGGACTCAGCTACCAGTATTAACCCATCAAGTGTTGCAGCCTCTCGGATCCTTTAATCATTAGGGTGAGATTAATAGGCATGCTCTGCCGTAACCTCAATGCCCAGAAAATCACCCCAGAAGAATGCAGGCATTCAAATGGACTGAGCTTTAATCACACCAGGCAAAAAGACATGACAGTTTGCATATCAACCCAAGAGGCTAATCTTGGAAGGGAGATTAAAACAGGCTGGATGTTTATCAACAGATTGTACAATATTAGCCAAGCAGATTTCCTAAGCTTCTAGGGAGGAGCCCTGTGGATGATGTCTGCCATGTTCTTTTTTTGAAAATAAATGAAAGGTTTACACAGACACCTAAAAAGAAGGCAGGTAAGTACTCGGGGTTACAAGTAACAGTCAGACAAATTTCAGGGTGAATAAACGCACAGATAAAGACAGCATCATCAGGTTCTGCAGCAGAATTTAAAACAGTTTCTGCTCCAAGTCTGCACATGTCCAGATAAATCATGATGCACTTGAGCTATGCTGGGTTACTTTTTGTGTGTGTGCTTCCTGGCTGTAATAAGCATGCTTGATTGTCAGGCTCTGCTGTTCTTAGGGCCAAATCAAAACTATGATATTAACTTCTTTCAAAAATGCAGTCACAAAAGCAATAGAAGAATGCAAATAAATCAATTCTGCATGCTTAAGCCCATCTCCTTTCCATGCAAGCCTGGTGATAGAGAGATTCTTTTCCCCCAACTCTGCCTTATCATTTGAAGGTATGAAAAATAGATTGTGTCACAGTAATGAAGCACAGGAAAAGGGAGCTTGTTATAAGCTGATTACAGTTTAGATTGAAGGACTGGTTCTCATTAGCTATTTTAGATTGGACATCATCCTTGAGCTGTAGTAATTACTGAAAGTCATTTTTGAAAGGGAGAGTGGGACGACTGGGGCAAGGAGAGACTCAAACAGTTGCGTGGGGATCAGGAGTGGCAGTAGAAAGGCAGACCCACAGCCTGCGAGGTTATTACCCCAAATGTTATGACACAGGGAGGCAGCTGTGTCTGGCCACTTCATTGTTAGACCAACCAGCAACAAGGAGAGAATGCTTTGCAGGGAGAAATGAATGCAGCATAACAGGCCTATTTAAAGTTCAAGTGGCGGGGTGGCCCCCTGGAGTTGTGCCATCTATGTGCAGAAGCTCAGTTTTCAGCCCATAATAAACGCAGTGGAGCAGGTTTCATTGCTAGTTACAGAATGGACTTAAAAAGTGGGCAGTAATGATAGTCAAGGAAAAATGACCTATTTTCTTGCTTCATTGAGTCGATTTGAGAGCTTGACCAGTTTCCCTGATCACAATAGGATAAAATATACAACCTTCTCGTTCCGAGTAAATGTTCTGTCAAGGGCAGGTTGTGATCCTACATGTTTTTTTTCTGCACAGGATAGAAATCTCAGGGAAAATTGTGTGTTGTTTGGTCTCAAACTTGGGAAAAACTGGGAATTTTAAAAGCCCTGTTTCTAGCTTTAGACCTGCCCCTAACCAGATGCTTAAAGACTCTGAATAAGCCGTTTAACCTCTCCATCTGTCTAGGTAACAGATTAGATGTTTTCTGATGTCCTTTAAGAATATGGACTTCTTAAGTTCCAATTATTGTCACTTCTAGCTAATTTATTATAGAGCCCCAAAAGCAAAAGACTCTCTTCTAAATTAATAAACAACTGTTGCATAAGACTAAAATGAAGATCTCATAGATGTAAGCAGAAGACACCTGGGTTGTAGCACAGGGGATGCATGTGGAATGCTTACTGAGACCCTAACATGTGGTAGGGTTTTCCTTGTATGTTATTTGATTTGATCTCTCAGTTACTACACAGGTCAGATGAGGACACGAGGGCCCAGAACTGCTAATGTCACATGCCTGTGGTGGCACAGTTTGCAATGGGAGGAACACAGAACAGCATGTGAGGCTGCCGCCCATCTGGGCAACATGGGAGATGGACAGGAGGGCGGGATCATTGCCATTTGCAGCACAATTTGAGCAGGATCCAGAAGTTTGCTATAAACTCTCTTAAAGTATCTCTTGAAGTATCTGACAGTTCTTTCCACTATAGTTTTTCCTTTAGGTTAACAAGAGCTCCATCTCCAGAAAGCTCAGATTAAAAGACAAACGTGTTACCTGGGAGGAATAAGTTCATGAAGTCATTAGTAAAAATTAACAGCTTTTGTCAAACAGGCTGAATTTGTCCGATTAGCCTGCTGTCATTGAGTAGAAAATAAAGAACACTAGATGGAACTTTCTCCTTTAGAGAGAAGACACAGCAAGGTCTGGCACTACTTTCCACTCCTGCAAGGGGCAAGGCCCAGTGTGTCGCAGGGTGGGTGAGCCTTGGACAGTCCCAAGGCCACCAGGAACCTCAGACAGATGTGCATTTTGGCTCAGACAAGTGGCTACATGGAAGGTGAGAGGAAGATGGAAATAACAAGGAATTTCTCAAGGGAAAATGTGTAGAGAGGGAATCAGGGCACATTTAATCGCTAGACTGTTTCTGATGACTAAGAAGCTCTCAAGGTTCAGGACTTTTGCATACATCATTATAATATTAGAGTTGTAAAACTCATTTAGAACAGTGATTTTCAAATTGATGTCACTAGAAACCACCTCCCTATCCAAACACTTGAAATAGAGGAGACCTACTTCTATCTGTGTCCTGGGCAGGGCTTGTATGTGATATGTTGTTTTGAGAAAGGACCCAAATGTTAAGAAAAAAAGAAGAAAAGAAGGAAGGAAGGAAGGAAGGAAGGAAGGAAGGAAGGAAGGAAGGAAAGAAAGAAAGAAAGAAAGAAAGAAAGAAAGAAAGAAAGAAAGAAAGAAAGAAAGAAAGAAAGAAAGAAAGAAGAAAGAAAGGTAGAGGTGAAAGGGAGGGAGGGAAAGAGAAAAAACTGAAGAGGGGAGAAACAAAGAAATTTGGGAAACAGTGGTATTATCCAGAGATTGACAGCTGTTTTGAGAAAGGAGCCAGAGAGTAAATATTTTAGGATTTACAACACCAGTCCCTGTGGCAACCACCAACTTCATGTAAACAAATAGATATGGCTATGTTGTAATAAAACTTTATTTGCAAAACCAGGCAGTGATGAGCCCTATCTACAGACATTTTGAGTAGTGACCATTATCATGGCCCAGAAGTGACCCTGGTTGGTTTACTCCACAATTTCCCAACATACTATAAATAAACAAAACCACCGAGTAGTACATGGAGTTTTAAGACCTGGACCCTGGTACTATCAGCACCAGGAATGTGCCTGATGTCCTTGTTATTAGTTTAAGATAGAAGAGGCACATTCTAGCTTGAATAAAGTCAGGTTTGTCCTAACCATTTTATAAGCCCCTTCTTCTGAACCAAACACAGGGATACACTAATCTTGCTCTCTTTCAGGACCATGTTTCTGTCAGGAAGCCCCCAATAAATTATACTCTGAGCAACCTGGGATATGTCTGCCATTTTCTTCAGTCTTGTGGCACCTTGGGGATGGTCCTCATTTGCCTCATGGACCAGGTTGTTTCAGAGCAAACACAAAATAGGGACTGTGCTATTCTCCCCGAGTCTCCTACTTGAATGTTTTTTCTCACAGTGTGTATTAAATGTAGTATGCTTTGTGAAGTAATTCTCTGCTAGGCACGTTGAGGAGTCTGTTGCCTGGTTTCCTAAATCTTTTCTATTTCTTTACTCTGTAAGCAGAATGATCATTCTGAGATGCCTCACAGGCTTCTTTTTGCCTTTAAGGTAACTGTAACTTCTTTTTGCCTTTAAGGTAAAGAAGCTGTGTCTCTAGCCACACAGCTTCTGTTCCTCCCCATGCCTGGCCTCTCCTTTTCAAGATTTCCCTTTGTCACTGCCCTCTGGTATGTTCCTGTTGTCTGTGAGGAACACAGGAACACGCATTATCCCTTGCAGCAGAAACTCTCCGGGCCTGCGGACCTGCAACCTGTGCCGATCCACCTCAGTCCCAATCCCTCCTCTGACCTCCAGTCAGTCCCCAAAGCTGCACGCCCTACGTTCTCAAGCTAAGCAGTTTCTGCCTGCAGTACATCTCATAGCAACTGCAGTACTGCCAAGATGAGAAATTACAGAAAGATTAGCATGATTATTTGTTTCTGAGCCTCCCAGGAAACTGAAATTTCCAGAAAGGCAAAGCCCAAGTTTGCTTCTCTAATCCTGCATTTGATAGAAAGTCTGATTGATATGTAGTAGAAAACCAAAATCATTTGTTAAATAAATTAAACCTCCTATCAAGTATACCTCAGAAATCCTCAATGCCACCGTTAAAACTCTCTTTCTCAACACTGTGAGCAAAAAATACATTTTAAATAAGTCAGAGCCACAAGCTTAAGACCCAAAGTATAAATGAAAAGCAAAATAAAGGATAACAGGAAATGCAGAGATAGACCTTTCACAAAGGTAAAATGGACAAAGAGAGGGAGAGGGGAAGGACAGGGAACGGAAAAGAATTAAAGACACTTTATGTACATGTACCAGTTCCTGACGATAGATGGGGTCGTTATGTGCTGCAAATGGGTAAAAAGTAAAACTTCAAAAGAGAAAACAAAAAATGTAAAATACATCCTCCTTCTTAACGGCAGGGCTGTTAATATATTAAACAAACAGACTATGAGCCTCAGGTAAAATTGTTTCATAGCATTCTATCATTTCTACAATGGTGAAAGGAAATAGAATTTAGTTCCTTGACATATTCCCAAACTACCAGAAAAAAAAAGCGTATATATATATGTGTGTGTGTGTGTGTGTGTGTGTGTGTGTGTGTGTATATATATATATATATATATATATATATATATATATATATATCACCCAAGAGAATAAACTTCTGCTTTTCTTCCTTCCATAGTCAGTGAATGTTTCCTGGGAGAACTTAAACTGCTATGCACAAAATATTTTTTCATGGTGTACAACTTCTCAAAAATTCATAAAACAAAAGTCAAAATTGATCAGAGAAACCCCAAGGAGAACTGCAGTCCACTAACAGCACAGGGCCCCAGGCCCCAGCAGCCCTACTGCACCTTTGGTTCCTGGAATAAGGTGGGCCTGGATTGCTTTCTTAAATATTTGTGCTCATTGGAACTTTCTGCAGACATCCCCAAAGGGAATGAATGCTCAGCATAGGCCAATCTTGCATCTTTGACTTCCAAGTTTACATATCATGTCTCGATATGCTTAATTTTAGGACTGCCTTTTTCGAAACACCTACACCTGAAATTAAAATACTCAAGAGAAGGCATGCTCAAGTCATTCCCTGATGAGCAGATGGGCCCAATCCTATCCAGCCATGTCCTGTATGAAGCAACAGATTGTGCATCTTTGCAAAAATCCTCAAATTAGAAACGTCATAGCATCATGAATTGTAAGATGAAGTCTGTTTTCCCGAGAGGAGCTTTTGTGCTGACCCGTTGCCAGCCTTTAAGCCTCTGTCTCTCCAACTGGGGCATTTTGCAAATAAAAAGTGCTTTAAAATCTATTTAATTAGCTTACTGCTCACAACCATTCTGGCAGTTCAGATGACTGTTATTTATGTTTCATGATTAAGTTAACTTGTTCAAAACATGCCCTGAACAATTTCTTAGTGTCTGACTTCAGACTATTTCAATTCTTCTCAAGACGGTGAAAGAGGGAGGAACTCTCCTCAGCAATTCAGCCCACTTCCTCTCAGGACCACACCCACCTTCCGCAGTATTCCCAGGAGGCCAAGCACCTGGATGCCTCTTGGCATTTGCAAGAGATGGCTACTTCCGGGTCTCTACGGTGACCTCCTGCTGATTTTATAAATTAGTGCGCAGGAGATGGAAGTTCAGGATGCCTGTCCAGGTGTTTCAGCTCTGGCAAAGGATGGGGTGCACCCAGCCAGCCAAAAGCAAGGAACTTCCTGAAAGGGGTGGAAACCCTGGCTTCAGGGACTAGGTGCCCTCCCTCATGATTCAACACCCCTCTGTAAACTTCTTGCGTGACAACTAGAGAATCTCGAGTACTGGCCAATATATCAATGGTGGCATATTTATTTGCTGGGATGTTACTCAGAAGTTAAAAGTAGTGAATTAAACTTATACAAATCAACACGAGTAAATTTCAGAAAGAAAATGTTGAGTAAAAACTAAAACTTAGAAATGATATATATAGTATGATACCATTTGTGTATAAAAAAGATCACACACATCAAAATATCATATACATGAGTAAATCGGTAAAAACCGCTTTTGTGCCTATTGCTTTTTATTCTTTCAAGAATATTTAGGACTATTCTTTAAAAAATAGACCTATCTGCTTTAATATTTTAGGAAATTATTTTTTCCCAGGAGCTCTGGGAAAATTCAACTGATTAAACTTCAGCTATTTTTGATCTATATATCTAAATATATTTTAAAATATAAATGTATATTTATATATGTCAGTTATTCTATGTAGTGTATTATATACTTGTTACACAGTATATAATTATTTATAATCTATAAAGAACATATCTGAAATTCATCAGCGGGACTGGACCTGGGGGAAGGAGTGCGGCTGACTGCCAGAGAGACTATATGTATAAAAAGATTAACAAAATTTCAAAAATTAAGAGAATAAATGGAACAGAATAATAATAGTAGCTAACGTGAGATGAATCCTTACCATAAGCCGGGCAGCACTCCACATGCGTTGGGTGTATTAATTCATTGACATCACACAGCCCCAAGATTTAGGCACGATCGCTACCAGCCCTTTTATTCAAGAGGCAATCAATGTCCCAAGAGAAAGAGTATGTAGATACGATAATAAGCCTGGAAGCTGGGACTGAGATCCAAGCAGACGGGGCCATCCTGTGTCTAAACATGGCCACCTGAGTGGCTTCTGCAGCCCTCATCTGATTCACCAGGGTCCCGCCAGTTTGCCTGGGAGACAAACCATTCCATCCACTGAGTGCAAAGTGGCTGCAAGGTCTGCATCCCAACACTCCGCTGTGCTCTTGGTGGGAGACAAGAAACTGTTCGTGGAAATTGTTCCCCACCTAAGCCTCCATCAAAGCGGAAGTCAGGGACAGAGCAAAGCACAGTTAACGAGACAGAGAAAGAAGGCCTTTCTCCTGACAGTGGGGGAGGGATCTTCTAAGATAACTGACCAAGGTTTCTGAATGAGCGAATGCTGCCAAGACAAAAAATGTTTCTTTTTTAATAAGTAATTCCTTCTGTCTTCCCATGATTTCAAAACTGGCTTTAGAGATATTGACCTGGCTTGTTTTTGTCTTAAGGGAATTACTAACACTTATAAGATACAAGGGCATAAACTTTATTGTAACTTAGAATGCAGTTGTTATTGGCATACGTGTAGATAAAATGCTATTTCTGTTTTCTTCTTTCTTGTGTGAAGCTTTTAGATCAAATCTAAATAACTTGTAAACATGGTAAATATTCCTCTATCTCATGAATCTCTGCAAGCTTTAAAAAGCTGACACACTCCCTGAGTGAAATCTCCAGTAGAAAATGTGAGTGATATTTAAATATGCAAAACTTTTATTGATGGGGAAGTGATAGAGATGTTGAACAAGTAAACGTAAGATAAAAGTTGTATTTTAACTCCAAGAAAAATTAATAATTGCTTCATCAAGGGAACAAAAGGGATATTCCTAAGATACTACTTGAGTCACCAGGGAAAACTTTTTATAGCATCAAAAGGAAAGAGCATGGGACAAAAAAAGATGATGTGACAGTGCAAAGGAGGAAGCAGAATGCAGAGCTGAGCTGAGGGAGATGCACATCCCCCACCTTTTTCCTCCCTGGTGGGAAGTCACTGTCTGAACAGGAAGTAACTACCTAATCAGGCCGCAGGTCCTGGTACTGTCAAGGAATGAAGTTTGCTGTTGGCCCCCACAAGCTGACTCCAGAGGCCAAGTGTAGCATTTGCTGCTGTTGTCACAGCCCTCCCTTGGCTGGTTTTCCGCTCATGCTGTGGCCCAGTTACAGTGTCTCTTGTGCTAGTTCATCCTCATCTCAAGCTCTGAACCCCACGCACGCTCCCCCTGAACTCCCCACTCTTCACCCTCCCTGGGCTTCTCACTCACAGGCCCAACAGCGAGGGGACCACAGTGTAACATCAGAACAAGGGCACTTCTGAGTACAAAAGGAAGATGCTGATAATTGTTAAGGTACTGATCATATATCATGAAAATAGGATAAACTATGTCGTGGCCTCTGAGCTATTTACTCGCCTTCTTCCTGAAACATTCCAAACCTAACTAGTATGTCCACGCTAAATTCTTGCTTTTCCTTATCAAACTTGCTTTTACCAAACTAGTAGTGGAAATCTAATCCTTCCAGAGCCTATAGAAAAAGCATGTGCTAAGTCCCAGCATCCGCCACCCTCTCTATGGTCCCGGTCTTCATCACCCCTTGACTGGGCTGCAGCAGCAACCTCGCTAGCTCCCTTCAGCCCGCCTCTTTTCCACATCCTGACTGTAGGACCGGGAAGGCGCTTTCTAAGTTCAAGTTCTGTCTGGGAACCTCACCGCTCCCTTTTAGGAATCCTCCCCAGATGTTCTCACCTTACCGAGTGAAATCTGGAGACTCTGATAGGATAAAGATCCTGCACAATCTATCGCCACACACCTGAATCCTCTCTGGCCACACTGTTCACTGCTGACTCCTGCTCCCACCACCCGAGGCTGCAGCTTTCTGGATGCTCCTGGAAGGTATCTTATACACACCCACTGAAGAGGCTTCACATTTCAGGGTTTTTTCCTACTTGCAACTTTGACCTTCAGTTGTCCTTATGAGAGTTGTCCTCCCCGTTTTTTGTTTTTTCATCCAAACACCATATTCTTATGCTGTTTTCCTTCTCCACTCTATTGAAAACTACATCCCTCACTCCAATGTTCCTGAATCTTCTTATTGCTCTTTCATATCAAAACACTACCGTACGTTATATGTTTTACATATTCATTTTGCTCCTTGTATTTCTCCCCCCGTGAGGATGTCAGCTCCATAGCCACAGTGGCTTTTCACTGTTTTATTCACTGCTGGAAGCCTGCAGTGAGGCCCTAGCACAGGGCCTCACAAATGCGTGTTGAATGAACGAAATAAGAATGCAAGCCCTGATTTGTAGTAGGAGGGTAAATGAGACTAGAGCACACAGCCGGAAGAGCTGAAGTTAGGAGCTACAGAAGGGCAAGCTAGGGAGTAGCAGGAGCAACCACATGTACCTTAAGTGATTTAAAACCAGCTGACTCTAGCAATTTTTAGTTTGATTTTAATTAATTTGGGGATCAAAGGCAGATTAAATCCCTCACAGCCCCAAGCTTCTGGACTTCGGCAGTAATGCAGGATGTCATTTGTTATAGCTTGTGTCTAGATGTCCCCCCGAAACTTCGTGCAGTCATAGGAGGGCTTTTTTCAGAAATGGCTGGATCTAGGGTGTGTGATGCTGGGATTGATTTATGGTGCAGTGCTAAGATCAAAGGCACTAGGACTAAGAGTGTGAATGCTACTTGTTTCAAGTAGCCTGAATAAGATACAAGGGCTAAATAGAACTGTGACTATCTTCTTGTTTTGCTGCCTTCTACCCACCATGAACTGTTTCTCCTCTGCAATGCCTGTCTGCTTTGCCACACTGCCTGGAAGCCAGCTCATTATGAACAGAAACCTACACAAACTGTGAGCTAAATAAACTTTTCCTCCATTAACTTGTGTGTGTCAGGTATTTTATCTTATCAATGAGAAGAAAAACTAAGACATCATCTTTCCGCCTTGAATCCAACAAGGCATATAATCTCCCCCTCTTAGGTCTGTGGAAGTAACATAATGTGCCTCTTCTCACTTGCCCACCTAGCTATGAAATCTCTGGACTGTAGTACCACAGCAGCTCCTGAAAGTGACCTAGAAAAAGACTGTGACATTAGCAATGAAGAGAGATGAGGAATAAAAGGGGAAAAGTACCAAGACGCTGTGGGGCTTCATTTTTTCAGAACGTGCTTAACCTGAGACCCTTACAGAAGCTGAGAAAGGATTCATCGTGTTATCCAGGAAAAGCTCACCCAGTGACCAGTGAAAATCTTTTCTTGAGAGTTTCTTATCTAGAGAATAAAGAAAATGAGCAGAAATGCAATGATTTTTTGATGGCATGACCAAATTAATTTGAATGTTGAAATGAGCACTTCTTTTTGCATCATTGGTAATAAAGCAAGCTGGCCAGAAGCAGAGATGTGAGTCTCTAATCAATCAAACACAATGGTCTCAGTGCCACCTGACCATGTAGCTCTTATTTTTTTACTTTTGTAACGTTATAGGCACTGATGTAACTAATAACAGGTCTCCAAAATAGATTTCACAAGGGAGCAACCATTTAATTTTCCCCACACCCTTTTGTTAACTCTGAATCTTCCCCTCGGGTTATTTGGTTAGCTGTAAAATTACAGAAAGCTGGTGGTGAGATGTCTCTTTGCAGAAAACTGACAGACCTAGGGTTAGGGAATAATGAAAATCAAACTTGGTCAAAAAATGGCTTTTCAGTATATTGAAAAGAGGATTGAATCCACCATGGACCAAGAAATCCCCTCATCAAATCCAATCTTGATTTTTACCTATGAACTGATTAGTCCCACCTGTCACTCAGCCTTTTTATCTCCCAGGTTCAGTGTAGGAGCAATTTTGCTGTGGTTTGTCAATTTGCTGTCAGTCTACTGAGACCAGAATACTGTTCAGTGTGTTAAGAATAAAAAAAGAGAGCCACTTAAACGCATTTTACAGTGCTGTTAGCAGATATGTAAAATGCCTTTTAAAAGTCTCAATTTCTTGAAGAAATTACAGAGCACAACAACACAAAGATAATTATAAAGTCCCAGGGCCAGCACTTAATGAGAGTATTTTATTTCTATAGATCTCAAACAAAATAAACCTTGATTTGAAAATATAGATAACTTTAAGTGTTCCAAGCCAAAATATGAATATATCTTGGTAGTCCTCAAGTATCCCTTAAGTGAAACAAATTTGGAAAGATTCTGCATGAGCAAATAAATCACTTTAGAGAAAAGTAACGGTTTTATGGTTTTCATTAGCATTGTACCTTTGAACATATTCTTTCACGTCTCACTTACATTTTACCATAATATTTTCCTCTTGTTTGTTCTGCTGATAATGATTAACTTGATTTATGAACACAGCTAGAGAAGTTGGACAAGCCAAATACCTTTCCATATTAAAGACCCTAAGTAAAGCTGCTGGATGAAGAAAATAGATTTTTCTCATCTAAAGCACTGATGATAGTGTTGATTTCAGAAAACAGTAAGGGATATAATGACCTCCTGTTTATCCTCTGTTGAGGAGATAGAATCAACATTTTCTTTTCTTTCTTTTTTTCCTCCAGCAGAGCATTATAAATGGTCACCCTATTTAAAATAAGTTATCATAAAATGAGAAATATTTATACAATAATCCATTAGGAAAGAAGAATATACCCATAACATTAAAGTGTGTTTGTCTTTATGTTGCATAGGGTTATCTCAAGTTTGATCTCTTCTTTAAATTTTCAAAATGCAGTTTGTGTTTCACACATGAATCTCTACATGATACACCCACGAATTTTATTTATCAACACAATGGAGATATTATCCCTTGGCATCAGCTAATTTAAGTAGACATCTGGGCTTGAATTTGGAAAACATATCCTGCTCACAGGAATCCCCCCACCTTAACAATGTCATTTGGAAGAAGAGATATAGCTTGTGTTTTAACTTCAAAACTAATAAAATGATTCAGTATTAGTCACTGACCTTTAAGTGGTTACTATATGACAAGCACACTATACATACTGTACATGCTGCACATTACTACAGCCCTATTTGACAAACAAACAATATAAAAATTAGAGATGCTTTGGCTATGGCTATGAGGAAAACCAGTGAATATGGCTGATCAAATATATATTCACTTTCTTCACATAAGAAGCAATGGAAAATATTATGCAGTCTGGAGTTTCTTCCGGGGCTCAATGACGTCATCTGAGAATCTGTCGTTGTGCCTCAGCAGTCTCAGCATCTTGCAATAGTTCCTCCTGGCTGACTATGAGATCATGGTTGCAAGACCTTAGCATCACATTTTCTGTTTTTATCAGTCTAGAATGGCTAGAAAAGTAGAAATTTTAAGTATAAAGAAAGTCTTAGTATAAGGAACTGAGTACTCAGGGCATTGTTAGGAGGGAAGACCAGATGAGGTCACTGCTGGCTCCAAGTTTGCTATCAACTACGGGAACTTAGTTAGTACTCTGTGAGAACCATAAAAAATAACTAAGCATGATTTTAGCACTCAGTATCAAAAGCAGTTGATTGTAAATGAAAGGACCAGTCGTAACAGCAAGAATGACGTCTGCTGTTGGTCTGCTGCTGTTAAAAATCAATAACATCGCCCTACTTCTCCTCTGCCTTCCAAATCCCACATGAGGGCTGACCCCAAACAGAAATACTGCTAAAGTCACAACCACTGTTAATTTAATTTAATTTCCTATCATCTTGTTTTGAAATTTTGTATCATTTTTATTGTTTTCTACTGTTTTTGTCTTTATTGCTATTATTTTGTTATTGTTTTCATTTTCTCTTTAAAATAAATAAATAAACTGAAATGCTGGGCCAGGGATATAGCTCAGTGGCACAGTGTCTGCCTGGCAAGTGCAAGGTCCTGAGTTTTATTCCTGGAACCAAAAAAAAAAAAAAAATGGAGAGAGAGAAAGAGAGAGATAAACTTAGATGATGAAGGCAGAAATTCTGTGAAAGATAGTTCCCAGGCTGACAACTCTTGCAGCAAAGGAAAAGGCATACAGAGAAAGGCAAAAATTGCATTATGTTGATGATAGATATGCCAGTAGAATGTTCCATGGATCTAAAAGTATAAAGAAGATCCACCAATAACCTTGATTTGTATTTCCAGAAGGTAAGTTTTTGGCTCTATTTACCTGTCTAGTACTGGGCCTCCTAGCAACATTTGGCTGGAAGGGAAGCTGATAAATCTGTATTTAGCTATTCCTGTCTCTGGAGGAGGCAAGAAAGGACCTCAGAAATATTCTTAAAAGAGAGATGAGAGATTGAAATAATATATATGATTTTTTAATTAACAAAATTCTTTCAAAAATACAGATAAACGAAAAGCAAAGAGATGCCACAGAAAAATGATCAAATATATAAATATCAAATTATAGGAGATAAAAAATCAAGAAAGGCACAAAAACATTTGAAAGAAATCCTCCACATTACAAGTAATCCAAAAATAAGCATTTCATATACGTGAGAGTCAAAACGAGATCTATAATCCAAAATCATTTGCAGACATTAACACTTCATGCAAGCAAACACACGACACATGCTTGAGTATTAGATATACACACAGAAAATTAAAAAGAGCACATATGGCGAGGAAAGTAAGAAAGAGAATGGGGGCAAAGAATTAAAAAAAAAAAACAGGAGAAAGGTCTTACTTGGGAAATAATGATAAAGTGCCCTGAATGGAGAGAGATATGATTGATTTAACCTATGGAAAATTATGTTAAGGCAAAAGACCACTCAGTCTCCTCATTTAGTAAAGTAAGTACTTTCATCTTAGCAGGTACAAACACTCACTCATGCCTTCATAGACATAGGCCACCTCAGAAGTTTCAGTGTTTGGATTCTGATTGGTTTACACATGAACCTACGTAGGTTCACACAGCCTTGTAAAAGATGGCACTCCTACACACAGTGATCAGTAATCATGAGAAGGTCCTTGCACTCCTCCCCAAAGTAACTCTGTGGAACTGTGGGAAGCTGAATACAATGACAGGCCAATGCGCCCAGATCCAGAGAATTAAACACCGCAGAGATGGTGTTCTCCTTTTTTTTTGAAAATAATTAAGTGGTTCTTCTTTTTTTTTTTTTTTTTTTTTTCCGGGACCGGGGATCGAACTCAGGGCCGTAGTGCTTAGCGTAGCCCACTGAGCTGTACCTCCAGCCCTAAGTGGTTCTTCTTATCGGTCTATGAGTGCAATATTCAAAACTCCAAGGTGCATTTGTAACTTTCTAAGAGCATGTTAAGAGACAATCAGACCTTGTCTACCTTGGCTTCTCAGTTCTCTGCTTATGAGGTTTCTTTCTTTCAGTTTCAAATACCTCAACAGTTAAGCTCCCTTGTGCCCTCAGTTAGGAGGGACAACCCAGACACCTGTCAGACTCGGGGGCTCACTGCTTCCCTGGCAGTTTACAGGAATGAACACCCTCTTTTGTTTTAGATCAGATCTAAGAACAGCTATTCTTTTCTCAACTTAGACACTGGAAGATGGGTATCTGCTCTTCTCAAACTGAAGTATTTAATGCAGCCAGCATGCACAAATGATCAGTACAGGGGACAAGACAGAAACAGCCCTGAACACCCTCCCCTTCCTTAGTGCATGGACGGTGTCATTGGAGGATCAGAAGCCAAACAATTGATCGATATCCTGGTAGCAATTTGTCAAGCTTATCTTTCTGCACAGGTGAGGAGCTGATGCCTACGTGACAGAAAGACAGCAGGAGCAGCGGTTTCCAAGCATTTCTTAGCAAGCCCTCAGAGCCTAGTGAGCATGAGCGACTCAGCACCCTTGAATGCCCACTTCCTCTAAAAAATAGTTAAATAACTTCCAGGCACACAGACTTACTGTAAAGATCAGATAGGGCATCTCTGGGAAGTTAGGCACAGGTTATAGCTCGGATCCCCTAAAACCTTTGTGTCTGAGCCTCACTCAACTTTACTCTTTCACGTTATATCTTCACTGGGCTACTGTGGAGTATACACTTCTTTGGGTAAAAAAGGGGTACAACTCCATTCAGATGAACTGATGACAACCCATATGTTGTGAACCTCTTTTTGAATAGTGAAACCAGCATCCAGAATGATCATCTTTATATTCCACAAAAGTCACACTCTACATGGATATTACATACCCAAATGCAGCTATGCATTCTACTGTTTTTCTGTACTTGAAAGGGATCTAAAGTTTCACATGTGTTCCTTCATTTATCAGACAGTTCTGTCAACATCACTGGGATGGTTTATCTATACTTCCAGACACAAAAGGCATGTTGTATTTTATGACTTAAGAACATTTTGAGTGTGATTTTGACTATTCTTGATTTTGACCCCATGTCCCTAATTCTTACTAGAGATGAGACTCCACTGGCTGTTAGCAGTCGTGACAGTAATCTCTGAGTCCAACGGCCTGAATTAGCATCCAAATACACGACCTACTCTCTAACAGTAGGCAAGTTATTAACCCTTCCTGAGCCTCGGTTCCATAATCTATGAGAGTGATTAGCATAATGTTTGGCAACTAAACTTGAAAACACTCAATTGTGTCAGCTTATGCTCCTGCCACTGCTGTTACTTTTCCATTGTTGCTGTTATCTTATTACTACTTACTAATACCTGCCAATATATTTAAGTTATTCCAAACACCCTCCCAGATCCTCTAATCACATATCCTTAGTAAGCATGCTCTTTTTCTGTTCCAGTTTGTCACTGGTAGCAATTTTTTCCAAGTTTATTAACAATGAATTAAACTCCAAAGAATTGTTCTCTAAGTAGTCTGGCTTAGACGTTCAATTGGAAGAGAGTCATTTAAAAAGTGAATAACAAAAAGCAAATCCCTCCTTGTGTCCTCATTTTCACTTTGATGTGCCACATATAAAAAAAAGAAAAAACTAGCTGACGCTCCTAAAATATAAAGGCACCATATTGTCGTCACCCCGCATCCTGGAACATCTGAACCATCTTGCTGCTCAGGCTGTCGAAGTCTTTGAAGTTAGAAAATACTACCGCCTGATCTTCCTGCCCTGATAATTAAGACATAGTGTGGCAAATCAAAAGAGACACGTCACCTAGTATCTACATTCCCTTCCTGAGGAGCGGGCAGGGAAAAAGAAGGGGGAAAGTAAGCTCAGTGCCGCAATCATAAATCAATTGGCTCTGCCTTTCAGTAGGAAAAGTCTGGCAACTTTTATATTACAGCTTAATCCTGCCTTATATCCCCAAATCAATTTTCCCTCTTGTTTTTTATGGTTTATAATCTTTGAATTTTTTTCTCTTAAGACTAATTTTTCTTCTTGGAAAGGTAGAGGAATGCTATCTCTTTTTAAAAAAATCTTATCATTTATCTTCCTATGGGGGGAGAATAACACTTTTTGTCATTCTTCTTTGTCATAAGCAATTGCTGTCATGTCATAAATTTAAAACAGGTTGTGCTTCTGAGACTCTGTTCAAATCTGAGCAGGAGACATGTGGGATATAAAGGTTTACTAGTATAAATGGATAAATAATGAATGTTAAGTCTTGGGAACCTTGTGTTCCAGCTACTTGGCTCCAGTAACATGTCATAATATAGTTTTAAAAATTCAACGAGGCGATATCATCACAAAGATAAATTGATCTCAACTCTAATTGGAAAGGCATAGAAAACATATTGCCATGTTTCTTTCTTTACCATAAATAATTTGGGTCTGTGAATTCAAGTGTGATTTATTTGTAAGTATATCATAATAGTTGAAGTGGGTGACAGATTTTTCCTTTGGAAATTCACTGATAAATATATGCAGAATTAAAACCTGTTAACTCCAGAGATCTTGCCTGAATATTATTTTAAGTAATATTTCCCTGCTATTCTTCTTATGGACTCTGACCTTTCTTTTTACTGAAATATTTAAACGGAAAGGTTCACCACAAATTACAAAGTATTTTGAAAAATCTTCAATGGTTTAAAGTCAAAGGACAATCTAACTTGACAAATGAAATTAAATCTTACTCCCATTTCCAAAATAAAATTTTCAAGATAATACTTTTCAGTCAAACGTGGTGGCACACACCTGTAATCCCAGCACTCGGAAGGCTGAGGCAGGAGGATCACCGTAACTTTAGGCCAGCCTGAACTGTATAGTAAAACACTGTCTCAGAAAGAAAAAAACAAACAAAAAAACACCCCACTTTTCAATTTTCAAATTACCCAGATTATGGTACCATCTACCAATTGTCAAAATCGTAGAGATAAACAGATTTAAATAATAGCAAGAGCAGATCTGCCTCCAATTTAAAAGTTTCAGCACAAGGAAAACAATACAGTGAAGAGACAACTTACAGAATGGAAGAAAATCTTCACCAACTATCGACAGAGAATTAATATCTAGAATACACAAAGAACTTCAAAAACTTAAAATCAAATACCCCAAATCAATGAATGGGCAAAAAATTGAGCAGATATTTCTCAAAGAAAGAAGCATACATGGCCAATAAGTATATGAAAAATTATTCAACACTTTCAGCCGTTAGAGAAATGCGAACCGAAGCACTGAGATGTCGTCTTATCCCAGTCAAGATGGCTAGCAGCAGGAATACAAATAGCCACAAATGCTGGCAAGGTGGGAATGTACTCACGGTTGTAGTGCAAATTAGTGAACCCACTACAGAAATCAATGTGAGGCTTCCTCAGAAAGCTGAAAATTGAACTACATTGAATGGAGGTACACCATTCCTTGGTACCGACCCAAATGGATTAAAATCATCATTGCAAGGGTGGACCGGCACATCCGTGCTTACTGTGCTACAATATGCTAGACATGGAGCCAGACAATAGCTAAGGCACGGAACCAGACTAGGCACTCTTCAGCAAATGAATGCATAAAGAAAATGTAGTATATATACATAATGGAGTATTACTTAGCCACAAAGAAGAATGAAAATTTGTCATTAACCGAAAAAGAGATGAGTCAGGAGATCATAATGTTAAGCAAAATAGGGCAGACTCAGAAAGACAAAATATCACATATTATACCTGACATATAAATCTGAAAATGATGATAAGAAAATAGAAGAGAGGCCTACTAGACAACAAAAAGATGAAAAGGGAAAGAAAGGAGTATAAAGGTAATAGGGAGCATGAATACAAACAAAATATACTGTACACATAGAACACACGCGAAAGAAGTGAAACCAGGGAGCACAGTGGGGTGAGAGGGGAGGAAAAGGAAGTGTCCTATGTGCTTTCACAAATGGAGCTTATCACAAATATGCACTAATAAAAAGTGTGTGCAGAAAAGCAAAAACTTCATATAAATTGTGAAAGAAGATATGGATCCTAGATCTTCTCAAAAGACTTAAACAAAGTTCCTTCTTGTCTCTACTAGATGAGCTTCCCAAAGCTATGTTAAAATAAATTTCAAAAATGAAAAAATAACCAAATATATAGGTAATCATCTTTTGGGATTACAAAGGACCCAATTATCTTCAAGAATGGTTGCGCAAAGCTAGAAATAGCAAAAAGGAACTCTTATAAAATTTCAAATCATTCACACTGCTGAGATGCTGCTTTAACCAAAGAGAAGTCTGAGTGGCTAAGTGCAGGTGGGATGGGATGGAGGAAAGGAGACTCACGTAGGAATGGCTAAAGTAGTGATGGGGCATGTTGTCTTCCTAGTTTGCACGTCAAGTAATACTTGATTATGTTTAGTCATGAAGGGCAGATGATTGAAGAAGTCCAGATTTTCAATGTATTCCAGACCTTTATTGTCTATAGCTCATATTCTGTAAAGGAAGGAGTGTTAGATGTATCTCTTGGAACCCCTTAGCCCACAAGAGTCAAGAAGTTGTGGTAGGTAGGAGCCTTCTTCAAAATGCAGGTTACAAGGGTGATTGAAGAATGAGTCAGATGTAACACCTACATATATTTTCACAGCTACAATTTCATTTCAACTAACATTGCTATGACCTCTTACAACTATTTAGTGCATATATAATCTCATTAGATCTTCCTAGAGGACCTCAAAAATGATAACACTATTATTATTACCAATGACACTTACATGTAACATGAGGACAAAGGAGGTTAATGACGACCCAAAATGTCTTAAACATCAGTGGCGGATGTTGAAACAGATCCTAGACCCTTGTGATTCCCATTGCATATTTCCAGACAGATGATACCACCCTTGAAAATATATCACCTAGGAGAGAAACCGTGGGGAGAGGAATTTGGTTTGATGAAAAGAAGATAGAGAAATTGAAAGGAAGTAGTAAAGTTCATTTGATATTTACTTGTACCCCACTTAATATAGTCCAAGTTGTAAATACACTGTAAATATCAACTCACCAATATGTATTCACAACAATCCTATAAGATAGGTACTACTTATAGTCCTATTTAGAAGGTTCAGAAAATTAAACCCAAAGAATTCAAGTATCTTTTATAGGAACTTTTCCACCTAGCTGGCATCCATACTGTAACTGGAAGGGTGCAGGTAATGGGTTCCTTGCTGGAAGGCATAAAAGGGGTGGAATAATTCAAGTACTTGGCACATTAAATGGAAAATGGTGTACAGAAACAATCAAGTACAATTATCAGTAACATGCAGAAGGAAAGGAAGCTACCATACATGATGGTGTCACGAATAGGATGGAGATTGTGGTGGATCAGCAACTGGTGGTCAACTTATAACTCTTAGCCAAACTGAGTAAGCACGGTGCTGGGTGTGAGAGGCCCACCTGAGGATTGTTGTCAGAAGTGTAAGAGGCAGAACTGGAGAAGAAATTAGGCTGTTGGGAGCTGGTACAAGCTGTTGGGAGCCTGTTGGAAGCAGAGAGAAGCTGTAAGGAGCTGCCGGTTTTCTTGGAGGAGCTTGTCATGCTGGCTTTCCTGGTGAACTTAGCTGTTTTCATCCTTCAAGGAGCTTGGGACCTTGTCATCACTGAGAATGGCTTTGGTTCAATTTGGGGAGCTCTGCTCCCCATTCTGAGCATTGCTCCCTGGATCCAGAGGGGAAGATGGTGCACTGTTAGTCTCCTGGAGAAGCTTGTTGTGTGGGCTTTCCTGGTGGAACTGGGCTGTCCTGATCATCAAAAGAGCTCAGGACCTCACTGTTGCTGAGGATGGTGATGGACCTTTTCCAAGGATCTCTGGTTATTACTTTGAGCGCCACTTCCTGCCTCCAGTGTAGATCCGTCACCCTGCTAGCACAGATCTTAATCCCACTGGCACAGACTTTCTAGATTCTACCACTGACCTTTGGGCCTTCCCAGTGCAGATCCATGAAATAGGCCCACATGAGACATTGTCATGGGCTCTAGGCCTCTAGCTGGACTCCTGGGAGGCATTGTTATGGGCTCTAGGCTCTCAGAGGAACTCATGTAGAACATTATTGTGGGATCGAGGCCCTCAGCTGGATTCTTTGGCATTTAGTGTGTGGATAGATTTCCTGTACTCTCTTGTACATGGTTCTTGGGGTGACTATAATAAATAATCTTGTAAAATATGTGTCCTGTATTAAATTGTCTCTCCTGGCAACAAACCCCAAACTATGACAGAGCTTGAGAAAAGTATAGTGAGAGATGCTAAAAGCATCTCCCAGACAGGAAGAGCTCAGGATGGTCTCACCTCTGTCAGAGGGTACTTACCACTTTCCCATTGCTGTGACAAAATGCCTGACACCTACAGTTTAAAGGGTGAGTTATTTGGCTCACAGTGTCAGGGGTTCCATCCAGTCAGCTGGCCTCAAAGCAGAAACATCGTGGCAAAAGAGTCTGGCACAGCAAAGCTTTTTAGTTCATGGCAACAAGGAAGTAGAGCAGGGGAACGGCACCAGAAATAAAGGGATCAGAAACTACATACAGACGTCAATGTCACATCTCCATGACCTTTCCAAAAACGTGCTTTACCAATCCCCTAGGCAACTCCTAAGCCAATCAGGTAGATCAAATTTAACCATCATATGTGGTCTTTTTTTTCTTTTTGTTTTCTTGAGACAGGGTCTCGCTATGAATTTAGGCTGGCCTTGAGCTCACTTTGTAGCCCAGACGGGTCTTGAACTTGCAACAATCCTCCTGTCTCAGCCTCTCAATTGCTGGGATTACAGGTGTATACCACCACACGCTTGGCACGCATGGTCTTTTTGGCCATCTGTGGAAATTGGCACAGTTCATACCATGGTAAGACTGCCTCAGCATTCATTTTCCTCTTACTTTCCAATTCATCCTCAATTTAACCCAAATCTAAAGCTACATTTTCTAGTGTCTTGAAATACAACTGCCCTTCACTATTCATGAAAGACTAGTTCCAGACATCTATAGACCCTACAGATACTAGTTCCAGGTATCTACAGACCCCCAAATACCAAGATGTTCAAGTTCTTTATGTAAAATGGCATAGTATTTGCATAAAACCCATATTCCCATTTTCCTATACAGTTGAAATCATCTCTAGATTACATGTAATACCTGATATTATACAAATACCACATGGAAAGTTTTCTACTTTTTTGTTTAGATAATAATAAAAAGAAAGAGAAGTCTATATATAGCCCATATGGAGTAATTTTTTCAAATATTTTTGATCCAGATTGATTGAATTTGCAGTTACAGAACCCATGGAGATAGAGAACTGTGATTTCACAGCTCAAATATTACCAGATTGCCAGCCTCTGAAAATACAAAAGTGAAGGGACTACAGCCTCACTCTTCAGGCAATAGACTTCTGAGACAGTTGTTAAAAGGATACAAACCACAGAGCAGGGGATGTAGCTCAGCAGCAGAGCACTTGCCTGGCAAGCACAACAGTCTGAGTTTAATTCTCAGTACCAAAAAATAAAATATAAATAAAAGTCTATAAAGCACAGACTAAGAACAAAAATAAGTTTCTCCAAGGGTCAGAGAAAGCACATAAGAATATTGCTTCACCATTGGAGTGAAGTTCTTGAAGGAAATGACCTTTGGAAGGATTTAGAAAGCAAAGAATGGGTAGAAGTGAGCATGTAGAGATAGTCTCTAATCAAGAAAATCATATTATTACAGAAAACCAGACCAAACATAGGGAGAAATTGCACCAAGAAGGTTATGAGTCGGTTTATTACACCAGTGGGCCTGACTGGAATCTTTCCCAAAGAGTTAGAGTCCCATCTGGCATGGTTTTAAGACTTTTGTAGGGAGAGCAAGCTGGGAAGTAAAAAGGCAGATTTGGTGTGGTGTGATTGGAGGGTTAGGTGACATCATGAGTTGATAAGGAAGTTTAAACATCTCAAGTTACATTGCAAGGCCATCAGTTGAACAAGAATGGGTTACACTAAGAAAGAAATGTCCCATTACCAGGCTTTTCCGGACATGTCCATCTGGTTTTGCCAGCTCTTCTTGGCAGGCTGTGTTTAAAATTTTAATCCCTTTCCATAAAAGCATGCAAAATGTGATGAGTTTCAGATAGTGATGAAGATGTGTCAACACTTGAAAATAAGTTTAGGAAAAGCTAACGAGAAGTGAGAGTAAACATACTAAGCATGTGCCCATCTCGAAGGCTGTGTGTACCATAGACAGCTTCCCAGGATAGAGAGAACTGGCTAAGGAAGCCCGTACTTTAAAATGTAATTTTCCTGAAAGCATGGTCAAAAACAGTTAAGGGGGAATAAATTAAATGCAGGACTCTATATCCAAACAAAAATGTTTAGAGTTTGACCTAAGAGTGTATAAGGTAGTAGGGGATGGGAGAAAGAGTGAATGTAAAGTGCCTGTGAAGAATCTGAGGATAGATATCTCATGGCAGTACATAATATGAGCACATAATTCATGTGCAACGCTGGCTTGCTTTGGTGTACTTATCTCTCCTGAAATCCCAGATTTTTGTGTATATTCACTCTACTGGTGACCACAGGGCCTGGGTGACTGTTTTCTGTCCACAGCCCTCTTTACTCCACACCTCTGGCTCAGTCTCTAGGCCTCCTCCAAATGCCATAGAATCTGTCACCAGTCAAGGAATCACCCTTCCATTTCCCCCTTAGGCATCTGGTCATTCACGCTCTGTCTACCCTCTACATTCCCAACCCCATTTCAGGCCTACTGCCATTTCCTCTCTCAGTACATGAACTGTCCCCAACCATCTACACGTTAACCACATGCTAGCTTTCTCTTAAATTCCAAACTCAGGTATCCATCGAGAAGTCTCATTGGAAAATCAAGCTACATTTGAGCAAATCACACATCCCCTTCTATGTTGTCCCTACGTAGGTCATCTCTGTCTCAATTGTGGCACTGCCTTTCACCTAGCCACCCAGGCCCGAAGCAGAGGACTGTCTGTTGATTCCTTTTTGCTGCCTGTCCTGAAAATAACGCAGCACTATGCACTATCAGTTCCACCTTCCAGATATACCTGAGACCAACAATTTCTCATTCTTGCACTAGGGCCATCCACGGCCACCTCGTCTTTCCCTGTCTACTACCTGATGGTCTCTCATTAGGGTCTAGTCATTTCATTACATTCCCTACAAAAGCCACAGCTGATATCTCCAAAGCACAAAAGAGATGTCACTCACCCATTTGCTCACCTCCAATGAATTCCTATCAAAAGCTAAATACAATGAAAACATTTTCCCACAGCCCCCAAAGTCCTCTATCATCTTGCCTCTGTCTAGTTTTCCAATTGCTTTGCTGTCCTTCACACTCACTGACCTTGTTGCTGTCCAGTTCAGTTGCCACTAGCCATGGCTGCCCACTGAGCATTAAAATCTTGAAAGTGGTATTAAGGACTCAAATTTCTTACTGTATGTAATTATATTTAATTTAATTCAATTTAAAAAACAAGTACTTATTTTATTATCAGAGAACACTTAAGTATATTCAGACAACATGGATACTTTACCAGTTAAATTTCATGAAATCAAACTATAGATCGAATGTTTCCAGCAAAGATTTAGCTTCCAAGTTGATACATGCTTATGTATAAGATGCCCCATTTTCTAAAAATTAATGCAGAAAAGAATGCAAAAGATTACACACCATTTTTACATTGATTGTATGCTTAAATGGTAAGATACATAATTAAAATCAACTCACTTGTTTTGGTTTTTATTTTCCAATCTTTTGTTTTTACTTTCTAAATGTAGTGATCAAAACAATTTAAATCATATATGACACTTATTATATATCTTTTGGATAGCATACCTTTAAGACTTTAGACTCTGCCCTGTTGAGGATCTTTATGGTATTTTCCCTATTTCTAGAATGTTCCTCAAGACCTACATCTCTGGTTTAATATGCTGTATTCGGAATTTTCATGCAGATCTCTGCTCAGGTAGCAACTCCTCAGAGAGTCTTTTGCTGACCAAACTATCAAAAATACCCTCCACCTTTGTCTCTTGCCTACATTCTCTACATGGGACTCACCCTGCTTATTGCTTATTCTCTCACACTCTTACTAGAAAATAAATCTCCTGAGCATTGGGGATTTGTTCTTGTTCAGACCTGTGTTTCTGGGACCTAGAAAACTGAACAAATAATGGATACGCAGGATTCACTGAAGAAATTGAGTAGCTAAATGGATGGATGAATGAGTGAATGAATGAGTAAATGAATGAATGAATAAAATACACCACTGTGGAGTAGCACAGACAATAATTATGTATGTATTCTATGCATGTATGTATTCAATTACTATGTATTTTTTCCTGAATGCAGCTTTTAAACATCTCTACCATGTTGTAAATAACTCAGCAGAATACATTTCCCTCATTGAAATCCAGGACCTAAAGAAGCTGCTAGAAGCCTGGCACTTCCTCAGGGCCAGCATGAGAAGAAGTTGAGTAATGATGGGAGGGACATAAGCCACTCTAAACATGTCCCTTTTGCAGATATATCCACAAGCTATAATCATAATGCTTAACATTAAAAGGTGAAAGATTCATATGATCTGAAGAGAAACCAGCGTATTTGCTTAACATTAATGAATTGTTCATATTGAGATGTTATCATTTTTCACTAATTTTTTTCCAGGGAAGGGCTATCAAAGATGTAGGAAAGTATTTATAAAGGAAAATGATATATTAAAGATACAAACTTGAAGCCTGTCTGCAATATCTTTTGCTTGAAATACCTTTAAAGCGCACTGGAACTACTCTGCAATGCAACCGTGCCTGCATGCACACAATATCTCTTTAATTTTCAAGAGTCAGTAGTAGATAATTCTGTGGAAGAAATTAGAGCAACACAGCAAGGCTATTCTGCCCTATCTCTAACATCAAATACACAAGCCTTATTATCAGTACCTTGCTGGAGTCACTGAATTTTTGACTTAAATGTCTAACAGATCTCGCACTACAGGTGCTAAGATAACCCTCAATTTCAGATGTAAAGTTGTGTTTATATTTAGCATGGAAGCCAGGGAATTTTAACTTTCTCTAAAATAGCAGCAATTTACATTTCCTAGACAATAAAGACTAAGCTAGCAATAGTATCACCACAAATGTCAAAGAACAAGCTTTCACTCACATTTTAGTAATTTCAAAACTGAAGGTAAAATAAATGCATCAACACAGCAAGTGGAATTCAGACGGGTTTGTAATCTCACCTCCCAAACTTATACAACATTGTGTAATTGTAAAGTTTTCATCACAAAGAACAGCCAAAGTTTCCTAGCAGATCCAGGCAATAAATCTTCAGAGGTGAGATAAAAACATAGGGAGGGTGGAAATTCTTCCAGTTCACCAGAGTGAGAATGGCTGTGACGGCTGCCAGCCCATCTCTGAATCCCTGCCACCTCTCCTGCTGTGGACATGCAGGTAAAGAGTTCACAAAGAAGGCAGGTGGGAAATCACATCATTCATCAGTTCTCATCCCCACTCTGCCAGGCCTGGTGTTGAGTGCTGGCTCACTGTCCTTATCTGCCTCCCGATCTGTTGTAATTTAGTAGGGGAAGCGGTTGCTACAATTGTGCAGGAATAAAATGAGCATCTATCTTCTGTTTGGAGGGATGGCTTTTCTGTACATTTCTAAACATGAAAGCACCATTCTTGTGACATTTGTCTGAAGTCCTTTCGGCTGCATTCAGTTGCCTTACCATATTAAAGACAGAACTGATGGGTTTAATAACTTGCAGTTGGAGGAAACCATACTATTATCATTTGTCTTAATTTCTAGGCATATGAAGTATGAAGAATTGTAAGTGATGGGTTTCTGGGAATCAACTCACAGAGGCCTGCCGCCATGTCTAGTGAGGACATTGGTGATTCTGGGTTCAAATTATGTTGGGCAGAATCTGCCATCAGTAGAGCATCTCTGGATTGTTGTGTATCTTCTTGAAAAATGTACATTTTAAGGAGTCTGCTCTCAAGTGATACAAACATTGTGGAACATGAAGTAAATTCAATTTCCAACTACTGAGATATGCATGAATTTTCAGATATCTGGCGTGCCTCAAATTACAATCCCTTCCTGATAGCCTTTCAAATCAAAATGCGTCTTAGTTGGAAATGAAAAATAAAAAAGGCAAAAGTACCCCCAAGTGTTTTCTGATCCGTCAAGGTTTGTTTTCATTTCCTTTATTCTTCTCTAGCTAGAAATTACTTTAACTCTCTAGCTAGAAATTGCTTTAACACCCACTTTTCATGGTTACTATGCTCTTGTCCTGTGAAATTCTAAGCTGCGGTCTGTACCTCATACATGAGCTGATGTGATGGTGGTTAAACCTGACCACATTTTCCCCTCCCAGGAACATCCATCACCATTTCCTATGCCAGTCATTCATTTCAATTCTGATAGCAAATAGGTTTAACTTTACACCTCTGGCTGTCAAACACATGTGCGAGTCTTCCCCTAAATTTAAAATCCACTCAGGAATGAAGGAGATAACACCTTTTTTTATTACAGTGTGGGAAGACAATAAAAATCGTTTTGGATATTGAAATATCCCATGAAGCATTTGGGTATATTTCATTCTGTGCCTGGAAAATTGCAGACAATATAGTCAAAGAAACAGACGTCAACTAAATATAGTTAAAACTCTGATGCTCCTATAGTCACCAGCAAGTCTGCAGATACTAAATTGACACAGTGAACCACAAATAAATAAGCGCAGAGAAAACTAATTGCCCAGAAAAGAATGCTTCACTTGCTTTGTCGTTAGCTAGTGGAAACTCTCCACCAGTGCAACTTGTATGAAATTGAAATTCTGCAATAGAAATCACACAGATACCGAGACCAAGACTGAGGCTCAAGCCCACTCTTTGTCCTTTCCTCATGTACATCAGGAGGAACCTCATGCTACAGGTAAACAGATGATAGACAGACAGACAGACAGACAGATAATTACATAGATAATTATAGATGCTGGTTCATTAAATATGGGAAACAGCCTGAGATTCTGAATCTCCTACCAGCTCCCCAGATGATATATAGCCAAGCTGCTGGTTCAGGAGCCACATGTTTTATGCTGGGGTACAGTGGGGCTGTGGATTGAATGTGTCCCCCAGATTTCTTATGCTGAACAGTTAATCCCCAAGGGAACAGTGTTAAGATGTAGGACTTTTAAAAGATGATTAGGTCACCAGGGCTTTGCCCTTCAAAATGGATCAGTGCCATCACTGCAAAAGTGGGTTGCTAATAAAAGGATGAGACCCCCACCCCCACCAACCCTTCTGCTTTGTGCCCTGAGATAAAAGCGTAGCAAGGCCTTCACAAGCTGCTCAGCTCTCAACCTCTGACTTCCCAGCTTTCACAACTGTGAGAAATTACCTAAACGTATTCTCGTATAGCAGCACACAGTGGACTAAGGCAGTTCGTTAATTTTGTTTCGTTCGTCCTGAAATCAGAAAACTTGGCCACACTCCTCATTCTCCCAGTAATATCTCTCTGGTCCTTATTTAGGAGCAGTGAAGGTGCAAGCTGACCCCACAGCAAACAGCAAGCGTTGGAGAATGGCCAATTGCATGTTCATTAGAAAAGCAAAGCTCTCCAGTAGCCAGAGAAGACTGTTGTATAAGGCTGACTCTGTAAATGTTTGGGTCCATTAGCATTTCATACAGTTCCTGGTAGCAGTTTACTTTAGGTTTACTTTAGGTTACCCACTCTGGATCTGTACCCCATCTACCTCACCTTCCCTATCTCCTGGCTTCAATCTTAGGTAAACTATCTCACCTCTTTGTGCCTCAGTTTCTCATCTGCAAAGGAAAGAAAGCAAGGAAATCAAACAGCTATAAAAACTTAAAGGGAAGCAAAGATGTTAAATAAGCAGGCTTGCCTGAGGAAATATGTTCGTGGACATTAAAGACGTTGGATAAATG
Source organism: Dinomys branickii (assembly GCA_004027595.1). Taxonomy (NCBI): domain Eukaryota; kingdom Metazoa; phylum Chordata; class Mammalia; order Rodentia; family Dinomyidae; genus Dinomys; species Dinomys branickii. The sequence goes on along the minus strand of PVLD010001626.1, from coordinate 141,142 downwards.
AAGAAATAAGCATCTCAAGGGCGAACCAAAAGTGTGCAAACAAGTCTCATGGGTAGACAGAACCACATGCAACAAAACAAGAGAAAAGTAAATAAACTACCGCACCTCAGGAAGAATCAGTGAAGGAAACTCACACTTCCCCCAAAGAGAAATAGAAGACACATGAAAATGCAATATTCTTTAATACCTGGACAATGAAGAACATAGAAATTCAGAATGTGCAGATCTATGGAGAGAGGTGGGAAAACGATGGAGAATAGATAGAAAAAGAAAACAACAGAAACAAATTAAATCACCTCTTTCCCTAAAATGGTGGATCAATTTTCAATGTAACCTTTTCCTTGACCTTGTGACCATACAGAAAACACCAGCAAGCAATCTAGGTGGCAGAAAGAATACAGAAAAAAAAAAATCCACCTATTTTCTTTATAAGGCACTGACTAAACTACACCAAGGCAGCTGGGAAATCCTTCCTACCTTGTTTAACATTTCCACTAGTAGACTTCTCAAACTTTCCAAAGTTGAATCTACTGATGATGAACTTCTGGGAACATCTCTGTGACTATTTCAGACCTGTGAACTATCACACTCTTTCCATGTCACACAAATCCATGTCAGCAGACACCTGCAGCAAGCAAATGCCTTTTCAAAAGGCTGTAAGGTCCCATTTCATTTTTAAAAGTGACCATTTAGCCACCAAAGGGCAATATTCTTCCCGAGCTTACCTCTACTGACTTTCTTCCTGATAACAGCATAAGTTATTTATTTGGCCAATTGCATGTTTATTCAAAAGAATAAAAGAAAAGCTCTCCACTAGTCAAAGAGAAGTGTTGTATAAGGCCAACTGATAACAGCATAAGTTATGCATATCTTATTTGCATAACACTAACATTACCTATGAATTAGCTCCTCTTACATGAGATGCTGCATCTGAAATGTAACTAGCAATTTTAACATTTCTATAGATGGGAAAACACTGTTTAAAACGTTTTCATCCAGGAACCATGAGGTAGAACATTTACAATACAATCAGTGGTACAACAGGGGAGGGAATGCAGTATTATTCACAGATAAAGACAGCAGTCTATGAAGAGTGCCTCGGCCCTCTAAATTTACTGAGATTCACTCCAGATTCCACTGCAGCCCTCATAAGCTTTTATCTCTCTGTTAACCCAACCCAAGAGGATTGCCAAAATAGAATTCCAGTGTAGGGGAAAGAAGCTAAAGAATTATGCATTAATAATACCTTTACCCATAGGCAGAACATATTTTCATCTGCACACATCATGTACAGAGTTCTTAGGTTATTAAAGGTGAAAGAGGCTAATAGTCTTTGGTATAGCTCTCTTGGGACATGTATTTGCATAATGAAGCCAGTACACAGCAACCAAGCTCAGCAGTTCTTTTGGATCAGCTACTTGCAGTTACATGTAATATTTTAATTCACTAACTAAATTACTTTATGGAAGAGTTGTTGGTAGCTAACCTCAAAACTATGTCTACAAATAATTCATGACCATATTTACCAATGAAGAACAGCTTAATTGGTAAAGATGCATGGTTTAATTAACCTGTCTTTTGTAAAATCCCAAATTAATGCATAAATAAATACCACCATTGATAAAGATTTAGACACTGCTAAGTTTATCTGCATAATTTAAACTCAGAGTTGAGACCTCTGCCTTGTTCTGGTCATCAAAATCCTGGGCATCTAGTTCAGGAGGCAGGTTCATAAAGGGAAGAGAAGAAAAATCTCTTGACAGTGATCTTCATTAGAGTGGCCCTGGGTTGAAGGTTTTTTAAAATTGTGAATCCAAAACTATAGGAAATATTTAGCACAAAAGTTAAGAGTAAATCAATAATTTTACTTTAAATGGGAGAAATGGGTTTATTTATTATCTAAGAACCATTTAATATTTTGCAGTTTTAATTGGCCATGTAAATTTTTTGGTGTTTTATTGTAGTGTATGGTTTGTTTTACTTTATAAAACAATTTGTGGTTTGATCTATAACTAAGCTATCATAAATAATAATAATAATTACTATTGTTTTAATATTTATGTGTCAGACACTGTACTCTGATAAGTGTTTCCCAGGGGTTGGATTACTTGTGTCTAACCTCTCCGTGTTGTATGTGTTAATATATCTATTTCACATGTGAGCATAGACTGGGTAAATAATATCCATGATCATATAGCTAATAAGTAGCTACAATCTTGTGGCTCAAGCTTTGATTTTTCCTATTGCTTTGTTCATTCTATGAATGCCTGTTATATAGAAATCTGTGTGTTTATTTCAATCTAAATCCATATAACACTACAAGTAGCAAGCATATGTTGGAACTTATTGTGGTTTAGATTTAAAGTGTCCCTAGACGTTTCATGTGACTGGAAGGTGATTGGATTATGGAGTGCTATAGCTAACTTGCCCTTAGGAGGTGGGACCTGGTCAGGAGCACGATCTGGAAGTGTTGATTCTTGTCTCCAGCATTTCCCTTCGCTCTCTGTTCCTGACTTCGCAGATGAAAAGCTTTCATTCACCGACCCTTCCCACCATGCCATCTCTGCCTTGGAGCCAGCCAGTCATGGGCTGAAACCATGAGCCAAAATTGAATGTCTTGTGGATTTCAGGTGTTTTTTTCCCACCAATAAGAAAGTTGCTAAACTAAGAGTGTTCTTGGTGTCATACAATGAGTTAGGAGATGAATGTAACAATATCAATAGAGAGGGGTCTGCTCCCCAAAGAGCTCTTCTTCCCCCTAGATTCTCTTAGAATCTCACATCCCATTCACTGCGAGTTAACTTGTAAGAAGAGTTATTTTAACTTTTTATCTATCAAGTCTAAAGCAAGCTCCTTTTTTCCTTGAGGAATACCTACATCTTCCAACATCTTCCAACGCAGAGGTGAAGACTGAGGAAAACAGCTAGGCTATGCCATTAAGTCAATTTGATACTGCTAAGCACTGCAATTTGATGAATGTTAGGGAAGACATCTCAAGCAAAGAGACAGAAGAAAGTGCATGAAAAAGGATCAGGAAGCTATTACAATAAGTACAACTTAGCTAGTGATACAGCTGCCTGGATTCCAAGATGAAACAACTGGATAGGCAGAGATGAAACAAGCTCAGAGACTTTAGTTTACAGTTTTATTCTCCTCACCCCTGAGTTTAGCTTGGAACATGGCTGTATCCAAGGTATTAAACCTAATACATCCAGTGATACTACACTGATTTTAAGTCCTCCTAGGTATCACGTGATGAGGGTACTTCACCTCTGTCTTCATTACTTTTCTCCCATTGCTGAGACAAAATACCTAACACTCAAAGTTAAAGAAAGAAAGGTCTATTTAGCTTATGGTTTGTAGAGGTTTCAGCCTATAATCAGCTGGCTCCAAGGCAGGGTGGCGTGGTGAGCGGCAACAGTTCATGGTGGAAGACAGCAAAAGCAACAAGAGCAAAAGGAAAGGAGAAAGCCCCTTTTCCTCCCATATACTGTAAGCAGTTTACCTGCCCTAGGGCGGGTGTAGCACTCACACCTCCAATCCCAGCACCAGACAATAAATCAATCACAGCTCTATAGTCAGCTGCCTCTGAAAAGCCCAACCCCCCATGACTGCATGAAATTTGGGGGAACATCCAGACACAAACCATAACAACCTCCATATTTTTCCCAAACTCATACTCCAACTGAGCATGAGAAAAAACTAGCAGGCAAACACAAATTGAGAGTCTATAGACTGAATGCCTCCTCCTCGATTTGTATCTTGAAATCCTACATTTGAGGTCTTTATGTGGTATTTATGAGGAGGTTGGAGTTAGAGCCCTCATGAATGGGATTAGAGTGTATGTGAGAGGAGACACCAGATAGATAATTTCTCTATCAACCCTGTGAGTGTACAACAAAATAAAACCATCTGCAAACCAGAAACCAGGCATTCATGAGACATGAACCCTCTCCATACTTTGTTCTTGAACTTTCCAGCCTGCAGAACTGAAAACCATTGTTTAAATCACCCACTCAATGATATTCTGTTAAAGCAACCCCAAACCCAGCTAAGACAAGCAGATTCCCAAGGTTCTTAAAAATGTCCTTCAAAACTTTCAAGATCATGAAAATTAAGGGAAGACTTAAAAACTGTCACAAACCAAAGAAGAATATGAAGATGTGATGATCAACTGCAAAGTGGTATCATGGCTTAGATCTTGAAGAGGAAAAGAGATATAAATGGGAAATGGTGAAATAATACTAAAACCTGCAGCTTAGTCAATGGTAAGGTATCAGTGTTTATTTCTTAGTTTTGATAAATGTACTATGGTGACATAAGATTCATACCTTACAAAAAATGAAATGAGAAGTACTGGAGAACTCTATGTGATCTTTAAAATTATTTGGAAATTTATAGTTACTCTAAAATTAAAAGTTACTTTAAGCATAATTGTGGGTCACATTAGAGTTTCATTTTATTAGTAAGGGGTTTTATGCGTGTCTTTTTAAGACAGGGTCCCACTATGCAGTTCAGGCTGGCCTTCAACTCACCTTATAGCCCAGGCTGGCCTTGAGCTCACAGCAATCCTCCTGCCTCAGCCTCCCAAGTGCTGGAATTACAGGTGTACACCACCACACCTGGCCATTAGTAAAGTTTTAAAACATAAATGATCTTCAATTGTTGGTTTAGACAAGATACACAATTTTGTATACTGTAAGGAAAATGAAAAATGCAAACATTACAGAGTTGAGCTTTAAGAGAATATTATGTTCAATAGTACTAATGATTATTAGCTCTTTACTAAACAGATATGATATGCAGGAATAAGGCCAAGGCATGTAGAGAGAGACCTATGTGTGCAACAGCTCATATCTCCGCCGTTTCTGGTTTTTCTTGGCCAAGTAGGAAAATGCTGCAGGCAGCTGTGCAGCTCAGATGAGTTGTGAGTTCCAGAAATTAAAATGCATGATCAAAGAATAAAACAGACATGAGCAAGGCGAGAAGGAAGTAACAACTGTGAAAGGAAACTGAAAAAACGGTAAAAGCCAGTGGCCTCAATGTTTGTCACTAGTAAGCTCCTCAGACTTCGAAGGTGGTCAAAGAATAAGATAGCAGATATTTTGTGGAGTTGTGGACAGATTCTTCCACATATGCTTGCGAGCAGGCTGAATCACAAGTCTCTGCGTTACTAACTTTTCTCCTCACTTCTCTTTTCCTAAACAAGTACACAACAGAATGAGGCTATGGATCCCAGGGTGTGGAGACCCAAAATCTGTCATTACGTAGTGTTAAAAACTTTTCTTAATCTTTTGGATCTTGGTTTCTTCAAATGAAAAATGAACAAAGATAACATTATTTTGAAGGTATCCTCCAGGTTGTAAATGTTATGTGATACAATCACCTTGTGAACTACTTGAGTACACAAGTAGCAAATCTGCAACACTTCATCATTATATACAATGGTTAGTAAAAATGGAGGCTGTAAATATTAACTAACTGGGTCCTGAGTAAACCTGGCCTCTGTCAATCTTAGAGCCACTTTCTTAACAGCTGACTAAGTAAACATCAAGATCATGTTGCTGCTTCGAAGAAGTTCTGGTGTGCTGCTTACTTTAGGTCTTTAAAAGTAGGCCATAAAACTTATCTACTTGTATCTGGAATCCAAATCATAGAAGTATGAGTCCTCAGTATGGAGATCAGATGAATTTCCCAATGAAAATAAGATGCAAATTATCTAGAGCTATTAATGATCATTTTACAGCCATGAACTAAATGCTTAAAGTTGAACATTCAGGGAAAACTCTGCAGCTGTAGTTGCTTTCTCATGGGGGAAGAAACCGGGTAAAAGGGATGGACAGGAGCGAAAAACAGAGGGTAAGAAGTGGGCCAAGAAATTATCTTCTGGGGGAAGGTAACTTCACAACTGAAGTAATAATCTGTAGATTCACCATGATCCATACCTGAAGGCCAGAGAAAATTAAATTGGTCAATAAAAAAACTTATAATATTAGAATTAGAAAAATAGTCATTCTAGTTTTAAATGAAGAGAGAGTACCCAGAGAAAAGTAGGAGAAACACAGGATGACCAACTTAATCTAGTTTTCCCAGCACTTTCTCAGTATGCACACAAAAAGTTCTGCACCTTGGAAGAGATTAATGGTCATGAGGGGTCACCCCAAGATGATACTGAAATATCAAACTCTTGTTTGAAGATGATCCTAACACTGAAATGTTAAATTTCTCTTTCTTTGGTTTTTTTTTTTTTTTTTTTTTTTTTTGAGACAGGGGCTCACTATGCAGTTCAGGCTGGGCTTGAGCTCTCTTTGTAGCCCAGGCTGGTCTCAAACTTGCAACCATCTTCCTGCCTCAGCCTCCCAAGTGCTGAGATTACAGGCGGGCACCACCATGCCCAGTGAATTTCTCTTTCTATATTCTGTTAGAATCCGATTAGTTTCTGGTTTATATTTATGTATAGAAAACTACACTCTCAAATAAACAGTACAGTGTACAATGTGCACATCATACACTACTCTTAAAAAATGAAGTTATCTGCACCTTAGTTATCATCACATGGGGTAGGATTAGATTTATGATCCAATCTAATTATGATGGTTAACTGTAATGTCAACTTGAGTAGATTAATAAACAGTAGCAGATTACGGGAGTGCAGTTCTGTGTATATCTGTGGATGACTGACCTGTGGATCTCCAACTGAGGCAAGAAGACCATGCTAGATGTGGGTAATACCACCTAATAGCCTGTACCCTCAATGGAATAAAAAGAGAAAGAAGAAGGAAGTTTTCCCTTTTGATTCTTGGGGACTCTGGTCTTTGCCATGGTCTTTAGACATTTGTCTTCAGTTCCTTCAGGCTTCCAAAACAGACTCCTCAGCCTTCCAAATCAGGCTCTGGCTTTCTAACACTTTCTCACATAGAACTCTGCAGTGAGCTCCAGGCATTTGATCATTGACTGGATCCTCTGATTCTCCAGCATGCAGGCAGCCATTTTCCATTCTTCCACTCTGACTCCATAGGTGGCCATTGTATGCCTCCTTAGTAAATCCTTTATATATCAGATAGATAGATGATCGATAGATGATAGATAGATAGGTGCACAGATACACAGATACATAGATACATAATCTTATTACAGGGTCTAGTTCTTAAGATTAAAACCACAAAATGCTTTGAAAACTTAACAGAAATATACACTTTACTATTGCTTGTTCACATTTAAAACCTCTAATCTAAAGTACAGTAAGACTTTGGTTCATAAACATTTTTATTTATGAACTATTTGATCAATTTGCAATGTCCAGCAAAGTTTTGCAACCATTCACAAACTCTACATTAATGACCATGCCTACGGTCATTTCCTCTACACATGCACAAACACAAACACAGCCATCTTCCCCAGAATCATGGAGTGAATTAAGTTCATGACTTAAGGTACCACTATATTTTTGCAGTAATATGAATTATTTGAAATGTATGAATCAACCATGACAAGGGTGAATGATTTTATATATGAAGGTAAAATTTGTCTTAAAATATAGGTAGAGTCTTAAGAACAATAGCCTGGCATTAATTTTAAATCCATAATATTAAGATTGAGGAAGTCTTAAAGCCATAAGTGGATAAAAATAACACTATTAACAGACAGTAAAAATTACAAGTCCTCAACTATATTGAAGATCATCTTTTCTATCTTTTCCAACTATTATAATGCTTTTTAAATTGGAAAATGTAGGCAACATGCACAATTTCAGGGAAATTTAGTTAAAGATGCTAGAAGATAGGAAATAAGGCCTGTGCTCAAAACTTATGGAAGTTATCAGACCCAAATAATTGATGCAGCAGGTTAATTTAAAATACACTTTTATTGCACTGAAAAAGCAAGCTGTTCTAATAGAAGTATTTTCAAAGAAATAAATAAATTTAGAAACTAAATGCACCTTGATGTCAACTCTGGCTATTTTCTGCAATAAAGCTAAAAACAAGGACCTAACATGATCATGCTAACTCCAGGGGAGGGCAGAATGGAGGGAAAGAGGAAGGGAAGAAAGAAGAGAAAAGGGAGGCAGAAAAAAAGAAGGAAGGAAGAAGGGAAGGAGGGAGGGAGGAGAGAAAGAAGTCATAGGCAAGGAGGTCTGGAAAATACCACAGAAAGTATATTTTGATTTGATTTGAGAAGGTTTATTTTTTACGTGAAGCCTGTGACATTGTATTTGTTAAAAATGAACAGCTTCAGAATAGAGCTAAATGTAACTTTTCCAAAAAACACCAAAAAGTACAGCGTAAAGCACCTCTTCATTAGATACAAACTTACACTTTATGATGCACTGTATTTATGTCCTGCATATACCTTGATACGAAGAAAATTTTAAGTTGCATCCTGCTTAAGAAAAAAAGTTAAGAACTAAATGAGAATGACTACAACCACATTCCAAGAAAAGAAGTATTCCCCAGCAAAGCATATCGTTGTTTACATACAACATGTTAGCACTCATTTAACAAGTTTAAAGTATGTTAGATATACGATACATTTTTCAATTTCAATTTCTTCTAATTTATTATTTTTAATTTGTTTTACAAAATGACCCTCTGTATCCTTGGTAATGATCATATGCACATGCTCACACACACATACATGCACATACACACGTAATTACACACTGGACAATACTCCTAGTAGTGTGACTGGACTAATAAATGGATTAATAAGAGATCAGTATGGTGCAGTGTTATGGTTTATGTTAGATGTCCCCCCAAAGCCTCATGCAGTCATGGGTCAGGCTTCTAGAGTTTTTGATTGATCTGTGGTCCAATGCTAGGATTATGGATGTGAACACTACACCCACTCTGGGGCCTGTAGCTTGCATACAATATAACGGAGCTAAAGAGGCTTGCTCCTTGCCCTTGCTCCTCCCTTTTGCTCTTGTTGCTTTTGCTGTTTTCCACACCATGAACTGTTGCCCTCTGCCATGTGCCACTCTGCCTTGGAGCCAGCTGAGTATGGACTGAAACCTCCACAAACTATGAGCTAAATAAACCTTTCCTTCTCTAATTTTGGGTGTTGGATATTTTGTTTCAGCAATGGGAGAAGAGTAACAAGGACGTACAGCAAGACCTTAAAGTAGATATTGTCCAACATTTTTCTTAATTATAAGTGATTAAATCCATTCTCAAAAAGTAGTTGACAAGATAGAATCAAAGGTTGCATTGATTCCTATGGAGTCATGCATTGGAACCTAAATCCATGGAGTGCATATGATACGTACCACCACTACAAGGTTGCTTGTCAAATGCTTGGAAATTTTGGTTGATACTAATCTCTTTATCACCTAATCATTTGGCATAGCTGCCAAGGAGAGCAAATGTCTACTTAGCTCGTACTAGCAGAAGTAACACTTTCAAAGCAAAGAAGGTAGTGTTCTGGCAGAACTGGTATTCTGTTTAGCTTTCATTTTAGCCCCTTGGGTTGCTATAGCAAACTACCATAGACCTAGTAGCTTATAAACAACAAAAAGTTTATTTTCTCACAGTCCTGGAGGCCATTGTGTCTAAGATCAAGGCACCCGCAGATTCTGTGTCTGGTGAGGGCCTGTGTCTCTGCGCATAGATGGTCATCCTTGCTGCATCAGTGTCCTTCAGGGGCAGAATGAGTGAGGGAGATTTCAGGGCTTTTTTAATGAAAATACTAACCCCGTTCATGAGCGCTCTACTTTCATCATCTGGTGACCTCCAAACCCTAATCACTTCGTAATACTCTCTTGTTAAAGATTAGGTCTTGATACATGAATTTGGGGAAGATACAAAAAATCAGTCTATACCACCAACCCCTTCTTCTGTATTTTAAAAGAAAACCTAGTTAATTAACCCTTGTGCAGAACAGATGAGACAATAAAGAGTACAGAAAACAAGATACAAGAATAATTATTGGAGCAAAGAAAAAATGTTATGAACATAGTAGATGTGTGATAATTATTTTCAAATATTTGATTCCATTTTAAAGAAGTGGGTCCAATCTTACACCACTTTCCAGAAGGCGCAGTAACAATTTGGATTATGCAGAACTGAACAAGAAAAAGCTTACTAATAAGTATAATTTTTAAACAAAATAATTAAATATCAGTACTGTCAAGGGTTTGAAGACATGGATATCTTCATATAATTGAAATAGGAATGGAAATAGGATCATTCTTTTGGTGACAGTTCAAGACTGAAAAACCTGTATCTTTTAATCTAGAAAACCCACTTGCAGGTAATTACTTGAATAATTAGAAGTGCTTCAATAGGTTTATAAGAAAATTAATTGCAGCATTTATGAAATAATATTTTTAAAGAACCTAAATAACTGTCATATATACCATGTATAATATGTAATGTTATACTGTTATTTAATAACGTTGGTGAATAAGATTTTGTAAAAGCAAAACTATTTATATTTTTAGTTGAAAAAAAGATGTCAACCTTTCAAATGTAGAGAGAGAAAAAAATTACATGACATATAACAAAATATTAACAATGCAACCTGTAAAATAAAGAGTATTTTCCTCTTCATGTGTTTTATTTTTTTTCAATCTGTCTAAAATGAAAATATAAACATTTTGCAATCAGAAACAAATAAAATCAGGGGAAAGCACAGAACACGTGCTCTAACATCTCTAGTACCTGGCATGCAGTAGTAGGCTGCATACTCTTTGTTGAATAAATGAATAAATTAATTAAATGTTATAAATATTTTACATAGTGAACCCTCTAAAAGAGTTAATAGCTCCTCATTACTGGAAGTGTTTAAGCAGAGGCTGAGTGACTCTCAACGTATTTGGAGGGCATTCTTATTTTGATTTAGATCAGTAATTCCCAAACAGGCACCTGGGAAACCTGAGAGGCTCCCACATTTCATAAAATACAAATTTCCCCCACCTGAGTTTTATTGGATCAAAATCTCTAGAAATTGAGTGGAAGTTTTGCAAAATTGCCAAGAGATTTTACAATTTGCCTGAAAAGGGAGGAGACAACTTCCAAGATTACTTTCATACAGCTGAATAAACAACCAATGGTTCTGACCTGATAGCTGAGAGTTGAAGCCCTACACAGGTATTCAGGACCTTTGTCCTGGCTACTTCCTAGCCTGAAATAGTCTTCTCCCAGATCAAGGGGCTGCTTCCAGGCCTTCTCTGTCTTTGTTTAGATCACCGAAGCTCCCTTTGACTCTCACAAATTGCAACCCCTCCCAAGGACTTCCTATCTATGTTTCCCTGCTCTTTTTATTTTTTTTTTCAATAGCAATTATTACTTTCTATATTATAAAGCTTATTTATTATTCATAAAATTATTTATAGTCTATAATTGTTTGTTCACTTAAGTATCCTAGAATAGTACCTGGAAGATAGTAGATGATCAGTCGATGTTTATAAGTGGAGAAAGATAGATTAGGTAGACGTATAGATGATAGCTAGCTAGCCAGCATGGGCAAAATTCCATGGCTCCAGTTGGGGCAAGCTGCTTTTTGATGCCCAATAATATTCCTACTAGTTTATCCTGGGGCTGGCAACCTTTTTCTATGAAGGGCCAAAGGGAAATATTTTCAGTTTGATGCGTTAGTCGTAAGATCTATGTGATGACTGTTCAATTCTCATTGCACCACAGAAGCAGCCACGGGCAAAGCATAAATATGCATGCAGATACATTCCCATAATTTTAAGATAGATTTGGCCCACTCACTTGCTGACCTCAGTTTTATCCATATTTCTGGAAGCCTCATTAGGACTGAATCCTCTGAGGGGGATTAAAGTTGTTTTGGGTCATGTTTGTAGCTTATATTGCTTTGCCAAGTCTAGGCACAAAGCTCTCGTTTATAAAAGATGGGGTCTTAGGGAAAGATAAACCTTTCTACTAACAGTGAAAAGGGATCTTTAATTTGGTCTTTATGAAGACAGCAAAGAATTTGCTCATAATGGCAAAATCCACGCCCAAAAGAAAATAAATGAAGCTTTACTTAATTAAAGAGTATACAATACATGTTTACAGGCATCTCCAGTTCTTCTTCACTATTTTAATGCAAATCATCCCTTTCTCATCTTTTCTAGTCCTGCCTGCTTTCCAAAGTGTATATTTTTTGCCTCATTTGTTGGCTTCTTCCTCTGGGAAGTCTATTACACTAATGTCACATATCTTAAACCAACCTTTGACAAAGCATGCTGCCTCGGTGGATTTCTGCACAGCCTTTGTAATTCCCTTCAGTATGACCTGCTCATTATAGGTGTGTGAGGCTGAACCACTCTACACTGAATCATCTGAGGGATTCTATCATGTGTCACGGAGCTCTGGGCATTCAGCATTTCCTGTATCAAGTGGAAAGCTAGGGGGGTGGGCATATGGCAGGAACAAAATTTAAATCTCTGTACCATTAAGAAGAGTTGCTTCTTCTTTTGTCTGATCTTAAAAGACTGCCAGTTAGCAGAAATATTTTGCTGACTGGTAATTCCAGTATAGCTCTAGATAACAGACCCTTTAACATATCTAGCAGGTAGTAATTCAGAACATTGTCATTTAACTCCATTGTACCCAATGTCAATACGGTAGCAGGTATTTGGGTTAAAATTAAAATATTTGGGCAATCTTTTGGATATTCTCTTTATGTATTTTCTTCATGTAAGTGCAGTAAGCACCTGTTTTAAAGTATTCTTACAGTGCAATCTAAGTCTGGGTATCATTTAAGTTATCTGTTAAAGGTGGCCATTCCATGTCCATAAGCAGGGCAGCAATTCTCAGCATTAACCTGTTGCACTAAATAGCTGGAGGTAACACCTGGCCAGAGGCGATGTCATGGTTTGGCAGTTGCAAGTTGTGCTGTGCCTATGGGGGAGAAACTTCAAATATTTTGTCCTCTAGGTCAGCCCTCATTTCTAAGACTGCGTTCCATTTTAAGAAAAAATCTTGGTCTGCCACGGAAATTACTGTTCTTATCAAACACAATGGACTCACAATGGAGATGAACAGCCCTCAAGAAAGCATATCCATACTCTCCCAAAATATCAACCTTGGGCCCCCAGAATATCCTCCAATCCCACTAAAGAAGTTTGATCCAAAAAGGCATTTTTTTAAGTATTTGTGAGACTGTAAGAATTTATTACTTTTATTCTACTTAAAAAGTCAGTGTGTGATGTTTGCTTTGTAGAGAAGTCCATTAGGTTCCTCACAGGAATCCTATTTCCTGGGCTTTTGTGCATCTTCCAGAGAGTACTGTCCAAGGCCCTGGCTGGGGGGAACTCTTCCCTGCTGTTCCCCACCATAAGTACTGGCCTCAGCCTCCACGCAGTCTCTGCCTCTCCAGTCCTTGCTCGTAGATGATCTTCCTCCATTGTCCTGCCTGCCACTGAGCCACTCACTGGGATCCAGGCAACACAGCCCCAACCTTGCCTCTTGTAGGACATAGGACAAGCTCAGTGACAAAGCCCAGCTTTACACCTTCTCTGCTGCTCCATCATCTTCTCTGGAAAAGTCCCTGGTGCAGTCCCAGGTCCCAGTGTATGTATCAGGTGGTTGGGATTCCCTCGCCTATCAATTCTTTGTGTGCCACCCCACTCTGATCAGTATCCTAAAGAAGAGGAATCTCTAAGTACCAAGACACTTATCAGCCCCTCTGAGTCAATGAAAGTCTTGCTTGCTTGAGTCTCTACCTCTTATTTTGTCTGCCAACATTTATCCATGACAAAATACTGCAAGGATCCAAGTATGCCAGATCCCATCACTAACTATCAGTGCAGTCTAATCAGATCCACTCTCTGGCTTGCTTATGGCCCTTTACTTGCTCTTATAAGAATCAGTTCAAATGTCTATATAAGAATAGACATTAATTTGTCTAAGGGATATATCCAAATGCTTACATGTTTTCTAAGATTATTGCATTGAAAACATATATTAGCTGTGAAATACATCTATTTCTGTGGTGATAAATTGAGAGATTTCAGCCAATCCATTTCTTATCCTCTTTTCTTGGTTAAAATTGAAGTATAAAAATAGTTTCTGTCTCTTGTAAATATCATTTTATATCCATTGATAGATGAACTAAAAATGCCCCCAAATAGTACTTCTGATTAATTGTAGGCAAAAAGAAACTCTCTTAGCTGAGGATGCTTGCACACATGCACACACACACACACACACACACACACACACACACACACACACAACTATAATCATTCATGATAGAATAGATGTTAGTGCTACTGCTGATACCAAAAAGTCCATTCATCCCAGGATCTGAGTGCTGACTGATTCCTGATTTATTTTAGGCAAATTAAGCAACTTCATGAGAAAAACAAATAGTTCAAGGATCAAATTTAAATTAATATATGTAAAGGAATTCAGATGTGAGTTTGACTTTCATGGTTATTTCTTCAGTTGTGGTGTAGTCTTGGCAGCTGTAGACATCAGTTAATGGGCTAGCATTCCAACAATAACAAATAGATTGCTCAGAAAGGATTTCAGGAAAATTTGGACAATCTGATCCACAGCTACCAAACTGGCAAATTTACTAGTAATAAATGGAGTAGATTATACTTCACAAAACAGTGATGACAAAAAAATCTGGTGTATGGAGAATTATTGTCTTTGGGGGATTGAGAAAGGAAAATAATTGCACTGGCTATTACTTGTCTGACTGGATATAATAATCAGCATATGCCTGCACGTAACAGTTTAGAATAAGTTCTCACAAACTGGATTTCATAAAAATTCCACCAGAAGTCAGTGGAATACACTTGATAAAGACATGGAAGCTCTGAACTGTTAAATTATCTCCCTCGTGTTATCTAGAAATGCTACAAATGACTGATATAAATCAACTAAAGCTACAAAAAAACCAAAAGAGACATTCCTTAGAAATTGCCAGATTATAAGCCAACCTTTTTCTGTATGACAAAAATAGACACTCTCACCCACTCCAGCATTTTCCTGTTGGACGAAAAGGACCAATGAGTGGCCCATGGAATGTGAGAAGCCCGAGGTGACAGAGGACTCTCTCCGAACAAGACACTCCAAAATAACAACTGCTGAAACATACCTTCTCATAGCCAACCTGTCTCGAATTTGTCTGCAGCCAGTTCTGAAACATATATAGTACTTCCCTCCTCAGGTTTCCAGGGCCTTAGAGGCGTGCTTTCAACCAAAAACCCCTACAAACAAATTATCCCTGTTACTGAATTCTGTATCTCATCTTCTTGCCTCTCTTTACTTCCACACATGTATCTAGGCATAGAAGCAAAGGAATCTTGGAAACTCCCTTGACCAAATTGTACACTTAGAATGTGCCATTTTCAATTTGAATAGAGTGACACAATATGCTAGCAGGGCTCAGAATGCCAAGTTGTTCAAAGACCTAATAGCCAGTTTCCTGCACAGCCCTTCAAAGGAATACTGAGAATCACAGATATTCAAATTGGAAGGGGATTTAGACCTCCTAACTCAGACTTCTCATTTTCCTAAGAAGTGAGGCCAAGCGACAAGCAGTAACTTTTCATAGGTGTCTTGGTTTCTTTTCTCTCTTTGCTGAGACAGAATACCCAACACCTAAATTAAAGAGGGAAAATTTATTTAGTTCTCAGTTTGTGGAGGTTTCAGTCCATACTTGAATGGCTCCAAGGCAGAGTGGCACGTGGCAGGGTAACAGTTCATGGTGGCAGAAAACAGCAAAAGCAGCAAGAGCAAAAGGCAGTGGGGAGACAAGCCTCTTTTCCCTCCCTATCTTGTAAGCCGGCTGCGTGTACAGGCCCACACCATCCAGTGCCTGCTCTTGCACAGGATCAGGATGTAGAACTGCTGAGTCACTAAATCAAGCCTCTAGATTCCTCAAGTTGACCCAATGTATCAACCGTAAAAACAGGTCACACAAAAATTGATGTCTGAGCCAAATTTCTTTCTCTCTTTCTCTCTCTTTTTCTCTTTCTTTCTTGCTTGCTTGCTTGCTTTCATACCAGATATCGAACTCAGCACCTTGCACTTGCCAGGCTGAGCTATATCATTGGCATCAGAGTCTTATTTACAAATAAAAGTTTTCAAATCCCCATATAAAGATTCTCTGCTATGATTTCATACTAAGTACATGACAAGTCACCTGAATAACAATTTTCAAGATTTGTCAGGTGGAAGTTGCACGTATAGCTTCTCTTTCATGTGAACAGGGACCAACAAAATTCTTCTCACTTCTTACCACTAAAGTTTCTCCAGGGAAAATAAACTTGTGAAAGTGAAAATTTAGAGGGAGTTATGCACATATTTTACCAGCTCTCTCCTCAGTGCTGTTGGAATTATATTATCTTGAGGCCAAGATGCTTTAAAAATGAGCCCAACCCTGGAATATTCAAGCTCTGGAGACATAAGGACAGGATTGTAGAATATTGGAGACCCAATAAAAATGGTAGATATTAAAGACATTGATCCGAGCAGAGAGTAGTCCAGGAGAAGGTTGGGGTATTCTCATTTAAAAGCTTGCTTGGGGTTGGGGATATAGCTCAGAGGCACAGCACTTTGCTTGGCATTTGCAAGGTCCTGAGTTTGATTCCCGGTACCTAAATAAATAAATAAATAAAAGCTTGCCTGAAGGTACAGGACTTCACAAGATGCCATTTCTTCCTGAAACTATCTTACTTCTCTCAATAGTTTGAAGAGCTTTAGAAAGCACAGCATTTATATGTTTCTTTTGTCATCCATCAACACGCACCACAGAGTAGGTGCTCAATGAATTCTTCTTGTGCAAAATATAAAACAAGATATTCATCTTGAAGTGTAAATAACCATCCTTAGGCAGGTAAAATGCCTCAGGAAATATGAAGGGCCCAAACTTACTGAAAAAATAAATAAAACTCTTCATAGGACAGCAGCCAGAATCAATCTCCAGGAGTATGGAATCTAACTGTCTTGTATCCCATACAAGGACATGGAAGTCCACTGAAGTCAGTTGATCTGCTCCCCTTGTGCACTCGCCAGAGACAGAACCAGGATTAAGTCCCAGTTTACAGGCGTCACCACCACCTCAGCAAATCTCAGGGAGGTCCAATCCTGTGGCACTGTACCCAAGAGAACATATGGGACCATGGTCATTGGTCATTGTCCAGTCATACAGCAGAGACCATAGAGTCAGTAGATGATGCACCATGCCACTATCCTCCTGCCTACCTCTAAAAACCTAAATCCCCAGGCTCCATCTTCATCTTGTTTTGTATAATTAGTCTGCTCCACATTCCTTCTTTTCCCCCTTTGCAAATCTTCCACTGTCTCTAGACAATGGAGTTTGCCACTTGCAAACTCCTCTCGATCCTCAACCCTTTTGCAGAATGTTCTCCTCATTTCTTAACCAAAGCCTAATCGTCCTTTGATTACTGCTTTGAAGGCTGCTCACAGACAGATGATTTAAAGTTTTACATTCATCTGTCAAGGCAGCTTCCCTGGTTCTTGTCACCACTTATGGTCCAGCACTGCCCCTACCCCCTGCCAGACCCACTGTATCCTGGGGTTCACATCACGCAGACGGACCACGCTTGCCCTCCAGTCATTATTACCTATAATCCTCCTGCTCACTCTGCTCACTCGTGGGAGGCTTCAGATACTAGCTCTGCTTCCTATCTCCTTCAACTATTACTGTTACCCTTATGGATCATCATGGGAGAATCATCCAACACTCTGTCCTCTCCGATCCCAGGTTTCCTAACCAGCAATAACTCATCAGACATTAAAAAAGAATAAACTTTAGCACAGGAAGAAAGTGAATTCTGCTGTCTTGCTAGTTATAAGGTGGTCAGTGCTATGGTAGAAGCAGCATGAAGTAATGAGGAAAGCTGAGCGGTTTCATTCATTTTTTCTGAGCATTGCGGAAACACGCATGGAAGTGCGTAATATCTGTGGTAACCCTTGGACGATGAGTAGCAGTCACATGAAAGACAAGGGGAGAGGACAGAGGGAATGTGGAAGCAGAGGCTAAAATGATGTCAAAGTAGGAAAGGGAAAGCAGCCTTGTACAGCTAAGAAAGGGAGTGTGCTAGAAAAAGTGAAAGAAGATAGCAAATGCACAGGAATGGGACCGGGAGGGAGTGTCCCAAGCCAAGAAATATTAAGGATTTGAAGAAGAAGAAAAGCAGATTATGGATAACAGTTCACACATAATAGAGACAAAGTGCTCTTGAATTTTGAGTGTTATGGATTGAACATTTCTGTCCTTCCAAGAGTAGTACTGCTCTCTTAGCTTCCACGGTGGGATGTGGAGATGGCGCTTTCGGAAGCTAGTCAGGAAATGAGAGTGCAGTCCCTCTGATGAGATTAGTGCCCTGTCATAGGAGACAGGAGGAGACACAAGATCTTTCTTGCTCTTCTGTGTGAGGACACAGTGAAAAAAAATCCCTCTGAGAACCAGGGAAGAACATTCACCAGAATCTGACTATGCCACCACCCTGATCTCAGACTTCCAACCTCCAGACTGAGAAATCTTTGTTGTTTAAGCACCCCAAACTGAGTGAAACCACGGGCAAGCAAGAGGTTAATTCCAGTTCAGTTTCTAATTCATGCCATAAACTGAAATCCACACTATAATTGAAAAAAAAAATGCTTCTTACTGCTAATAGTAACATTCTAATTTGCCAACTTCCAACGCTAAAAGCAGAGGGCAGCTCCCTGAGGTTCAGGTTGACATCAGCAAACACTGGGCTTCTTCTGAAGGAACTCCCTAGTGTCATTTGGGTGCAGGTTCCTATGAGCCTTTCACGGTAGCCAGAAGTCATTTGGATCTTTGGAAGTCTCAGACCTAGAACAAACTGGAATTCCCCAAGTACAACAGAAAAACTCTTCAGTTTTTCAAGAAGACTAGAACCTGAGTCAACTAGTTCATTTTCCGCTGTGGCAAGAGGCCCGCTTCTCCTCCAAAGACCCAAGAGATGCTCAGTGACAGTGTGAAGACCAAGTAATCTAGGAACTGAGTGGTTAGAAAAGAATATGGTTTTCTGCCCCGGAATCATTGACCTGTTGTAAAGGGGGGTTTGTATGACTCACTGAAATCAAAGTCCAAAGCTGAACTTGACATAATTTTTCTCCTGTCTTTTATAGCTGACTTCTAGGTACAAAGCACAATTCTCCATAGTTATGGTTTGTATATGAGAATACAAGCTCATGTGATTGCTAATTCTGACTGAATTGAAATTCGATTCAAACATTTAACATTTTGTTTTACTTCACTGAAGTAATCAATTTGACTAATAAACAAAATGAACATTTTGATTGAACAATATCCACTGTTGGCTTTAGTGTTTTATGTGGTGCCTCTAATTATCTCATGTAAACATTCTCCAGTGATTGGAGAAAAGAATGGACTATAATTTTATTAAAATTCATTTTTTATATTGGGATTGAAATTCTCTGTGTCTGTTTTATTTTTTTCTTAAAAATATAGGAATCCTATTCTCATGGTTTCTGATATTAGCACTTATTTCCTTGTAAGGCAATATATTATGATGTGCCCCCACCCCAGCTTCTCTCTCCTTTACCTAAGATGATCTTATAGCATATTGGGAATTAGCTTGCAATTGTACAATATAAATACATCTTTGTAAAGACTTACAAACATATATTTTGCTTTGTAAGGTCAAATAATGACTGAACTTTATAGAGAGACTCAAACTGCCTACTGAAAAGATATTTCCATTTCAGTTAATTACATTACTGAGATCAATATTAATTTTGAATACTTCCATTCTTATATCTGGTAATCTGAGCAACATTGTTGAAGATAACGATACATAATATAACAACCACTGTTAATCCCTATCATTTGGTTTGAAACCCTGCATCATTTCTAAAGTCCTTGCTTTGTTTTGTTTATATTTTTGTACTGTTCTTTTTTTTTACTATTCTCTTTAAAATAAAAAAAATACTTTACTATATGTATTTCTACCAAAATTAACAGTGCATATTGTTTAGTATATATTAATCACAACACAGCATATATGTGCAGATTTACTTAACTTTGCTTCAATAAAACTTATAAAGGAATATGCACATTTTCTCATTTTTGAACCTCTCAAAAAAATAACCTCTTCTGAACAAGTTGCAATTATATGTATCTTGAATTGCATCTAATTGCATCTTGGCATTAGATTATAGGGAAAGATACAACGTAAGTGAGTGCAAGTTTCCACAGGGAACTCCGGGTTTGCTTATAGACTTCAGGTGTGTTAGTTTGAAACTTTGGGCAACTCTGATTTAGAAGCCTTTTGGACCTTTTATGGTGCTTGTCTTTGTACAAATTAAGCGGCTCTCATGCACACTGATCCGTGGAAAACTTACAAGGATGCTTTCCCATCAGGCCATGGGGCACTTCTCCAGCTGTCACAATGGGACATGTCCAGCCATCCTTGTCTGCCTGAAGTGCCAATTCATGTCTCATTCATCTCCAATCCATCTCAGTATAAATGGATGTTTGCGGGGCTTTGAGACATCTGAATCACCTCAGGCAGAATAATAATTGCTCATATAGCATCAGCTAGGCTATTTCATGGACATAGTGGGTGAGCAGAAAAGTAAATCGATATTAAAGAGTGTGCAGCATTACACAAAGCTCAAGTTCCCAAGACTTATCAACGTTTTAGTTTGTTTTTCAAAAGTGAGGTACCCCAGAGTATCGATGCTCTATTTTCAGTAGACTGGGAGTTTAATACAAAGGTGCTGACAAGCAGCAGAAAGGTCATCAGTGCACAGTGCTGTGTATCTAACTGCATGCATGTTTGCATTACACAAGCACGCTTGGTGTAAATAACATTATTGTTTCAGAAGTTCCAGAACAGAAGGCCAGCTCTGATTCCCCAAGATAACAGTAATGAAGACCCTAATAGTTACCTAAATCTCTCTTCTTATTTTTTTTCCTTTTTGGGTATAAATATAGTATTCAGCACTGGAATAAAGTACTAAAGAGAGAGCACTTTTAAGAAGTAGACAAAGAGAGATGCAATTCTCTAATGCAGTATTAGTGGTCAGCAGCTATGAGAGTTGAGACTTATAAATAAAATATAATGTCGATGATCTATTTTGTTTCTGAATGCATTTCTGGGGTTCAGGTGAATCAAATAGGCCTTGGCAGACAGAAGAAGATTAAAAAGTCCAAGGAGAGCTTCACCAATGATGATCAATGGTAGTATAAAAAACTCCTCTTATGTAAAAGGAAACTGAGCCAGGGGACCAGAAATAGAAGAAAGGGTGAATGGGGAAATTTAATCTCGTAATTATCCTCTCTGCTGCCTTGTATCACTGCCCCAATTCGTCCTCCTTCCCATTCCCAGGGTAGTTTCTCAAAACACAAAACTACAGATCTTACCAGTGTGTCTTCGAATGTTCAGTAATTCCGTGCTGCCTGCAGAATTCTTTATTTTGAGGTTCAGAACCCTCTGTGGTGGGCTTAAGTCTAATGTACCAGTTTTATCTTCCACTGTATTCCTGGAGGAACCAGCTTTCCATACTCTTCCTTCTGCATACTTTCAGTTCCTGCTCAGACTCTTCTTCCTTCACAAGGCCCCTCTACCTCTGCTCCAGATGATGAGATTCAAGAAAGCAGAAAATGAATATGTCTTCATTACAGCCCATGTCCATCACCTTTTCTGGATGTAGAATGCTTTGTTAAAAGATATAGTCCATTATTTTATTTAATGTTAGCATTAACCCTATGAGGTGCCCCCATTTACACACGAAAACTTCAGTACACAGAGTTTAAGTAACTTACTCAAGGTCACAAACTAGGAAACGATGCAGAGGAAGAGAGCATATCTTGTGGAGAGTCTATGCTCTAAGTCTCTTCAGCAAACTGGATTATGTTTATGTTTTTAACCATAACAATTTTTGGCCATAGAAATCATAAATTGGTCAACAAAATGTTACCAACCCAAAACTTTCCTATTTAATGTCATAAAAAGAAAATGGGTAACTACAAACTGTGAAGGAAGGACAGAGTGCACTGGGAGTTCTGGTGGAGGATGGTTCAATGGGTACAAACTTACAAAGAGGAAGAATTGGTTCTAGTGTTCTACAGAACAGGTAGTAGCATGACTATAGTTAACAGTAATGTTTTGTGCATGTCCAATAGCTAGAAGAGTATTTTAAATGTTCCCACCTGAAAGACAGTAGAAACTTTTAAGGTGCCAGATATGCTGATTTCCCTGCCATGATCATTATACAATGTATGCTGGTACCAAAATATCACATTGCCTGGCAAGCACAAGGTCCTGAGTTTGATTCCCAGTACCAAAAAAAGAAATCACATTGTTCTCCATAAAAGTATACAATCATGTGTCAATTGAAAAATTTAAAAATAATACAGTTGTTTAAAGAGAGTTGAAAGTTATTACCAAGAAATAGAATGAAATATTGATACAAAAGAAAAACAGGGAAAAATATTCTCTTCATTAAATCAAGTACATTGTATGGTAAATACTGTACTAGAGGTTTGGAGTAACAATAGAAGGCAAAGTAATTTCCTACAACTAGATTAAAGATCAACTAACATAGATAGTACAATTGGGGCTGATGGACCACTCCCCTCCACTCATCTGTACCTGGGCAACTACATAAGGACAAAACCCAGCCTTTGTCCTAAGGTCTACTACTAGGAGGTAAGGATAAGAAACATGCATACCAGATCCTCTGGCATGACCTATAGTAACCTTTCTTCACTCAGAGCTTAGTGAAGGTTTGTGTATATGGACTGCCTCTCACACATCCAATTATAACAGAGTGAATTACGGGAAAGGACATGCGCTATAGATACAGCTGACATGACATAGTACCCTGTCAATCACATTGTCAATCATGCTCCGGGGACCCAGTGAGAGGTACCCTAGACCTGGCACAACATTATGAATTCTTAAACCCAATGCTCTCAAGTGCTTGTGTCATTTCCTCTCTGCCAGTGCAAGATCACTCAATGTGAACATACCATTGCCTAATGACGCTTTTTATTCAGTGGTGCTGCTTTTTCCTTACTGTGGCACATCACACCCAGTTCTTAGTTCATCATGCACAAGAGTCTAGAAACTCTTCCAGGACCCCGTCACCCACAGTAACATCTTGACAAGCCTCCCTTTTAGAGATATTTTATACTTCTCTTTCCCATTTTTGTTTCCTTGATCTTGCATTACACTCGTACGTCAGATCATTAAATGGGATTAGGGAGTAAGAAAACTGCCACACATTACTCAAGTTTATGTCCCTGTGACCGCTCTTTTGCTGCAAAACACTGCAGCTTACCTCTTTAGTAGGTGCAGTTTCCTAAGCTCCTAGAAAAATAAGTGTGTGGTAGAGAACCGGAGGCTATTGGATCCTCGGGTGTCCCACTATGTGTTATGGGAGGGAGGAAGCATGTGGCTTCTGTGTTTTCCCAGCCAGTGAGAGAGGCCACAGGCCTGTGTGAAGCGTGCTCCTTCAGCCCTTGTCAGCTGTCTGCCACAATCTTCCTCGGTCCACTTGTCAAACCCCACTACAGATATCTCTTCCTGGGGCTTTCAGGGTGGCCTCTTTAGTGCTGGCTGTCTTCCTCCCTCCATCACACTTGGTTCTGGTATTACGATAGTTTTGACCTTAAGCTTATCTCCCTATCTGAAATGATATGTGACCTGTAGTTGCTAACTGACTTTTCATCGTGAAGCTTTCACCTGCCAGGAAATTCATAACTTTTCATGACATGGATTAGTGAGAAGGCAATACGGGTACTGAGGAGAGAAAGGGACTGAGGAGAGGTGAAGGGACTATACAAGGGCTCAGGTTTTTAAAGCTGGATCTTGCCTGGGCTACTGGTGGAAGCACAGCCCCAAATCCCACCTCTCCTATGCTAATAGCAGCTCAGATGTCCTCCTCAGGGTTTTGGTCTCTCTCCTAGGAACAAGTCCTGTCCCCAGTTCTTAGACAGCCACCTCCCAGTTTCCTCACCAATTAAATTCTCAGCAATGTGCAAGCAAGCAAGTTCCATCTGTCCTACTTACAATGGTCAGGGTAAATGTATCAGGACCCAGAGACCTGGCTGCCCCTGATAATGGGTCATGACTGAAGACCATTTGTCAAATTACTCTTCTCTGTCAGCCAGGATACCCAGGAGGTGCCTATGCAGGAAAATCTCTCAAGTTTTTACTGAGGAAAGCACTCACAACCCCTGATCAGATAGGCATGCTGTGAAGTTAGGTGATTTTTAATTGGCATGAGGCATTCAGCCAGTAGGACACAACAGTTACAGACCTCCTGTTTGGGAGATGTTTTGTGGCCAAAGGAGGAAATCCAAATATCCAAAGAAAGTGACACCAGTGCCCTCACAAGGCCAGGGACATCTGGCCTCTAAATTCCAAGACTTCATCTTTACTAGCGTATGCCCTGGAGCTGAACTGGTCAGGGACTGACCCAGGGAACACTATAAATTTCCCATGATCTAAACCCAAGGGGTTTGGCTTAACTAGGGGACTCTATAGGGCCAAACCAATGTGGGGCTAATCCAGGGGATGCCCTATAAGTTTCCAACTACCAAATTATTACTCCTCCTGCCCACAGACCCATTATGGTATATACCTAATCCATCCCACCTGTCCGTTTACAAGAGATAGGGAAAATGGTCAGAGGTGCCTTATGTCCCAGCCTTCATTGCCCTCCACCAAAAGCCTGATCCTTGCTATAGAACTAATCCCTCTTGAGAACTGCTGCTGCTAAGAACTTCTTCTTGCCGGTCTCCTCTTACAGGCCTCAGATTTGCCTAAATAGGGAATCATGATCCAGTTTTAGCCTTCAAATATTGACTGAACTTACATTCTTATGAAGTCTTGAGGGGAACCTGGTAGATCTAATAATGGTTGATGGTGAGTTATTAAGCTGAAGACTCACTCTGTAAATAAAAGCAAAGAAATCAAGTCCAATGTGGCACAAAATCCATCAAAGCAGTGAAGACAAAGAACTCAAGTGATAGTACAATGAAAGCAACATGGACCAACTGAATGGAGAGAAGGAAGCCAAATCCTAGAGAGGGAGGTCAAGACTGGCTCTTGAAAGAACTGAAGTTGAGCTGAAAAGAGTGAATCGTTTTTGAGTAGGCACAACAAAGAAAGAGAGAGAGAGATTTCTACAGGAAATGTTCATTTATATGATCTTGGATTTCTTGGAGATATATCTGTAACAATATTTCCCAAAGAGTATTTTAGAAATCATGAATCCAGCTAGTTGATCTATGGAAAAAGGGTTAGCAGTTAGATAAGCCTTAGAAAGGCTAAGCCACAGGGTGTTTTCCACAAATTCATAGCCCTCATTAGCAAATGGAAGACTCAGAGAAGCTCTGCAGGAACAGGAGTAACAGCATTAGCCTATATTCATCAAGCACTTACTGTGTGCCAGCCATTGTGCTGATAGTTTACATGGACTGCCTATGTTGCACAGGCCTTACATGCCTAGGCTGACAACTATGCATTACTAGCCCTGTCTGACAACCAAAGAAGCTAAGGTTTAAACAGTAATTGTATCTCCCAACATTATGCCACTAGGAAGTGGTAGAACTTAGATTCTAAATCAAGTACTCTTACCCCAGAGTATATGCTCACATCTTGAATCATAAGATATCCACCTTGTATCTCATTGTTTCCTGTAACTCTCTTTGAGCTAATAAACCTTCATATAAATTGACTTTATCCATGAGGGCTGTGGAGAGATTTGCCCTATCTAGCTCCTTGTGTTTGGCTCTGACTTGGGTCTTAGATGAAGACGCTCTCCTCCTGATTTACAGAGTATGCCACAAAATTTGGAAATACCATTGTTTGAGAAGGGCCTGATATTTCATGCCCAGAGCAATTCATCAGAATCAAACTTATATCTCATCCCCTACTCCCCATTCCTTCCCACACACTTCTTTTTCCACTGACAAAAACAAAATGCAGAACAGTTTTTGGTTGTTATATTTATTATGATTCCATTTAATCTTCCTGTCAGAAAGTTTCTTGAATTACCTGGAAAAAAAAAGGTATGGTATTGTCTTATCCATTTTTAAGTATGTATGCTATATTTTACAATTAAACCAAGTTTCTAACATTTATCTGTAATGCAAAATACCCCTTTTGGCTAAGCAAGAAGCTGTGTTTTCAAAATACCATTCAGGAAAATGCTGCCTTGTAGGCAAACTAACAGCAAGTGGAGATACTGATGGATTAGAGAGTGAATGCCTTGTGAATTCCAAGGTAGATTAAAAAAAATATGCTTAGAAACAATGTCAGCACCATCCCATAGAGGATGTACTTGGCTTTTTTCTTGCACATTTGAAATTAATAGACACAGAAAAGGAGCGGATGGAAGGCCAAAGGCAGGCAAAAGCAAGGATGGAATTTTTCTTTACATTTTATTATATTAAAAAATAAAAAACTGACAAAACAACAATGAAAACAAAATCAAACCACACAAAAACAACAACGAAACATGATCTCAAGATAAAATGATAGAAATTTACAATACTTGCTAAATTACATACTGTTGTCTTCAATAAAGTTGCTCAGTCCATTAGACATAAGAATGTAAGATTGATCAAACAATCAAAGACAGTAACAAGTCTTTAAAATTATTTGTATTGTTTTTTACTTAGGACTGAATTATCTTTAACAGCTTTTCCTGTGACCTTGCCCAGTAATGGCTTAGGTAAAAACTCAGTGGTAGCTGCCAGCACATGAAGGTGTTCAGATAAGGCAAATAGAGAAGGGACCCTGATTACCCTGTAGTCTAAGGACAGATGAGAATTGAGGCAGAACAGAGCTTTCCTCAGCCCTGCCTGTTGGCTCAGAGCCACTCCCTGCTTGCCCCTATACTGTATGCTCCTGTAGAAAAACCTTAATTAAGGCTTCTGCTCTTCCATGCATCTTGATCTGTTGGAGTAATTTAAAAAACAAACATCCCAAACCAGCTACATAATTGATTCCCAACTGATGGAAAGTTGCTGACTTTCTGCACTTGCTCAACATCTCACCAAAAAGAAAAAAAATCAACTAGTAAATTTCTCAGGAGCTGCCAAAAGATTGATGAAGTTGGTAAGCCCTCTAAGTTTCTTCTCTGGTGACAGCTGCTTTTCTCAGATGCGTTAGTACCTGCTGAAGCAGGTTGGATTTTTATCTGATCCACCAGAACCCATGTCTTTAAACATACAAAACAACCCCACACTTTGATTATTTGTAAAGTACCACCATGTAGTCAAATAGGTGCTCCATGAGTAAATAAAGGTGGGTATCTTGCCTCAGTTCAGAAAGCATGAAATACGCTTGCTAAGTCACATTCTATTTTTCCCAGGCTAGACACACAGTAATTTTTTGCTTTTGATTACATGATGTCAGCGCATACTCCATTGCCCCCTGTATAAACTGACACTTGACAGGCCTGTTTCAGTGTATTCCGATCCTTCCTGGCATAGGCATTCTTTCCCAGCATCTAAGCACAGTCACAGAAATGGGAGTGAGCTCAGTTCGATTGCCAGGCTGAGGAAGTTGGAAGGAGCCAGAGCTGCTTCCTCTATCTTTAACCCAACAGTCTCCACTCTAATGCCTTTAAAAACACCCCCATCCCTGGGGGAAAGTAACTATGGTGGGACTTCTTAATGGCTTCGAAAGGAAATATGTGTTGAGTCACCATGGACCCAGAGCATAATTGATACCTGCTATCTCAATCAGGACAGATCACATTTCTGAATTTGAAATTTATAGAGAATAACCTGTGATTAAAAGACTCCACTTCTCCTCAAGGTTGAGCAGGCTCTTAAAAGACATGAGCATCCAAAAGCTATTATACCTAGTTAACATTTGATATTCGCTCTGAAGGTGTGTGTGTGTGTATATGTGTGTATATAAAGGCATGAGGGGATAATACAGAAGAAAAGGCAAAGTGTCTGCGGAAAAGGAGAATTTATTTATTTTTAAAAGCCCTACAATGGGTCAGACCCTTCAGCCTCTCTTACTGAGAAACACTTCTCTTTCTTCCCACCCACACCTAAGTCAGGTGTGGCCCAACACTGATAATTATTTCCCTGGGAATTATGACTGTTTGGAAATCTATGAAATGGACTCTTTACAGATAACATCAGAACAAAGGTATATTCTAGAATACATTATGTTGAGAAAGCTATTGTCACTATTTTGTAGTTATTTACCACTCCACAGAATGCAAAATTGTTTGTTGTAAACATCTTTTCAAGTCTAGACTTCTCTAAGTCCAAAGCAGAGGAAGAGTTTTCATTCCAGGAACCAGCTGTTAAACCAGAGGGGAGGGCAGACACCTCCACATTACAACTGTGCTGGGGTCCCTGTCCCAAGAGGAGATGTTAATTAGGCTGAGTGAACAGCTTGCCAGGAACAGCACTCAGGGCACGTAAGCCACTTGCAGAAACTCTGCAGACTGCAGGCCCTAAGCACCTCTCAGCAAGGAGAAGATGAATAAAAGCTTCTTCTCCAGGGCTAGACAGAGGCAAGAGCGACTCCACAGTCTAGCTGAACCCTGAATAGAGGATCCAATCTCTCAACCTCTTGGTAACTCTGTTTCCACATCTGTAGATGAGACTGGAAACAGGACTGCTGTGAGAACTGTGTGATGTTCTTTAGGATTATCTACATGAGTCCAAAATTCATAATCATCCCCAACTACTAAGGATCTTGCACCCAGGGGCAATTATCTTTACAAAATGAAGGATGCCTAGCCAGTGTAGGCTCAGCTGGGACAGCACTTGACCTTGCCTGTTAACAGCTTTCTCTTGATCACCTTTTTCCTCTAACCTCCATGTTTCAAGGGAGCTGCAACTTCACCTTCTGAAACCCCAGGTCTTTCGTGGCTTGTCGGGTCATCCTGTGACAGCTTTCCTGCCCCCTGGTCACATCAGCCTGCTGGATGTGGACTTACCTTCCATAAAACTTTATCTTTGGGCCCCATGCCAGCACCTTCTACCCAGTTTAGAATCATAATGTTTTTATTCTTTTTCTTTATGTTTCCTTTTTCTTAAAGACAGCCTCCCAAATTGAACAAGGATTTTCCAAACTATACAGATCTGCCACTGGACTCACAATACTATGAATCTTTGTTATTTTCCAGCTTAATGAAATGGAAGCAGTGAGATGGTCAGAAGTAAGATCGGAACTTCTTTGCTCAGCATGAAATGATAGCCTCTACTTAGGCCCCTTTCCATGTGCAGGCACCATCTATATCCTGCGTTACTTGGCTCTGCTCTGCCCATCACTCAGGCTATAACAACTAATTAGGCGAAAGCAAAGTGGAGATTCTGTAACCCCACATCTTACCAAGAACCATAACTAAGAAGCTCATATTTTCGTCAGTATAAGTGGTAGATAATTTTCATTGAAGTATAAATATCAGATTTTGTCCCAGACTAAAGCAAACCCTGATAATTATACAGTTGCAAATTATTGTGCTAACAAAAAAGGTCTAAATTACCTCTTTCCAGTATTTAATGAATTCAGCCATCTAATGAATTCCCACAATGCACTGCTTTTCCTCATTCCACATTTACTTACAACAGCAGATTTGTGTGGTTGTTGGAAAGAAGAGATTCCCATGTCGTCCTTCCAGAATACAATTTATTTACCAGAAAGAAAAATAGAAGAAAATGAGACTGAATTGTTTTTGATCAGTGGGAATTAGTTGCAAATGCTTAATAAAAATAAAAGCTAGATTTGACTGTTAGGATGTTTAGGACTTGGTGATGCAATCGTCCAAATTTTGCATTTATAAAGTTGCTTTGTTCAGCTCCTTCAGCTCAGTTCCCATGTAATGTTTACTCTCAGGGCAAAAACATGAAGCATCTGGATGGAATCTATTCTGGCTTCAGGAAGACAAAATGCCTGTCCTATAGAAAACCGGTCCATCTTTAAATTAAATGCAAATCCAAGCAGCTTGTACCCTGACCAAAGCCTGTTTTTCTATATCCTTGTAAACTATATGATTTAAATCATCTGTATGGTGATTCTTTTTTCCCCCTACTCTTCATGATCTTTTGGAATAAATGTGGTGCCTGTTAACATGAGGAATTGATAGTTTGTTGCCATATTCCATGGTCTTGACATTTGGGAACATTTGTAATCAATAAAGGCAGACACAGGAAACAAATTTGATAACTATTTTTAAGGACTAAAGATAGAATATTAAAACAAGATTCAAAAGAAGTTCCTCTTCCCCAAATCTAATAAAGCTGTGGTTTGAGATTTGTGATGAACTCTCTGGCATGCCATTGAACCCCTGCCTGTGATTTTAGGAGTTTCTCCTCATCCAGATTTGCTCACATGACATACACAGCGCTGTACTATTCAGACACCAGAGACAAATTCATTCACTAATGTCCATCAGTGCCATTCAGCACTTGGAAATGACAGGCAGCAAGTCTGTACTTAACCGTGGCACAGTCAGAACCTTACTTTTGTACCACCGTCTTTTACTTTATGGTAGTTAACTTGTGTTTATTTGCAACTAGAACTGATCCAATCTTCCTCTGCCATTTCCTTATGTAGGATGATGCACCCTAGCTACAGAAGACGCTGCTTTGGGCATGTCTTGTGTTTCAGTTGCTTCTTCACGCCTCTCCCCACACTGGCATCTCTCTGCCCGGTGTCTGACTTCTCATTACGTGCGATGGAAGTCTCACCTACACTCATCCTGTAGGTAGAACTTGTTTACTTCAGCATTGCATCATGTGGAAAATTCCCACTCACCATGACTTATGGAGTCATTTGGAATATGGTAATTACTTCAGATAAATTTTGCTTTTATTTTTGTTTTTCTACCAGAGATGCACACTAGTAATAGTGCCTAGTTGAAGAAGCAATTCTAATATGAAAAAACCAATAGTAAAGGAAGGAAGATGCTCAGCAGGGTCACTGAGGCTCCAGGAAATCCTTGGCTCTTCTCAAGTCACACTTACCAGGAGGCTCCTTCTGTCTAAACTTCTCACAGAATAAAGCTATTAGAACTACAAACATATGATACTATTGCTTAATTAGAGCAGATTTTTCAAACAGTTTTTTAAGAGTCCCCAGGGTGCTGCCATGCTAAAATATTTGAGAAGCAACCTGAAAATACTACTTGGAAAGAAGTCGAAGATCAGGTTTGTTGTGTGTATATGGGGGAAGAGGCTCTGAATGTCTGACCCAAAAAATTACCCTAGGACTTTTAGAGCATTCAATGGCACCAACAGCCTGCTGCAGCACACATGCCATGGGTCTGCCACTACAGCCTCAGAAAAGCCCGTTCAATCACACTGATAAACTGAGACTAGGGGTTATTGCACATTATTTGTAAAGTTTATTACCACAGTGCCTAAAGTACTCTGCTTAACAGGACTAATAACATTCATGAGGAATAAGGGGAAAATCAAATATTCTCTCTCTCTCTCTCTCTCTCCCTCCCTCCCTCTCTCTCTCTCTCTCTCTCTCTCTCTCTCTTCCCCCTTCGCTCCCTCCCCCTCCCTCACTTCCCCCACCCTCCCTTCCCTCCCACCCCTCTGGTTGTAATTATCTTGTACTTGTTGCATAAGCGATCTTCCTGGGAGCCAATTCTCACAGCTCAGAGGGTCAAAGCTTTGGAGACTCCTATGTGTGGCATTTCTAGTCCCCTGTGGAAAGTTACAAGGACTATGACTTCACATATATAGGATCAGTTATATATATATATATATATATATATATATATGAATTATTTATATTTCTCAAAGTATCTAATGTCAAAACCAAATTATGACAGGCATAAGTTGTCACATGGTATAAGCTAGCCCCAGAAGGCAGACATATCTTTCTGCTGTCAATTTAAAAAAATAATCCTAGAGGGGATCCTGTGAGTTTATCTATGAGTTCACTGCTGCCCTTGATAGCCAGAAGAGCAAAGCACCATCCACCCTAGAATTCTTATGCTCTTATGAGAATTACCTACATCACAATCTACTACATTTATCTTCTCAGCCTGTTTAGTTAGGTGATACGTAGAAAGCAAAGAAAGGAGGAAGTCTTTTGACAATATAATTTTATATAGAGTCTTTGAGCCCAGATGTCGTCACTGGATTTAAAAACAAGTAGGCTCTCCACGATCTCTTTCTAAAGAAGATATGCCTATTTTCTGAGTTGCGGAGCTTAAAGCAAGGCGGTAGAGTGGATCAAGACAGAACTATGCAAGCTACTTGTGAGTAGAGAGCTTTTCTTTCACTTTGTGTATGCGAAACATACTCTAGAACATGCAGCATGTCCCGCCTACTCTCCAACCTTGCCAGTTTCTTTAGGAAATAGACCCTCCCAGGGGTCCCCAGTATGATGGAAATGCACTAGGAATGTGCATTATTTCCTAGTATTAGATAACAGCTGAAGAAAAATATAGAAAACATCGTGAAGAAATTGGAGCATCTCCAAAAAATAAAATAAAATACAGTAAATTACCATTTAGGCAGCTTGCAAACAATTACAAAAACAGAAACCAAAGCAGTTTTGTACATTTTGCACTCTTTTATGAGAAAGAGACAAATGATAAGCAAACCAGCTGTCATCAAGGAGGTACTCAGGGTCCAGAAAATGCCCCAGGCTCCATAGCAGTTGGGCCCCATCTTCTGAAACATTTGAGACTCTGGAGTGAGTCTGTATCCTCAGGTTCTTCTAGACCTCAGGTCCAATATATGCAGACAAATTTAGCGCCCATTTGTCTGTCTTTGAAATCTGGAAGTCCACATACATAAGCATAGACAGCTATCGCCTCCTAAAATGTTTATGCTATTCTCTATCTTGGATTATAGCACTAAATATGTAAGCACTGTGTTTTTCTCTCTCTCCTATCTATTTTAGGACTCTGGCTCTAATAGGGAGCAAGGAAAGGGATCAGAGTCCCCCTTTGTGGTGACCCACACTGTTAGGGAGTGACAGGTTCCCTAACAATAAATAGTTCTGAACTCTGGTCATCATAAGTAGAAAGCAAGTTTCACTGAAAGCCTATCTGAATCTCGAAGAAATGATGAAAGACTGAACATTGGCTATGGAAGGCGAGCACCAAATAAAGCAGACCAAGTAGCATCACTTGGAGACAGTCACCACGAGGACACCCATCCTGGTTGGCATCTGCAGAGATGGCACTGATCCACACTGCCACCTGGTACAAACTTCAGTGTCAGAGCCCCCGGTGCCAGTGGGCCCGGTCCCAGCGAGGTGCACACCCACCCGCCTGTGCCAAGTGGAAGGGAGAAGACGGAGCCAGCGCCTAACGCGGGGGGCAGCGCTGGGCACCCCTGTAAACCCTAGAGTAAGTGTTCTGTGGAGTAATTACCCGCAGGAAAATCCAGGTGTTTTACAGAAAGGTTAATGAAGTTCTGCATACCTACAAAATCTACCATCAGAGCCTCTGGGGCTTCCCTTCTCTATAGTTCAATCCTAAATTATCCCTGAGGCCGAAGTGAGACACGTGGGTGACCCAGACAGACTTGCTTTTGTGCTCTCCCAATTCAGTATTTTAGTAGATAACTTATTTTTTAGAGAGTGACCTGAATTTCCAGCCTAACAAATTACATTTTTATTTATTTATTTATTTATTTATTTATTTATTTTTAACTTTTGAAATAGGGTCTTGCTATGTAGCCCAGGCTGGCCTGACACTCATGTAATCCTTCTGCCCAGCCTCTCAATTGCTAGAATTACAGATGTGTTCCACAATGCCCAAAAAATTTACATTCTTCATTTAAGATCAAACAGAGGAATTTTCCTGAACTAGATGTAATATTTTAACTTTATCCAGAATTGTATTTTATTTTATACTTTTTCTTTTACCCGTAACTGGACAATATCTGTCCCTCATACTCACTTAAGGCAAAAGTAACTAACACATGTGTACTTCCAAAGGCCTCTTCCAAATTTGTGAAAGGTTTTTTTTACTAGTTGTCATAATGTGGGGTTCGAGGAAAGGGACTCCAAGATTTGTATAGAGAAGGTTTATTGGGGCCACTATCAAGAATATCAGTGAAGAGTGAGAGAAGCAGGCTAAGAGAAAGAAGAGTTAGTCTGTGATTTGATTGCAGGAGACTTCAGCCAATCCTAGGAAGAGCTCTGCAGCTGAAAAAGCCCTTTGGAATTACCTTGTCTAATGCAAAGTGCAGGTATTTGTACCTTCACGCTTCCAGTGGATAGATGTGGGCTTCCAGAATGCGAAGTATAGACTAGGACAAAGCAACTTTTCTCAAGTATAAACTCTTCCTCCACAGGGACTCGGCCTAGGGCCATCAGCAGCTGCCATTCTTCCCTACTGGAGAATGAGGAGTCTTCATTCCTAAAGAGAAACCCAGATGGCATGGTATAGCATACACTACAACATACTCTTTTCACTTGCCCCTTACAGTGAGTTCATCCCTCTGAAAATTGCTGCTACAAACTTGGGTTCACTTTTTTTCCTAAAAATATGTGTAAGAAGAAGGTTAATGAGACAAATTATAGCCTCCACCTCTGCAGCTGGTTTTAAACTATAACTAGCACTCCCTCTTTTTCAGTGCTCATTCTAGTTGTCTCTCCTTGATTAGTTCCTCTTTAGCTCTTGGCAACTTACCAACCAGGGAAACCAAGATTCTCATCCTAGGAAGTTCAGCAGCCCTAGTTAACATGAACTTTTCACACCAAGGCTTTGTTAACAACACAGTGGACAAGGGTGTGCCAAGACGTACCCTGGTGAATCATCTGGAGGCAAAGAAATTCTTCCAGTCCTTCATTTGTAATAGAAGTCTCACTTTTGTAGAAGGTTGATGTCAATAATTTCTGCTAGAATAGTCATTCTGACCCATGTCTGCTGGTATTTTGATACATGTATCTCAAAGTGATCAGCTGACAGCTAATGTGTAAAGTTTAATGGGATATGCCTGGCATCCCCTGGTGGAATTTAAAATCTACAGAGCCTAGATTTGTGGAAGCAACAAATTCCATAAGTAACCATAAAGACCACCCTATTTCTACCCGTTAGTCTCTATACCAAGTATTCCTCGCCAACGAGGCACCGCACCTTGTAAGAATCATTAATTGAAAATGTTCTGCAGCCCAGAAGAAAGCTTCTCTTCCCTGAGGTTCATTGTCTTTAATCTGGCACCATGTTTTGCCCTTCAAAGATTCATTGTATTACTCTACCAGGATGTCAATCTGATAGTTTGTAGTAGGACCTGTGGATGCCATAACTATGTGGCCACTACCACATCTTCTTTACCAAAATGTGAATCCCTTAGTTTAATGCAATTTTATGAATCAAAATATCTAATCTCTGAACACTACCGACTGGAATCTTATGTGTTAAAAAGGACAAATTCATACCCAAAATATCAATCTATTCCCATCAAAATATATATATTGGTCATTACTAGGGGTGTCCAATCTAAAATTCCTATCAAGTGGCTATTTGTGACTAATTATGTTTAACCTGTTACTGAATGCATGAAGCCATCCCAACAGTAGTCATACTCTACCACAGTCGCTGTAACTACCATTTCCCCTGAACATCACAAACACAATTGCTCCTGTTTATGAAAGGCAAGTTCCAAATCCTGTTTCTATGTATTCCTAGGACAGCTGCTGTCAACTCCCACAGGTCAAGTTCAGCAGGAAAAAGGATTATGAAATCCTGAGATTTGCAGGAAGGCAGTTGATTAGACAGTGCTCCTGGGAATAACATCTGCAAGAAATGAGGAAAGGCAACTGGTAGAGAAAGAAGCTAATCTGTAATCACTCTCCACAGTGGCCCCTAAAATGGAAGAGGTGTCCCAATTAACACTAAGGAGCCAGAGTTTAGTGCCACTGTGCTTGATTTTGGTTACAGGCACTTGCAAAGAGAAGTATAACCTTTGGAGAGGCTGATTCCCTCAGATGGGGAGGTCAGTCAAATGGAACCCACCAATAGCCTCGATCCTGAGCATGGGTGAGGCCTGTGGTGTGGGCTTGGTGGTGCACCACTGTATTTGCTGGTCAACCTCATGGGACAACTCACTTTTCTTACCCTATTTTCAGAGAAATTTATTCACTGCACTGCTCTTTGCCATAGCTAAGCCATGTGCTTTATAGGAAAATTTTGATGGTTGGGCATTAAAATTAAAATAGCCCATGCATTCTACTTGGAACAGGAAAGGACATAACTTCTACTCCTACCGCAGAATCACACAGGCAGCTCCAGCCTGCAAAGATGCCCAAGGTTTTCTTGCCACTGAATGAAGAAATAAATGCAGTGGGAAGAAAGAAAAAGGAAAGAAGGAATTATTCTCTTCCCTAGCACTGCTTATTCTTCTCCATTTTTGCAGGCAAGGAGACAGAGAATAGAAGTGATCGATATCAGTTTTTTTCCACCTCAAGGAATTTAGGGATAGTACAGTTTTTTTGGAACATCCAATTCTTTCTGTGTTCCCCCATTTGTTCCCAAGAGACAACATAGCTTCCTAGTTCTTAAAATTAGCATGTTTCCCCTAATCTGGTTCTCCAAAATTGTTTCAATGTAAAACTACTCACTCCTTCCAAGGTTTGGCAATATCCTGTTCTTCACAATCCAAATCTTCAATGAACCCCAAAAAATGTATAAAAATCATGATCCAGTAACGGCACTAGGAGCCCAAAGTCTTTTATTTGTTGATAGAGTGCTATTATTTTCATTTCATTTAGTTTCTCTATAGTAAGCAGAAATGTTGCCTGCCTGAAAAATCTCAATTACTCTAAAGAATTAGGATCTGTTTTATTGGGGGAGAATTCTGAAATAAACTGCTAGATCCAAAAAGAAGGGTCAGATTTTGTAATATATGTGGTAACAATGAGACATGATTTTATGTGCAGAAAATTAATTTATTCTAATCCTATAAAAATTATAACATTATGGTTTTATGCTTCTAATAGTATGTACATAATAGAAAAATGTTTCCTTTCAGTTCTTTTGGAGGCTTCAGCAAAGCACAAAATGATTCTTACAAGTATCTGTGAAATAATTGATCTATAAATTGTCAGGCCAAACCAGTCTATTAGCATCAGAAGCAAAGAAGTGAAAAAAAAAAAAACTTTATCAAAATATGTTTGTAACAAGATATGGGGACTCATGTTTGTAATTCCAATAATCTGGGAGACTGAGGCAGGAGAATCAAAATTTCAAGCTCAGCTTGAGTAGTTTAGCAAATCTCTTTCTCAAAGAAAAATGTTCTGGAGATGCAGCTCAGGGTGAAGGTCCTGATCTCAATTCCCAGTACCAAGAGAAGAAAATTCTCTTGTTAAAAACCAGTGCCAACCATTGTTGATTTCCTATCACTGTTTTGAAATTCTCTATCATTTTAATGTTTTTTAAATTTTTCATTCTCTTTAAAATAAAGAACCAGTGCCAGTATAAAACAGAGGTGAAATTTCATTAAGTGCAATAGAATGCAGTGAATGTTGTGCCCTGCCATACATGTAATAAACAACAATATCATGACAGGCATTAAGTGTGTCAAAAACTTAACAAGATGAGTATGATCCATCTGCTCACTTAAAAAGCATATCTGAATTTATTGCAAGGCCTTTCTGGTAGGCATCAACATTGCTTCAGTTAAACTCCAAAAAAAGTTAATAATATGACTATATGTTAAAAAGTTTCTTTCTAAGTCCTCCTACTATCCCATAAAATAATTGTTACTTTTCATTAATCTTGACCAAGATCATGGCTACTGCATGGTTTCTGTCCAACTCAAGTACAATACCAAACATTGAGAAGCTAAAACCTATATCTTGTCTGCTGCCTATTTCTGTAAATAAAGTTTTATTGGAATGCAGTTATGCCTATCTGTTTACACATTATCTGTGGCAGCTTTCATGTTACAGTAGCAGAGTTGAGTATCCACAGTCAAGACCAGATCACCTACAAAGCTCAAAGTATTTATCACATGTCTCATTACAGAAAAAGGTGTTCTGATTCCTGTACCAGAGCATGCCATGGTGGGTCCCAAGAAAACATTTGGTAATGTCTGAAGATTATGTGCCTCAGTCTGGGTATGCTGCTGGCATGCTTGTGGAGGCCAGGATGCTGCTAACAATAAAGAACAAAACAGACACTCTCAAAAACCAACTAAAATGATACTACAGAGATCTTTTTCTTTTTCCCACAAGAATAAGAGTGATGGCAGAAAACACCATGATAAATATTGGGAAGCAAATGGGCCCATGATAAGTCATAGCAAATTAAGAAACTGAATTCTAAGCTGTGGGAAAAGATGACATAAAATCAGTTTTTCACCAAAGAGTTCCTCAAGACTCAGTAAATCATAAAACAGGTCTTTTGGAGGGAGGGCGGGAGGAAGATAATGGTAAAAGTACAGAGGATATGTAGAGAGTCATAAAATGGTAAGAGGGGCACATTCCATTACTCCACACAAATGGGTCTCTGTCTTTCTAACACCCTGCAAAGAAATCAACATAAGGTTCCCTGGAGTAAGACAAATGATCAGATGAGAAACTACTCAAAACAGAGAAGGTTGTGGAACAAATTCATACTGTAAACCCACCCACACCATCCCTCATTATTACTTAGCCCCCAGAAGTGCTGGCAGAGATCAGAAAAAATATTTCAAACATTAAACAACAGCATGATGTTAATGGAAAAAGAAAAAAAAAATTCAGAGAAATGTGAAATTTCAGAGGAAAAATAAAAAATTCAGTAGATTGCTTGAAAGATAAAGTTGGAGAAAAACTCCAAGGAGTACAACACAGGAAAAAGGCACATGAACAATAAGCAAACGAGGGCACACATGCAAAAGGTTCAACATTGGCATTAAAAAAAGAGAACACACAGGGGGCAGCGATGACAAATAAAAAATAAAATAATCCAAGAAAATTAAGTGCTTTAATAAAATTAAAGAGGAGGGTAGATCCACTAACAGAGAGACTCCAGCGTTTCAGATAAAGATGCAAAGACGTTCCATAAAGCCTCCAGAAAATGCAACCATAAAAACTAAGTTATGAGTGAGGACTAAAGACAGCCTTTGGAGTTTTTGACAGCCAGAAGCTAGAAAGTCATAGAGCAATGCCTTCAGGAGTCCAGGCAGAATTGGCTCCCCACTTTGAATTCCTTTCAAAGTCAAACCTATCAATTGTGGCGGCAAAGTAGTGATATTTCCACACAACAAGGTCACGAAAATTTACTTCCCTACCTCACATTTGCATCTTAGGAAACAACCTTCCTTTAATGCTACAGGGTAGAAAGCCAAGAAATAGAAAGCAAGGTACCTTAAATAATGGCTTTCCGGAACATGAAGCTTGAGAGCAGTAGTGGAACAAATCATGA
Source organism: Dinomys branickii (assembly GCA_004027595.1). NCBI lineage: Eukaryota > Metazoa > Chordata > Mammalia > Rodentia > Dinomyidae > Dinomys > Dinomys branickii. The sequence continues at coordinate 101,846 of PVLD010001626.1, read as the reverse complement.
GAAGTGGAGATTGCTTTCAGGATATGCTTCCATAGGAAGAAACAATGAAACATTTGTTAGGTTCCTATCTGACACTGGTCAAGTTTCTAGCAAAGAAGCTAATTTCCCCGCTCTTGCAGGGAACACACGTATATGCATCCCAAAGTTCCAGTAGCAACCACCTTTGAGACATTACAGACCCTCAAAGCAGAAGCAAATGGTCCCCAACACAAGCCAGGCTTTGGCACTGCTAGCCCACCCCCACCTCAGAGAGTTGGTCAGAGTATTCACATGTAGCAGGTAGCTATAAAAAAGGAAGATTAAGAAAGGGGAGAAGTAGAAAAAATCTGCCGTGATGTAAAAAGACGATGGTAATAATGGAACAGGTAGCCCGCGGTTTGTATTTCCTGTTCGCCTCCCCTTCCAGGAGCACATTTCTCTGTATCCTTACAAATGGATATAACCATGTGATTTGGCTTCACCAGTGACTTGGTTTGGTTAGCTCTAGCATGTAGCTGTAAACATGTGTGTAACAAGGATCTATATGATCTCACATTCTGTCTCTGCAATTATGAAAATATATGACAATGTGGTGGCATCAGACCACAAAAGTCATCTGGGACTCCAGTTCCAACAAAGCTTTTCTGAGAATTATCCAGAAACATCCAGACCTTCAGGGAATGTTGTGCAAGAGATATACAACTTTTATTATATGAAGCTACTCATATTTAGGAGCCAGACTGCCATGGGAGAGACACACCATAGTAAAGACATGATCTAAATTCCCAGGCAATTACTAATTGGAGTTCTGGGATGCTAGTCAGAAGTCAGCATGGAGAGCACCCTTTTGACACAAGAGCAGGCCAGAATATTCCAAGACATAAATCTTCAGGAAAAAAACATTGAGGGAATATTTGATGAGTCTGAATTCTAGATGAGTTAGAAAACTAGCAAACCTTTTATGGTTAAATTCTTTATTAATACATAACAAATTAAGCATATAAAAGCAAGATGACTCTGAACTATAAAAAATGATTTTTATAGTCAAGCTATAATTTGCTTTGTGGCCCTGCTATAAGTAGCCCTTGTTTAGTCATAAATATGTAAACCTGCATATTGATCTAAGAAAAGCATGACAACGTAAGAAGAAGACCCTCACTAATGCTGGCCCCATGCTCCTGGACTGCCTAACCTAAAGAACCACAAGCTTAGTAAACTTCTATTCTTTATCTTAAAAGGAAGAGATGAAAAGAAATGCTTAACTCTATTAGAGAAATGGTAGAATGAGAAGCAGATGCATGGGTGAAGAAAATAGGAAAGGATTTTAAAAATTAATTTTCTGGCTGTGGATACAGCTCAGTGGTACAGTGTCTGCCTGGCAAATGTGAAGTAGTGAGTTCGCTTCCCTGTACAAAACAAAGAATTAATTTTATGAAGTGGAAAATAAATATAAAATGACTAAAATTGAAAAGTGAAACTCAATTGTAGGATGTCATTTACAGACATTATAATAAATACTATATCAAAATAATCAGCTAGATGAAAGTAGTTGTCTCTAGGTAGAATAAAGAATTAAGTAGTTGTGTGCTGTTTTCCCTAACACATCTCAAAGAACTATTTGACTGTAATTTACTTGCACATATAATTTATTTTTAAAATGTTTAAAAATCAACACAGTCCTCTGCTATGGCTCTGTAGTTTTAAAAGTTTCTATTTCTTCTTGTCCTTTCCCCATTCACTGCTGTGTCCAGAGAATGACTACGAATGCTTAATGTAATTATTAGATATCTACATTTGCATAGCATAGTCTCAAACAACTTCTCTAACAATGAATGATATGGAAACTATTATTATTTCAGGGCCCCAGAGTTAACAGACATCCAGGCTAAACTGTAAAGCCCAGACTCTCCCCTACAACACATGACCTGTCATATGTCATGGTTTTGTGGAAAGTGAAAATGAACAGGGAACCCGGAAATGAAGATTTGAGTCAAAGTCTCAGTGCCAGGCAAACTCAACTGGTTTGACTAGGCTTGAACATTATGTCCTCATAATTAATTAGAGACTCTGAAAGAAAAATTAAAGGGCTATTAATTTACAATCAGAGTAGTAGACAAGCAGCCAAAGACTATGGGTGGGTAGAAACAGGACCAAGTAAATGGAATATTTTCCTGCTACATCACAAGCCTGTTCTGATCTATCCTAGTAGGGCCTTTCAGCGACCTACTAGGCATCAGGCTGCATATAAGTCACTAAGAGTCAAAAATAAATACACTATAAAGTTCTGCCTAGTGCTGCTTCTCCCCTTGCCTCTCTCACTACGATTGTGATTTTTACATTTGTTGACACCGCTTTTTATTTACTTCTAGGAATAGTATGTTTTTACTGCTTTTCCCCTTATCTAGTAAAGTACTTGCACTGAAATTGTTGTTAGTGCATGTTTACAGAATGAATAAGCAGGTGAATGGATAAATAGATAAAATTTAATTTCTCAGCAGTGAATTTGTGTCAGGTGGACTGCTCATAGGGTCGCGGAAGTCTTACCTACATCCCGCCTCTTGTTCATTCCTGTGATGTTTCCGGCTTGTTTCTTATTTATTTTCCCTGTGCCTAAGTGATGAGCTCTGGGAATAGCAACCCTGTGTCAACCTTCTAAATCTTTTGTAAGATTAGACAGAGATGAGATACAAAAGTCAAAATCCGTCCATGAATACATGCAGTCAGCCCAGTGGCCCTTGCTAACAAACTCTCGTAACTGGGTATGGAAATTAATCAAAACCGCATGACCAAGCATGCAAGGCTATTCATCATCCCCTTCTTATCTAACCCGCTTGACCTCCTAAGAAACCTTGAAAGGATAGAGGATCTAAAATTAATTTTGCCACACTTATTTAGATAGGACACAGGTGTGAAGAACTCTTCCTAATCTGTAACTCCATTTTTGTCTCTTTATCAGCTCAGTATCTACTGACAAAAATGGAGTTTGTTGACTAAGTATCTACTGAATTGATAAATATCTCTATGAATCAATCTGAATCAATAAGTATTTATTTAGTCAATAAATTCATGCATTTATTTGTTGACCCAACCAATACTTATTGAGTCCCTGATACCTGTATGAAGCAAACACTGTACTATGAGATAGTCAGAACCAGAGCCATGTATATCTTCACATTACACTAAAACATATGGTTAATATTGTGCTTTGAATAACATGAATAACATTTATTGACAAAGAAAGGATTCATCAAGTATCTTCTCCCCAACTTACATTTTTTCCTAAGAAAAGTTACTTTTTTCATACTTAGAAATATGGCACCAAGAAATATAAAGATCCCTAGAGAAAGGTCATCATTTGCAGTTTCTTCGTTTGCCTTTTAAGATTATCCAACATTAAACAACTGGTATGCCTTACATGTAACTTGGCATCCATGTGCAACCTGACTAACATCTGTTGAACAACTGGCAGAAAGAGAAAAATAACCCATAGTCTTTTCTTCAATTATATAAAAGCAGTAATCATTGAAAAATATTTTTTCTGCTTTGATTAGCATTCATGAAAACTTCTTGAGTCTGCACCATAACCAGATGCTGCTCTAGCAACAGGTAGGGGTTGCAGGAGAGAGTTCTACACTTAAGGTGTTTCTTGTGCAGGTATGAGATAAACATTGTATTAGATGTTGGAGAAGCAAAAATTAAAGCAAAACAGAAAAATATTCCTTCTTTTCAGGATCTTCCACTTTCAGGGTAAGTCACGAGAGCTACAACAGATATAGGGTTAAATTCTGTATCAAAATAGTGGAATTTCCCAGAAAAATAAAAGGTTGGGTGGAGAAGGAATTTCAAACAGTAAAGCCAGAAGACCAGAGTTTAACTGAGAGCTCTGAGTATAACCGGACTGCTCATCTTTCTATTACTGGGACAAAATATTTTAAAAACAACTGAAAGAAGGAAAAATTTATTTTTGTTTAGCACTTCAGAGGTCTCATTCCATGGTCTGCTGGCTCCAAGACAGAAATATCATGGGGGATGGGCATGACAGAGAAAACTTGCTCACCTCATGGCAGCCAGGAAGCAGATACAGGGGAAAGAGCCATTGAGGGAGAGATACAGCCTTTGAAGGCCCACATCAAATAAACGTGTGTTGAGAAAATTGAAATGGAGTGGATAAAGCTGGAAAAGTGTCTTGGTTACTTTTCTCTCATTGCTGAGACAGAATATCCAATGCCCAGAATTAAAGAGGGAAAGATTTATTTAGCTCACAGATAGTGGAGGTTCCAGTCCATACTTGGCTGGCTCCAAGGCAGGGTGGCACATGGCAGAGGGCAACAGTTCATGGTGGCAGAAGAGAGCAAAAGTGACAAGAGCAAAACGGGAGGGGACACAGCAGAGAGCAAGCCTCTTTCCCTCCCTTATATTGTATACAAGCTGCCTGCTCCAGATAGATGGTTTAGCACCCACATCCATAATCCCAGAATTGGACCATAAGTCTCAATCATAAACTCTAGAAGCCCACTGCAGGACTGCATGAGGCTTTGTGGGACACTCAGACAAAAACCATAACAGAAGGTAAATTGTGACCAAATATTTAAGAGCTGTTTTGCCTTAAAAATAAGTTATGGATAGACACTGCTAAGAAAAAGAAGCGCTAATGGCCATTAAATGCATGGAAAAGAATATTTAACATCTCTATCTATTAGAGAAATGCAGAATAAAACAAGACTGAGATTTCATCTTATTCCCAAAACAATGGCTATCATCAAAAATCAAGTAACAATAAATGCCTGTGAGGTTAAAGGGAATAAAGAAAACTTTCTACATTGTTGGTGGAAATGTAAGTTAGTACAACCACTACAGAAGTCAGTATGGAGTTTCCTCAGAAAACTACAAACAGAAATTCCACTTGACCCAGCTATTGCCCTTTTAGGTATCTTCTTCCAAAAATTAAACACATCATATTACAGGGACATGCATATCCCTGTTTATAGCAGTACAATTCAGAAAAGCTGAATCTTGGAAGTGGCTTATGTATCCATAAACAGATGAATGGATAAAGAAAATGAGATATTCACACACAGTGGAGTACTACTCTGCCATAAGAAAGGATAAACTTGAGTCATTTGTAGGAAAATGGTTCCACTTCAAAACCATAATGTTAAGTCAAATGAACTTGAAAAACAAGCTTAAATATCTCGTGGTTTGTCTTATATGAGAAACAAAATATAAATAAAAATAAAATAAAGGATAAATAATTGAAAATAGGGAGATAGATATTTTGCAAAGGGGAAGTTGACCAAGAGATAGAGGAAGGGAGAGGAGAAGGGAGTGAAAGAGGATGAAGAAATTTTGGAGATATGTTACATACGTGTAGCCACTCCCCACAAGGACAGTGACCATCACATACTGCAAAAATGTCCTGATAGTAAATAAAAATTGAAAAAGTTATGGTAATCCTAAAGCAATTAGAATCCTTCTTTAGTTAAAAACAAACTTTAAGACCAGTCCACCCAAAACAGTTTCTCTATGCTAATGTTACTATATGTTTGTACCCGTTTTAAAGGAAAAAAGCATTCTATCATAGATTACTTAGTTCCTTTCCAATAACTATGTTTAAACCTAGGTTACTCAGAGTTTAAAAACACAAATTAAATTATCTCTGGTTTTAGTTCATCTGGTCTTATTATATCTGGTTTATTAAGAAAAAAATCCCTTGCAAGGCCATAAAATGACTTGTCACTTATATTTGCCACTTAGGTGTTCAGTGGTATGCTGAGCTTCATGTGTAAGTTTTAGCAAAACCTTCTGTTCTTTTATATACTGAAAATTATAATGTGGGTTTCAACAGGATCAAGCATGAGTAGCATATCTGCATTAGACTCTTTGCCATTGTTGTGACAGAATATATGACACCAGCAACTTAGAGAAGGAGACACTGACTTTGGTTCATAGTGTCAGTGGGTGCACTCCATGGTTGGATGGCTCCAAGACAAACATGGAATGGCAGAGTGACATAGCAGAGGAAAGCTGTTCACTGTATAGCAGTTAGCAAGCAGAGAGATGGAAGGAAGGAGCTGGGGAAAAGAATACACCCTTCGAAATCACACTGCCAGGGACCTGCCTCTTCCAACCAGGCCCCACTTCTGAATGTGAAACTTCTGGGGGAACATTTTAGATCTAACCATAACATTCTGCTCCTGATCCTAAAAGTCTCATGTACCTCCATTTACATAAATGCATTTAGCCCATCTCAAAGAGTTACCAAAGCTGTAATAGTTTCAACACTGCTATGAAGTCCATGACCAACCTTTTTTCTGAGACTCATGGCAAACTCTTAGCTGTGAGCCTCTGTAAAAGGCAAGAAATGTTAAATATTTCCAACATACAGTGTCATAGGATAAACATCCCCATTCCATAATGGAGAAATAAAGGAAAAGAAAGAAATCCTACCAATGCAAGACCACAACAGAGCAGGGTAATCATTAAATCCTACAGTTCTATGTCCAGCACCTAGACCAATTTGTAGTGAGATATGAACTCCAAAAGTCTAGGACAGATCCTCCCCTATGGCCTTGCTGATTGCAGCCCTCATGTCTTTTCTCTTGGGCTGTTTCCACTCATAGCAAACTAGTTACAAATGCTTTTGAAACACCTGGTCAAGTATAGTCACAGCTTTGGCCCCACTCTCAGCACAAATTTTTAGTATCTGTCACTTTACCATCACTGGAGAAAAAATACTAGACTCCTGTAACTTAAAGGAGTAGAGATTCATTGTAGCTCATAGTTTTGGTCAGTTCAGTCCATTGCAAAACAAGTCCAAAGCAGAAATGCCTTGACAGAATTACATGGTGACGATAACCCATTCACCACATGGTGGTCAGGAAGCAGAAGGAGAGAGGAAGAGCCGTGGACAAAAAGTACCTTTCCAGGTTATATCCCTCTTATCTATTCCTTAAAGCAGGACCCTTGTGCAAACCGGAGACTTTGTGGGACATTTTAGATGTGAATTATAGCGTATTCCATTACTTTTGTCAGACTCTATTAGTTAGAAAAAACCACAAGGCATTCATATACTTACAAAAAGTATTACATAAGATGTAGAAGCCATAAGTTAAGGAATCATTAGAAGTCACCTTAGGGTCTGCATGTTACAAAGCCCAAGGGGAAGACTAGATCAAGAATAAAGCAAAAAAAAAGGCTCACAATGGGATTTGTGTATATACCAATTCCTCATAGTGAATGTACAATAAAACCTTGGTTTGCAAGCATAATTTGTTTTGGATATGTGCTTGTAATCCAAAGCACTTGTGCAGTGTACCTCAGTTCATGATTTTAATTTTTGTTCTATGATTTGGGAAAAGATGGCCACTTCTACATCTGCATAGGAAAGATGATCATAATTATGTTTATCACCCAATGAAAAGTTTGCAAAAAAAACAACAATTTGCCAAACACTTGTGTTTGTGAACCAAATTGTCTGCCAACAAAAGTACTGGTGAACCCAGGTACCGCTGTACATCAAAGTAAAATTCTCCATAAGAAATAATGGAAACTCAGGTGATTTGATCCACAACACAAAAATATTCATGCAAAAGTGATTACAATACTGTAATATAATACACAATAATAAAAAAATACAAAATATAAAGAAAAACAAATTAATGTTTGCTTACCTTTGAAAGCCTTCATGGCTGGTATGAAAGAGACAAGAGGGGGGATTATTGTGTAGGACAACTTTCACTATCACTAACAGAATCACTGCTATGCATTGGCTCAATGGAATTTTTTTATTTCATGCAGCTTTAACAGGGAACCTATCCAATGCCATGTATTTTTGCCTCTTTTGGAGGATTCTGTAGAAATGTGAGACTGCATTGTTGTTAAACAGATTTGTAGCTCACACTGCCACAGTGATAGTGCTTTTCTAAAATATTTTGTACTGTTTCCCATGTCTGCCTAGTCTCATTTGAAGTGGGGGTTCTTCTCACCTTTTGTCTCCCTTTTCTGCTAACAAGATCTCCTTTGCCATGTCTTGCTGTTGAAAGATGATAACCCACAATCCCATGGTGAGAAAGAGAAGAGAACCATTTGCTCACTTGTGATCGTGTGATGCTCAACATCGCATATGACTCATGTCACATCACTCATTTATCACCATAAACTTTATTCACTCATCTTGTGGAACACGCACAGGACAAGTTTCTCGCAATCTAAGATTTTACTATACTTATTATGTGCCACAATCATATACTAATAAAAAAGAGAAGAAGAAAAATAACAAGAATAGCAATAAAAATCAAAACCCAGTAAAAGGCCTAATCTCATGGAAAAACTTCACATCTATGAGAAACAGCATCCAGTCCATTAGCTGAAGTTTTGATGGGTAAGTACTGAAGGGTCTGTCAAAGTATACTTAGGTTTTACAAAAACATAATGAGCTTTGAAAACATGCATTTATTTGCATTTCTGAGCTGAACCATGAGTTTCTTACCTTTATTCTTTTAATTAAAGAATAATAACAGCATCAAACCTGTATTTTTGTAACTTAGGAGTCAGATACTGTCCTGGGTCTTAATCATTTTGAAATTGTTTTTCCAAAATGGGTTCAAGATACAGAGCATTTTATGGCTAGCATGTGATAAAGCCAGGATTCAAGTCCCAGAGGCTTCCTGGCCTCTTCATCATTTATGGATGACGTAAAATAGTGAAGTAAAGCATGGAAGACACTATTTGAAAGGTCATAACATTTGAAAAGCAAGTTATTACTGTATCACATATGAGCTGACTCTCCCCAGCACACTCTTTACCATCTGGTTCATTCACAGATTCTAATGAATGTTACGAGATCAAATTTTAGACTGTTATAATCCATCTGTTATAACCCGGCTATGGATATATGACTTTAAAATTCTTCCTGTTAATACAAAGATGTATTGTTCAATTCCTATTTCTAGCCTACATCCCACAATTACTGATGTCTCTATGACAACATATCTCACTTTTATAAAGAGAGAATTACAACCTACAAATCTGTATGTAGTACATTGACACGTATATGTATAAGTGTGTGGTATACGGAAGGGACTGTACTAAGGGTGGACACGATGGGGGAGTAAAATGAACATGGATTGTTTTTGCCTTCAGAGTTCAAAATTCAGATGAAGTAGGAGGCATATAGCATATAAAATACAAGTCAAAATGAAATAAGTGTTACTAATAGGGGAATAAGCAATATGGTACAGGAGCAAAAAAGAATCCAGGGATGGGTATTTCTGGATGAATCAGATGTGAAATTTGTTTTCAGTCCTCAGCTAACAGCAGGCTTCTGTCATCTGAAAATGTTGACTTCTAAAAATTCCTTCAATTTAAAGAACAAAGGAGAAGGTACTAGAGAGGTCATGAAACTAGAGAGACCATCAAAACCATTGGCAGTGAATCACCACACAAGGCCCTCTCTTTCTCTTGGATTCACTTGTGATTTGCCTTTGAGAAAAGGGATCTTTGAGAGGTGGACACAAAAGACATCTTCCTGTAGAAAACTGGGCAAGAAAAAGAGACTGAAATTTCTAGAAAAATCAAGGAGAGTTTACAAAGTATTCAATTTGATTTAACGAATATATCAGGTCCAAAACTCTGGGACAAATTTTCTACTGTGTTCCAACAGTAAGATTACTGTATTTTGTAAGCACCTGGAAATGTTGTTTAACATGAAGATTCTGACCCAATAGATTCAGAACTGAAAGACTGACTTTCTAACAAGTTCCCAGGAGCTACTGAGGCTGCTAGTTTATGGAGTATACTATGAGTAGCAAAACATTAAACAAAAACAATCTTGGAATAACCTTAAGCTTGTACTAAGTGTAGGCCTTAGTCACTATAATAATACAGGTGTGGTCTAGCTTGCAAAATGAATAACTACAGAGTGGATTAGGAAGAATTTTCAAAATGGATCTCAACTAGTGATTTATTATGAAGAGGAATATATTTTCCTCCACTATTGGACATGAAATATAAATTTACATGACAAAATAATATGCTTTAAGAAATATGTGCACACTGGTGTCCCACAACATCGGCACGCCTCAGACTTACTTTTTAATTGTTTGCTCCGAGATACACCTTCAGCATAGGTCATTTAACATTAAAGTAGATCCCCTACTGTTGATATAATGTAACAGGCAGACTATTCTGATTTCTAAATAGCTGTTTCTCTAGTATTAAGGTAGATCTAGGTTTTGAGGGATATGAATCATATAAAACAGGGAGCTGACCATGTTAAAGAGAAGATTATTGCATTATAAATAGAAAAATAGGTATGAAAGTGAATATTTGTTTACAAAATAAAATAATTTAAAGGTATTTCCCTATCATTGGCAATGTCCAATTTAGAAATGGCTCCTCTCTGAAAAGCCAGCTGCTTAGAGTTCAAAAGTCCACCTATTGCATAATGAGCTTCTCAGGGACTTCCTCAAATAGCGTTTATTCCACATGTATTCTAGAATAGCATAGAACATAACATCCGTATGAACCACTTTCCAGTATCAGATTGTATGGAAATTCCTTTGCATTGGGATTTATACAGCATTTCTAAGAATGTGGGTTGCCCAACCTCCAGTGACATCCTAAGCCCTTCTCATTAAGCCAAGAGATTACACCTCTCCAGGCCCAAGGCAATGGGAGCTGCAAGTCCAACCTAAGAGAATACAAGCAGTAAAGGGGAAAGCAGAGAAGAAAATGGGAAGAGGGGAAGAAAGCATGGACTCCCCAAACCTTTCCCTAAAAGCTCTTCAGCCCATGCTCAATCCATGTGTCCTTTCTTCCTTAAAAAAAAGTCTCATAATATGACCCATTTCTTTCCCTTCCCTTCATTTGCTAGTTTCAGCCTGGGCTCTCATCCTTCTATGGCCAATGGGTGACAAGACCTAGTATTCCAGCATCTCTTTTGCTCCCACTCCTAGCATAACAGGAGTCTTTACTGCTGTATTGTCCAATGTGGCTGTGATAGTCCTTACAAAAGTGGAAGGATTGAAGCAGAAAGCTTTTTCCTGTTCAGAGGTCTTTGGATAGAGTACCTTAAAGGAAAGTATAAGGTTTATCTCTTTTTATGAGAAAAATAGCCTCATATCTAGATACTGCAAGCATGTTATTCCTCAAGGCTGGGAGCTAGTCTGGGTGTGGAGAGGACTATTGCAACCTCAGCAGAAGAGTTGGCGAGTTGAGACCAGGGAAGTGGGCGATAACACTAAGGAAGTGGGGACGTGATAGTACCACAGGAAAGAAGGGGACATAGAGGCAAGAAAAACAAGAGACTGAAATTTCTAGGGTTCATCTCCAACCAGTTCTGCTTTCCCAGATATGTCCCTAGATCATTATGGGGCAGCCGCAAGAATTGGTAAAGGAAGGACAAGAAGAGGTTTGTAGGCAGCCTTCCAGGGTCCGTGTCATAAGAGCAGCATGAGATTGACCAAGACAAAAACAATGGAGAAGAAACTTGCACACAGCTACCTCATTTAGGAGGCTTCCAGCAGGGCCAGTTCAAGTAAGAATGCAGAAGGAAACTGTGTAGAAAGTCACATTGCACAGGGGAGGTTGTCCCCTACCCCTCCCTTGCATGTCACGAATACTTCTATCTTTCTATGAAATGTAACACTTGAAATCTTTATCTTCTTTCCTCACTTCATCTCTTTGAGTTTGAACAAAAACACGACTGCCTTCCACAAACGCCCTGCCAGCTAAAGAACATCCTAGACTCCTACTTAGACTCAAACTTGAGGAAAACATCTGCTGAGAGAGGCAATGTCCAAAAAGCCTTCGACTACACAACCATGTGTGATATTTTTAAGCCCCAAGCTGCACTTCAAGGGGAAGTACAGACCTGACAAGCTTAAGTTCCCTCCATAACTCATAGCCCAGCACTTCCCTGTCATTTCCTATGCACCCTCTTCCCCCTTAGTTTAATTAAGGAAAAACAATTCACAGCTTTTATTGAAAGATATAAATAGCTTGTCCAAGACACTTGATATATTGATCCCACAACTATATTTATGTGAATAAAACTCTCATTTATTGCAGATTATTGATGTGGGTGGCCAGTGAGTCACATAGCCTGGGGTCCCTTCTTCTGCCAAAATGTTTCAAAAGCAGTACACACCAGTATGGGTCCAAGGCTCTTGGAGCTCCGTGTAGCTATCATTTATTTTCTAATGGCCCTGCCACTCCGCACACACACTTCTGACACAAACTTCATATGTATTGGAAGGTTGAGTTAGCGTCCCAGAGCCATTCCTTTGTGGACATCATGGAAGGGGATGTGTATATCCTCAGGCCACCGCGGTCTGGAACATAGAAGTGAAGATAGTATTTAACCCAGCCTTGGCTTATTAAAACAGCCTCTCCATCCTCTTCATTCCTCTAAACTTTTCCGGAAGTTCTTAAAAGAGATGTCAAACGTGATCTCAAATATAGTACCTTCTATCAGAACCTGGCATCTACCTTCTTTTCCTCTATCAGTTCCACCTCCCTGCACTCATGTTCACTAACAAAACCTCCAGGCTCATAGAGCACAGTGGAATCTTGGGAAGGACCTCAGTGCTAAAGCCATGCCATTGCGCCTTGGCACTGGACACCATCTGCACAGGAACACTAGGATTTAATCTCAAAGGGTGGTGACATTCCGGAGAGGACGCTTTCTTGTTGCCCTTGCTGCTGGTGCCAGCACTGTGGAGCTAAATCTCTCTGGTGCCAAAGGGACCACAGCACTATTGTGTTAAAAAACCTGGATGTGCCCTGTAACCTCTCTGCCTATCTCGATAATAAAAAGACTTCACAAGAGGGTGCAGGCAGCACAACTCTGCCTTCAAGGTCTCAAGCTCTCTCTCTGCCTTTTCACATCTTTCTCTTTGTGGAATGCAAGTACATACTCATAGCAAGATGAAGTGCAGAAACAACTTGAATGCACTTTTATCGTTTATTTGTTCATTTGACATTTACTGTTTTATATGCCTACATTTTCCTGGCCCAGTTCCAGAGGCTGAGTTGATTATGGTGAAAGAATAAAAACAAGCTTCTGCCTCCAGATGCTGTGCTTGAGTGGGAACTCGGGTACGCAATGAATACATTGTGCAGGGCACCAGGATCAGGAAGAAGCAGAGAGGTACCAGAGCCGGGTCCAGTGGTTAGGAGCAGGGCACTGGGCTCACACTGCCTGCGATCGAATTCAAGCCCCGTGGCTCACTAGCTATGTGGCCTGGGTTGTTTACTGAATCTTCCTGTGCCTTGTTCTTCTCACTTGACAAACTACTGACAGCAAAGCTGTTGGACAGAGGACACATACACAAGTATTAACATTGTCTTACTCAACTTTATTAAGTGACTTTTGGTAACCTATGTTACTCAGCAATGTGTACATTTTAGTTGCTATTATAAACATATTAAAAAGTAATTATCACTAGTGTGTAATTTACAAAATTTGTATAATTATCTTTAGTCTCTGGAAATCACAAAAATATGATAAAATAAGCATATAAAACTCATGACCCCATTTGAGAGGTGATTATAAATTAGGAAAATGATTACCAAAAAAGAATAGAGACATTCCTCCCAGCAAACCTTAATACAAAGGGAATACTGGGCCTCGGCTGTTAGTTATTTCCTTACAGTGACAGGGATTCAATAGGTTTTGGATGGTGAGTGAAAAGTAATTCAACCTGATATTTTTGCTCTGTGTATATCAGCACAACTATTTGATTGTCTGCTTTTCTGGCTGTCCAGACAGCTGTAGTGCTCTTGCGTAGACTTAAGAGGTCCACAATGACGAAGTAATTACCACTTCTATGACTGTAGCAATACATGTTTTATAGAAACTCATTTACTCCACACCAGTGATTTATTGCATCTGTATGTGTGCTCACATAATTTTGCCATGATAAGATGAAGCTGAGTAATTAATTTGCCAACACAGGTTTCTGTAATGTAATCCATCCCTACCAAATGCACCACGTTTAATAAAAGAAAGTGCTTAAACAGAACCCTGCTCTGTGAAGCTGTTTGGTGATGGTGAAACTTCAGGAAGCCAAAGCAGAAATGTGAGGCAGGAAGCTGAAACCTAAAACAGTGCTGCAAATCCCAGAGGCAGCCTGCAGGAGCTGTGAAGACTTCCCACCTCAAACTGCACCAATCTGGCATTACATAAAACTAAATGGTCTTTGGGGAACCCTGGAAAAAGAGAAACAAACGCAATTTCTTCTTTCACATAGTCTAGAAATTCATCCCTGAAACATTAGTGTAGACCCCTTGCACTGGACACACGTGATGTCCTCCGAGTGCTCCTATTTGGAACCTCGGTTCTGTGCAGTGACATCATTGCTGGTGCAGCTCACCTCTCCACAGGGAGCTGGCAGTGAGCATCTCAGTTCATGAGTGAAATCGTTTTTGTTTAGTTTGCTTGAGAAGCAAAATTGATTCTTTTTGTTTGTTTATTTCTCAATGTAATGTTACTGATATGCTTTTTGGAGTGGAACATCTCAAGGCAGACCCTTTTTCTCCTTTGAAATAATTGCTGAATTTCTTATAACTCTTTTTACTTTTTTTAATGACATCTGAGATCAAAAATATTGAAAGCACTATTTGTACAAGGTATAAACAGATGCAGCTCTGCTCATCTTCAAAAGTTCTGCCTGGATATCTTGTCAGACTTAAAAGACCTCAAGGTAAAATATACAAACTCCTATCTCTTTCCACACAGCCCTGCCTATACACCACACTCCCTCCACATCTCACTGTATCCCCAGCACACCTGTCCTTCAAAGACATTAAGTAAGAGGACAATAACCTATGCAAATGAGCTAGGAGGAAAAATCATGACCTCTACCTCCTTGTTAACTTCAGTGTGTATCTCCCTGAGAAAGTTTTCATGACTTATGTTTCTCCTCTCCCCTTTGTCCTCTGCTCATTCACATCCCTTCACATGTTGCTCTGGAATTTCATATATAGTCTTCAAATCACATTGTGGACTTCTTGAAGACTGTAGGTCTAATGGTACACCTTGAATACCAACTGAGGCACGTGTGCCTTTCATTATATCATGCCATTATCACCAGCATTTAAAATTTTGAACAGCACATATGTTACTACATTGAATTTCTTCCAGAAACAATGTTTTTGTAACCAGAAAAACAACAACAAATGATAGGTAATTATGTTTGCTTCCAGAAATTTGAGAACTGAAAATCTTAAGAGTGTATTTTAAGATATTTGTGTATTTGCTTTTTTTCTAAAACAGATGTATAGATACATCACTTTGTCACATTTTGCGCAATTAAAAATATTCCCAAGCAATTAAGAGGCATTACAGCAGTTCCACAATTACATGTGGATCACATACTTAAATATTCAATGGTTTTACTCAGAGATAAATTTTTATGTTTATTTGTCCAATTTAAATTTTTCAGTAAAGTCTTGTAGTTTTCCTAATAAAATGAAAAGTCACTGACCTTGTATTTTAAAAATAGTTGTCTAAGCATCTTTACATATTTTCCACACTAGTTATGGATGATGTATTGGAAAACTTGTACATTTTAGATATTAATTTCTTGCTAAACTCTAATTAATCCTAATAGCACATCAATTGATGCCACATTTTTTGCAGAATAAGAAAAAAACAAGCAAATGGACAAAAAACCAAAAGTAGCAAGAGGAGACAGAAATAAGAAAAAGGTAATAACAGAGGTGGTTCCAGATTCTTTGGTGCAGTGTGTGTTTGTGTAGATGGAAAGAAGGAGAAATTGAATAATATTTTGACCATCTGTTTCTACATGTCTCTTGGATGCCTATCTATGAGTATAGAGCATATAATAAGTTCTCAAATAATGTTTGCTAGAAAAAAAATACAAGGCAGAATTGCATAAATGAGAAAAAATCCATACTGTATTCATGAACACACTACTGTAATATTTATACGAAAGAGTAATTGGGGGAATAAGCCTCACAAAAGGTGAATAAATGCACTATGATCAAGCTGAGACATAGACCCATGGATTCTGCTGAGATTTTAAGTAGTGGTATGTACATTAATTCAAGACTCAAAAGCTAGAGATATTCACATTTTCAATCAAGAGATCCAACTCAAAAAAAAAAAAAAGTCCAACTCAAATCCACCAAAGATACGTGTTGTGGGACTGGTAGGTTCTAGGAAATAGGGCAAAGCACATTAATGTGGTGCTACTACCTGTGGAGCATGTGGTAAGGAAACTCAGTTCAGAATTCTTTTATGTGTAAGGCTATTCCTATTGGTCTTTCTAAAACTGCTAAAACTAATCATTCCTTTCCATAAAATTATATTCCTCCAGGTGAGGGTGGTAGGATCATTAAATAGTGGTCAGATTAATTTCAGATGTTTTAAATGAAATATTAAGATGAAAAACATAATTATTGTAATCAATGAGGAATTAATTAAGCCACTCAGGTCTGTTCCTTCTACTGAAATTGGCAGCTTATTGTAGTAAAAAGAGTTGCTAATAAATGCTAGGCTGTTAATCCTCCTAAATACCTGGGATAGAAAAACACCATGAGAAAGTGAAAGCCTCTCAAAATCCAACCTAAGCATTTTGTTTCCTTGGGAAAACCTTCTAATTCCTACATTCATTAAAATTTTTCAGTGTGGGTATTGTGTGTGTGTGTGTGTGTGTGTGTGTGGTGTGTGTGCATGTACATGTGTGTGTTTTACAAACTCAAAGAAAAGCCCACATCAGTGCAGTTTTGAGTGAATTTGTGCATTTGTCTATGTAAGAACTCCATATTTGATGCAAGAAAGGAGAAAGAGACACCACCTCTACTTAAAAGTTTTGACTAGTTTCTAACTATACCGAAGGAGTTTCCCCTATGTCTGCTGATGAGCAAAGGATGTGTGACTCTTCAGTGTGCCTGAAATTACACAGACAAATTACTTAAGAGCCCAAGGAGATTATCTCTAATTGGCATAAAAAGGATGTGGCATTAAAAACAAAACTCCCTGAAACTCTGACAGTGTTTCAGGCCCAAAGGGTAAGGCAGTTCCCGGGGTGGAAGCACTGTAGAAATAAATACATCAGTATGCAATAGAAGGCTGCCTCGAGGTCTTACTTAAATTTCGGGAGCTTTATTTCGCTTGTATTGTGCTTCACAGAGCTCTGTCTAACGTGCTGAATGAGGGCAAATGAAACTCACCCTGGCAACCTCTCTCCTTGGTGCTTGCCTTTCTTCTATCTAATGAGTTCTGTTTTGTAAACTACAAATACCAATGCTCACTGGAAGTCAATATGCTATATTTGCTATTCGGATTACTCAGAGCTCAGGGGCTGAGGGGATTTGGGGGTGGAAGAGGCGGGGAGCTGAGATTCATGGATTCATGGTAGGAGATAGGTATGAATGTGTAGCAGTGAATCTCACCTAGTACTTTGTTGAGGATTATAATTGCAAATCACTGGATTAAGTGACTTGAGTCCCTTCTAACAGTGAATTTAAAATCGCATGGAAAAAATAAGATGGATGTGCCATAAAAGTGAAAAAGAAGAAGATAGCATGCAGATAAAATATCAAGACAAAAGATTCACAAAGGTGAGGGAGCCACAAGCGATCACCCGATCCAAGCCCATCATTTTGTAATTGAGGAAATGAGGCCCCAAGGGGTTAAACAGCTTGGCCTGTGGTCATACAGATGGTCAGTTGCTCTGGCTCAGAAATCATCTCTATGTTTTTACTACCAATGAGACAGAAATGACTGTATTAAAATATGGGTTAAAGAAGTTGTACTAAATGCCTATGTTTGAGAAAAGGACAAGCTAGCAAATAATAAGAACCAACCCTTACAGGAGGTGCCCTGTACTGAATGTTTATGTTTCGCCCTCCCAAAATTCTTACGTTGAGAACTTAGTCACTATTTCAGTGGTGTTAGTGCCTTTGGGAAGCAAGTAGCCCATATTCATGATGGGATTAGGGCCCTGAGAGCTCTGAGGCCCTTTCCACCATGTGAAGTTATAGCTAGAAAATAACATTTGCCAGACCCTGAATCCGTCACTGTTCTGCTCTTGGATTTCCCAGCCTCCACAACTGTAATAAATTTCTGATATATGGCTTTTATAGTAACCCCAAAACAGGCTAAGACAAAGGAATAAAGTTTTAAAGAGAAGACAGGAAGGGAATGGACTGGAGGAAGCTCACCAGGCACAAACATGGTCAGGGAGGCAAAGCCACTTTCTGGAAGCACTAGAGACTTGAGACTCTGGCTGAGCTGAAGGGGCCTCAATTTGAGATTAGAGGAATGAAGCAAATATTTTACTTCTCACATCCTTCAGAAAGAAGTGTGGCTTTGATATTCTTTCCATGGGTTAAGGCCAACACTGTCCAATCCGCCCAGGCCCTCATTAGCCTCTAGACACCCATATTCTTTCCTAAAGCCTTGCTCACACTGATCCTTCCAGGACACGTCCTGTTGGACTTGCGAGATCAGATGCAGAGCCTCCTTCTTCCAGCGTGGCCGTGATTGCTGGACCCGTGCATGTGAAGCTCTGTTCCCTGAGCTATGCTGTACTGGCTCAATTGCCCATACAGTGATACCGTTTGTAAGCTTTGAGCAAATAGATCTCACCTTACACTTTACTGTAGGTCACACAGCATGATCAGAACAGCAGTACATCTCCTGTAGGTACTTCATAATTGCTTTCTGCCCATACAATTAAAGGAAGCCTGTCTTCCAATGGGCTGTACATCTGTCAGTGGGTGCTCATCACTTAGCCACAGATCTTGACAAGATAATGGCACTGATGACAAGAACAGTTAACATGTTTTGATATGTCACCACTCTTTGAAGCACTAATGTATATCACCCGGTTCAATCCCTGACACAATCTTATGAGATATACATTGCTCTCACCAGTTTTCGGAAGGAAATTAGGTACAGTATGCTGACCATAATAAACCAAACATTTTACTACACAGAAAGTTTCCTTTCAGGGATGCAGCATACAGACTACCTATAAACTGGACTTTCATAAGATAATCAAGGTTAAATATTCCCTCCCCTTTAAACACTTGTTCAATATTTACATTGTTTTCTTCCATGGAAAAGCAGACATGATACATAAGATTTTGACAACAAAGCATGGATATCAACCTCACTGATTTTGATCATTCTAAAAGCTGAATGTCTTTTCTTTTTACTTTATGGAAAAAATGAAACAAAATTTCATATCAAAATAATAAGAGAATAACAAAGTTAATACATTTTATATTGTTATCTTCAAAGTGGTTACTCAGAGTACAAGATGTGGACATAAAAAAATTCTCCAAATGATAGAAGCACAAAACTTTACAGTAGGGCTGGAGGTACAGCTCAGTGGGCTAAGTGCTTGCCGCTGAGCACTAGGGCCCTGAGTTCGATCCCCGGTCCCGGAAAAAAAAAAAAAAAACTTTACAGTAAACTAAGAGAATCTAGTACAATAAATATCTTGTATTTTTTTTCTTTCCCTTCCTTTGCCCCTTGCCCCACCCTAGCTTCTCTTTCCTTTTGAATAATTTCCTCCTGTTTCACAACATCTATTGTACATTTTGGCCCTTATGTATTCTTTCAGTTTCTCACATTTGGAAGAAAATACAATGTTTACATGTGTGTGCTTCATTAATTTCACTTAAGAGTATGATTGATCTCAAATTGCATCCATTTACCTATAAATGTCTCGTTTATCCTTTTTTATGGCTGAGTAGTATTCAGTTGTGTAAAAATACCACATCTTTTAATCCATTCCTCAGTTGATAAACATTTGGGTTGTTTCCAATATTTAGCTAATACAAATTGTGCTGTTATAAACATGGGTGCACATGTATCCCTGTGGTATGATGTTTTTAATTCTTCTAGAAAGATACCCAGAAGGGCAATAGTTGGGTTGAATGGGACCTATAATCCTAGTGTTTTTGAGGAATCTCCACACTGATTTCCACAGTGGTTGCACCAGCCTATACTTCCAGCAGAGGAGAAGGGTTCATTTTTTCCCCCCACAGCCCCACCACCCTTTGTTATTGGTATATTTCTTGATCATAGCCATTCTTTCTGGAGTGAGATGGATGATTAGTGTATGAATATCATTCTTGCTTCTCCCTCACCCACCTACTCCTGCCCCCAGGTAGGAAGAATGAGGTTTCTGAGAAGTAGGTTTAGAAGGATCCGCACACATGTGGCTCAGTCTCTTTCTTTTTATAGTCTGATGTCTATGACTGTGCACATTTCACTTGGTTCCTTCAAGACATACCTTGAAGAAATGGACCCTGCTGATGAATTGGCAGAGAATCCCATGGCTGAGCCGCATACGACTCAGCAGGGAAATCTATGTAATCTTGAAATTCAGCATTCAGGAACACTGTTGCCATGTATCCAAACCAAGGTGACACCAGCTTTACCAGAGATGAAACTAACAGTTTGCTGATTATGTGAGAGGCTCCTTATCTTGCTTTCAGTGGTTCTGAAATTTGGCATTGATGGAGGTGCCATTTCTTGGACTCTCTAAATGCTGCAAGACAAAACAAAGGTTTTTTCTACATCAAAGAGTGAGTACTTTAGTATAAAGCCTTATTTGGGACTTAAAATATTATTTTGTTGAAAAATATTTCATTTAGTTGTTGTACTTCAGGAAGGAGACTATCATGGAATCCACTAAATCAAGTGCTTTTATAAAAATTATATAGTTTAGGTCTTCTGGTAACGCCCTCAGTACCTATTTGTACCACTTCTTTATTTTCCAAAAAGATTCGTATACTGTTAAGTAGACTATACGCAGAAACATCTTGCAACACAAAATGGCAATAGCTAGTAGTAAAAATTGAAAAAAAGAACAAAAGGAGAGACTCTATATCTCCTAATGAGGAAATAATGCCATTCTTAAATGTTTCCACATTATAAAGGCACATGTGAGTCTATTTTAATATTGTGTATTTAAATGTGCTATGTCAACCATACCTAAATCTTCACATTTCTGGGAAGAAGGTATCTTTTCAGGTTTTTTTCCCCTATAAAAATGATAATCCTTATTTCTTTCATTTAAGAAAGACATTAGCAAAATGTAACAATATTATGTTTGGGGATTCTTTTAACATTTTAAGCCCCAGCCTGGCAAGAACAAAGAATCACTTTGCTAACTAATGTATTAAATATGTTGTCTATTTATATAGTAATTGTTTGATGGAAAATTCATCTCTTTTGTTCCGTCTTATCTTTTCTTCCCTCTTGTCCATGCAGTGTATCTATGAATTATGCATGTGAACATAATTAAAAGTAACAATTGGAGAATTGTACTCCATGGACATTGTTCCATGTTTCAAGTCTTATTTAGACTAAACCAAATTTATGCAATGAGAAGAGCTTATAATTAAATTCATAACCATCCTTCCTGGGAAAGTTTCCTTTATGTAAAATGTGTTTCTTGCTAAAGGCTCTTTTTCTGACCAAAACCTTTGCATACCATCTTAAAAAAACCACAAAACAACAACAAAAATAAAACCATACAATACAGTAGAAAATTTAACAGGAGCACCCTCCTTTCCTAAATGGTTTGTTAGAACTGGCTATCCATCATCCTTTGTCTTCTACAGTATGGTTAGTCTGCAGGCTGTGCAGCTCTGTTAAGAATCAGCTTCTACAGTGGTTTGTTACTTGCAAATTAGAAAAAGAGACAATGCGGCAAATGATGGAATGAGATCAATTCTTAAAACTCTCCCCTTTGATTAATCTCAGGAGCTCCCACAGTAATGTCTCGTCTGTTGTTTGCTTGTTTGCTTATAGGTTTTAAAGTACAAGAGCCCTGGAAAAGGAAAGACATCTGGAACCCTCAGGAAGAAAACTTGCTCTGTAAGGGGAAGAAGGTACCGTAATTACCCAGCTCCCAGCATTTTCCCTCTCCCCGGTTCACATTTCTCAACACACTCTTTAAGAAAATACATTTGTTAGTGGTCCTGTTATTTAAAACTGTGATTCAGATCCCCGTCTTATTATCATGTGCACATCTGCTAAGAGTCATATGCACTCCGTCATCTATGAAGGCTTGGAGTGTTCTCTTCAGAGCCTACACACATGTTTTATGAGGACATAGCTAGAGAGTCTTTCTCTTTCCTCGCCTAGGTCATCCTTAGCAATTTCTACCTCAGTACTTATTTCCCTGAAACAAAAAGTTCTTCTAAAAGATACTACTTGAGGAATTTGCAGTAAGGAATCGACTATTTCCTTTCACTGTCGACAAAGAATCATTTCTAAGTCCATTTCTTTGCATCTGACAATACCACGCGGAGGGATAGACCCGAGGCTAATTCAGATTGGTTCTGAGTCGCAGGGAAGAACGTGCTGTGCCTGCTTTCTTTAAAATACAGTTTGCTAGTCTCCCTTTCTCCTTCTGCTCTGCTCTCCATGCATGTCTTGAAAAATGTCCTATGTAAAAGTTCTGGCTGGCCCACGGTGCCATGGACTTGATCCATCATCATCTTCTCAGCTCATCTTTCTCTCTATTAAAAATAAGGTATTGGTATTTCTAGATGAAATGGGAGAAACCTGGGCCTGATAAATGACTTCCTGTTGTCATTCCTGCTGGGTGGTATATTACTGGAGGGAGTTCAGCCATGATCTAGTGTTATTGCCTTCCATTATGCTCGCTGGAAACGATCGCTCATATCCACAGATTGTAAAGTTTATTCGTAAGAATCAAATCGTTAATGAAAGAGGAGAATAATTAATATAGGAAGTGTACGTAGAAGGGTGGTGATGGGTGTCCGAGGCTGCAGGTGCCGTAGCCTACTGAGCAGTTGTGCTCAACTATCCCCCAACCTCTGAGTGGCTGTGTGGAGTCAACTGTTACAGATCTTGGGGGAAAGAAACTGTTGTTTGAAATACCCACTGTCCTATTTGCTATGGAAACTCCTTGGCAGGCTGAAAATCTCCCCACCAGAGCCTGAGGGAAGTGCAGCAGTCTTGTGGATCTTTAACATGCTGCAAGAGATTCAGGAGAGGACATCAGAAGACACTCAGAGACAGCACTAAACACCCTGAATGGCACAGAGTGGAGAGAGAGCATGATTCTGCTCTTCCATCCTGCTACCCAAGATGAACAGCCAGCCTCAGGTGGTTCTGAGTATTTCTTTCCCATCATTCATTCTGGCTAAGCCATGCGGTTTAACAAAAGGAGAGGAAACATCAAACCTTCAGACAGGACCTACATACAATTTAGGAGTGTCAGTTTACACTTTATTTTCTTTCCTATTACCTTCTACTTATTGTAAGTAAAACTAGTACTCTATTTATGCTGGTCATATAAAGTTGCTGCTAAAATAAATTAGTTTAAGTTAAATGCAAGTCAATTTAAATAAAATGTTATATGGGTAATAGTAGATGTAATACCCAATTATTATAAAATATTTGAAGAGAAACCATGATATGAGTATGTGGAAAAAATTGTTAAAATTTTCCACAAGTGACTGGAGTTTGGGATATGCTGGTTTAGGATAAAACCTGAACACTTGTAAGGATTTCTGTCAAAAACCACACAGAGGCCTAATGGAAGTCCCTCGCATAGTGATAAAGACATTAGGAAAAAATAGAGATACTAAATATCAGTATGAAGCCCATAGGAAAAAAATCACCTAACATTCTAAGAGATATTCTGAGGGAGTCTTTTAATACCTCTTTTTATCCTAAAAACAGACAGATTTTGTGTTTCACAAAATCTAGTGAAAAAAATGAGTTAACATTTGATTCCCTGCCATTCTTCTATTCTAAAGTAGATTATGTTGAAACTTATAAAAAGTAATGTAGTTTGACTGAAAATGGAAAGTCAGAGGTGAGAGATTTATTTTAAGCCCACTGGACACTTGGTAGAAAGATAGTACAAGAATGTTTGATAGGGAAAACCACAACCTGAAAGATTTCTCTTCTTTTACTTTGAAAGCCCTGATTTTGATAGCAGGATTTCCTCTTTCCTTAAGGAGACATCTTCCTTGCTAGGCTATGGTTAAGACCTCAGGGGTCATGTTTGCTATATCTCCAGGGACTAATCCAATGTTTTACCTGTAGCCAGCAATATTAAATGTTCAATGCACAATGAATAAATGAAGGAAGGAAGGAAGGAATTTAAAGTCTTCATATAAGACCCAATCCTGTGAAATGTGGCAAGGAAAATGCACCTCTTCTCCCAGAAAATATTAACCAAACTACAGAAGTCAACAGTCTTTTTCCCCACTGCTAACCTTCAAAGTGAAGGTCATAATCAGTGTGGTTCAGTCATTCTCTGCTTTCTACTCGGGGTACGAGTTTTGTTCATCTTTCTGTGAAGCTGAAAAGATTATAATGAAAATGCCTAAAGAAAGAAGGGAGGGACAATTGTAAATAGTTTTCTCTGACAACTGGTATCAGCATTTTCTCATAGCCTCGCATTTATTCAGACAAAAATGACAAATGTATTACAAAGAATAGATGAGATCTTTCTGTCTGGGTATAGCATAAAAATAAAACAATACTGTACTGATTTTCCTCTCTGAGCACTGTCCTCCTTGCACAATTGCTGAACACTGGCAGAGCTGTTAACACCATTGATAGGAAACAAAGCAAAACTTGGGCAAGATTCTACAGCCTGGAGCTTATGAATGTCGAGGATTTACAGCCCAGCTTGATGCCATTGTTAGAGTCTTCTGGCTTCACTATCCAGCCAGCTACCAGGGGAGCTTTTTGTCTCTTCAGGAAAGTGGACCTTTCCCTCAAGGTCACACATCTAGAGTTTCTTAAAGAGCCCTACTGGTCATGGGATCCTTTTCAGTTTGAGGACCCTCCTGGGTGCTTTGAAGCCCAGTTTCTCAAAAGCTGGCCTGCAGTCCTCCTAGAATGGAGCTAGAATATGCAGAGACAGACTGTTTGGAATGGAAAGGACCCCCCTGTGATGCACCATGGAGTCCTTGCTCCCTTCCTTGTGGCCCACTTCCCCTCTGCACTAAAAAGTTTTTAGCAACCTCTGGTAGAACATCACCCCAGTAAACACTTAAGTACATATTCAGCAGCCATGAGAGCAATTAAATCAAGTCTGTCTCCCACAGCACTCTGGACAAATAACAAGCTCAAAATATTCCCTGGCCTGTACCCTACACTGGAGTTTTTAATAAAAGCACAGTAACTTCTCCAGTTCTGGAAGTGATCGGCAAGGTTCCAAATCATCCCCTACTGCTCTGCAACGTTCTGGCTAGGGGGAGTTTCATTTCCTGGAGAATCATCCGAACTGGCCCTGGAGAGCCTCCCAGGCCAAATGAGCCCAGGCTACGCTCAGGAGATACTCAGTGGCTACAGTCAATCGCGCGATGGACGTGGAAGGGATGCTCCACTGCAGTCCTGAGCATGCGCTTCAGTTGCCCTCTGTCTCTTTTTTTATCTCCTCTGGCCAGTAATACAAAAAGGACTGAAATCTTTAAGATTGTGAAGGCTTTGCAAAGTTACACGCAGGAACTGAAGGTGAACTGGCTAAAACGCCTGAGGGAAAGGAGGAAGAAGTATGACGCCCTCAGAAAGACACAGACATAGGTACCTAATAGAGTTGGTGTCCATCTTAGATGAACAAGATAATCTCACAGAACCTCTGTTTCCTCACTTGCACAGGATAGAAGGGACATGCTTCAGGAGGAAACATGATAAACATAAATTATCTCATATGTAAAATACCACGGGTAACGTTTATCTGTGAGGAGGAATACTTTCATGAAGAAGTAGTTTGTCCTAAAGGCCTGGTTATGTTTGTCTATTTTCAGAATTTACTGTGCTCAGTTCTGCCTTTAGAATGTTTAATTTAATGAATCGCCCAAAAATTACATTTCATGAAATCACAATTTGTTTTCCTAACTGCAGTATCACCAGCTATTAGAATGTTGCCTAACATAAGCACTATTTCCTTCTTCTAGAATCAGCTCTTCACTTAATACCTTCCCCAAATGCTTCAGGCTTGCATTGGAGATTACTCTTTTCACACTTCTGGTCAGTGTCAGAAATTAGATTGGAGTGTCTTGACAGCAAAGATGCCTCTGTGTTCTTAAATACCTCCGAGGTCACACACCAGACATGGCCAGTGCACAAGGTGTGATTCAACCATATGGTAACTGTTTAAATGTTTTGAAAATTACAGTAAAAGACACATTGCTGCTGGTCACTCTCCACACACTCCCTTTTCCTTGCAACACACATCCTGTCGTTCTTGGCACTTTCTACAGTGCAACTGTACTGCTGAGGCCATCTTCAAGTCCTAAATTGATCCAAAACCTTTATCTTTTGGAGTCGTTTTGACTTTGGGCAAGAGTCAGAAGTTGCACAGCGCTAGAGCTGTTTACTAAAGTAAATGATGACACACTGAAATATATTTCTGGTCTGCTTTGCTTTTGGAAGGTACTTGGTGGCAGCATTCACCTGTTTTTGTTGATCGTATTGCATAAAGACACTCACAAAAGAGGACTTCCAGAGCTGCTTCAGAAAATGCCAAGAATGAGTGGATCAGTGTCTGCAA
This sequence comes from Dinomys branickii, assembly GCA_004027595.1. Classification (NCBI taxonomy): domain Eukaryota; kingdom Metazoa; phylum Chordata; class Mammalia; order Rodentia; family Dinomyidae; genus Dinomys; species Dinomys branickii. The sequence goes on along the minus strand of PVLD010001626.1, from coordinate 75,330 downwards.
ACTGGCAGGGGGTATTTTATAGGAATTAATGGCAAAGTGACTTTTACTATAACTCATTCTTTAAAAATTTAAATATTCACCATATTATTTGATCACACTTTATATGTTAATATTAACCGGGTGAATACTTTGTAAAACCTCATCCCACTCATATTTCTCCTGGAGTTGTTGGATTTTCTTGTCATTAAATGTGATCTATCTATCTATCTATCTATCTATCTATCTACTTATGGATACTATAATCAATCCCTCCACTTATTAGACATTATAAATTATGAAATTACCAACCCAACTAATCAACACCTCTTCATAAAACTAAGACCTCTTTAAGAAGCCAAATGATATACTATCTCTTATCCTTTATTTAGTCTTTTAAAGCAACTCAGAGAATTTTTACTTTTCTTGCAAAGTGTATCAATCACTCCCAGGAAACAACGGTGCTTCTATAAACCCAGCTCCAATCCTTCTGGCTTCAACAGGGGGCATCTTACTAACACGGTGGTTATTTAAAGTGTACATTCTCTCATAATTCACCTTTCTGCTAATGCTGCAGAGGAAAGCTGTGCTGATCCATCACTTAAAGATGAGTTCGCAGTTTTGCTCCTTGACTAAGAGGAAATAGCAATGACTATGCATCAAATATTAACTATAGCCACAAGAGCCGCATTCTGTGGAAAAAAACATTTTTCAATGTTATGCTCATGTCATATATAATTCATCTATTTTATCATTATTCAATTGCACAAATCCCTTTCTAAAATATGCCCAGAATATGAAGAAATCATTTTGTATACTATCACATGTGTATATATGGATAATCTCTTCTAGCCCATTTTTTTCTCATGGCCTTTGACATCCTTTCAGGTGGAGAATCCAGCATCTCTAACACCCTTCCTTCCATAGAGATGAATAAAAGGCAGTGGAATTGTATCAGATCCCTTTGGCTTTTCTTCCTACCCTAACGCTTTTCCACTGTAACTCAAGTGGGGATGCTGATATTCTAAGGAACATGTGGAAGGCATGAGTACACACATTGTCTTCAAGAGAAAATTGAGCCAAGGTGAAGGGGAGCTCTAATCCTATTTAAGATTATCCTGACTTTTACTTCAATGGGGCCTGTCTTCACCCCACAAATGAGACCAGCTCAAGGTCGCAAGCAAGGACCCACTGTTGCATATCTTTGAAGTTAGTAGGAGACAACTGGCAAATTAAAAGAGTAAAGACATTAAGATTCTTCATGGTGAGAGTCTGAAGTCTGTAGAGAATGCCGCCTCTAGAAAAAACAGAACAGACACAAAATTTACATTCACACTCAAAACCACCTCCAAAACAGACCAAATAAAAGAAACAATGAGTTTCAAGGCACTGAGTGTTAGCAACACATGATAATGAGCCCTGGAAAACAGGAAATAAGTGAGGTGATTGCTCAACCTTAAGCCCTGAAGAGTTTCCAGGGTGGGGCACAGAGACAGAGATGCTAGGTGTAGTCGTGTCCACTTTTTCAGAGGAAGAAACAGAGTTAAGGATATGGGGAGAAGAAGATGGCCAGATTCCTTGTGCAGAATCTGGAAAAGAAAGTGGCACAGAGGGGACCTGGAGGTCAGTGGAGAGCACCCCTGAAACAGTGAATAGTGCTGATCTGTATGTGGGTGAGGGAAGCGGCCAAGGCTGGGAAAGGACCACTTGAAAACATTAGTGGTTACATTACCCGGTTCTCATAAAGGGCTGGGAACCAAGCCTTACCCCACCAGCAGGACTGAAAATCTAATAACTCACAGAGCATTGGGTGGAATTCCCAGAAATGTCTTCCTGCTGTAGTGAGAAATAATTACCCCTAGACTAAATAATACATTGGTTCCACCTAACAAATCCGAAGAGCAAGATTGGAAAAAACTAAGCTGCTTCCAAGTAACATAACTGTTTCCCATAACAAAAGTCAAGAATAATTATAGGAACACAAAAATAGCCGGCACCCAATGAGGTAAAATATGCAATACCTATCCTCAAATAAGAGATCAGGCATGCAACAGTAAAACAAAAAAAGGCATGTGATGAGAAGAAAAATCAGTTGACCAGAACAAACCTCAAACGATATAGATATTAGCATCAGCAGATAAGGACCTTAAAACAGGTATTATAATGATATGTCACAGTTTGAAAAAATAAGTAGAAAAAAGAAAAAATTTTAAAAGACCTAAACTTGCTGAAAATTATAATATCTGAGCTAAAAAATACACTGGATATGATGACTGGCAGACAGTACATCACAGAACAAGAGATTAGTGAATTTTAAGACATAACAAAAGAATAAAGTCCAAAATGAAATAAAGGGGAGGGTTTTCAAAATAAACAAAGATTCACTAAACTGTGGGAGAATTTCAAGTCATTTAATGTAAGTTCAATTGTACCCATTAAAAGAACAGAGATATTTGGTCAGAAAAAAAATTTTACAAAAATTTCTCTAGAATTTTTTCCATTTTTGTCCTGAATTTTTAAATTCTTTGTATGTTCTAGATAGAAGTCCTTTGTCTGAAGGGCAGTTGGCTAAAACTTTTTCCCAGTTTATGGGTTTTTCTTTTACTCTGTTGGTGATTTCTTTTGATGTACAAATGATTTCAGTAAGATAGGATCCCAGTTGTTGATTCTTTGAAGCATTTCCCATGTACTTTGATTTTTGCTCTTAAATTCTCTGCTTAACCATGCCAGGCTCCCAAAATTCAAAGACCCAATCTAAAAATGGGCATCTGAAGTGAATATGCACTTCTCAGATGAAGAAATACTAATGGAGAATAAATATACGAAAAAATTAACATCATTAGTCATTCAAGAAATGCAAATTAAAACAACACTGAGATTCCATATCACCCCAGAAAGAATGGCTATCATTAAGAAATCAACCAGTGACAAATGCCAGAGAGGCTCTGTGGAGAAAGGAACACTTCTCCGCTGCTGGTAGGAGTGTAGATTGATGAGACCACTATGGAAATCAGTGTGGAGATTCCTCACAGAACTAGGATTAGAAGTCCCACTTAACCCAGCTATTACCCTTTGGGGTATTTTCCCAGAAGAATTAAAAACATCACACCATAGGCATATTTGTGAACCCATGTTTATCGCAGCACAATTTGTAGTAACTAAATCTTGGAAACGACCCAAATGCCCATCAACTAAAGAATGGATAAAAACAACATGGTCTTTTTATACAATGGAGTATTAATCAGCTATAAGAAAGATAAACTCAAGGCTTTGATAAATGGATCATATTCAAGTAGAGATCATATTCATAAGTGAAATAAATCAGACCATGTGTAAACATTGTATTGTCTCCCTAGTGTAAGAACCTGAAAGATTAAACAAAACCCAAAATGTACAATATGTAATATGAAAAGGAAAGAAATTGTTCAGCAGAAGGAGCAATGAGGATGAGGGAAAGAAGAAAAAGAAAGAACAAAGGCCACACACACACACACACACACACACACACACACACATATACGTGGACAGCTAGGATAACTGTATTGCTGATATCTGATGGTTATTGAAACGAAAAGTTAATACTTTTTTTATATTTTGACCAATTTTTCATGCTTATATCTGGTAAACTGACATGAAGACAACAATATGCAATACAACAACCACTGGCGAATTCCTACCATCTTTTCGAGTAAAACTCTGCATTGTCTCTAATGCTTTTGTAAACTATTATTTTCTTATTCTTTTTAATGGTTTGAACAATCTTCCATTCTCACATCTGGTAATCTGAGTAACTTCGTTGAAGATTACGGTATATAACAACCACTGTAAATTCCTATCATTTAGTTTGAAACTCCGTATCATTTCAGGGGGAGATCGGAAATTAAACACAGGACCTTGCACTTTCCAGGCAGGTACTTATGCCACTGCGCTATATCCCCGGCCCTCCCTGTATCATTTTTAATTCTCTTGCTTTGTTTTATTTGTATTTTGCTATTATTTTTTTTACTATTCTCTTTAAAATAAAATATTTTTTTCCAAATAGTGTGAACACTATAAATCCAAGGACTCCAAAAACTCAGGGAACTCCAAGTACAAATAAAAGAAGGCTGGAGAGAAAGGACAAAGCAATCAAGGCACATAGTATTTACTCAAAACTAGCTAGGCATGATGTGCACGCCTGTAATGCCAGCACTCAGTGGACTGAAGCAGGAGGATCGTTGCAAGTTTAAGACCAGCCTGAGCTACAAAGCAAGCTCAAGGCCAGCCTGAACTGCAGAGTGAGACCCTGTCTCAAAAAGACCAAGAAAATAATAATAATAATAATAATAATAAAGAAAAACAAATAAATAAATAAATTACCCAAAACTAGTAATAAAGAAAAAGCTTTAAAAGGGCTACAGAAAAAAGACAGATACAAAGGAACAAAGATAAAGGCGATAGTAGATTTCTCATCAATTATAATGTAAGTGAGAAGACAGTGGACACCTAAAAGAAAAAAATGTCAGTAGGAATTCTGAAATTCTGCAATGACATCTCTCAGAAATTAAGGTGAACTAAAAACATATTAAGATATAAAGAAGCCAAGAGTGTTCACCTATAGCAGGAATTCAATACAGTAAATGTTAAAGAAAGTCCTCCAGGCAGAAGTAAAATTATTCCAGATAAAAATATGAATCTATACAAAGATCAGTGCATATAGTCACTATCTGGTAAATGCATTTAAAATGTTTTCTTATGGTTAAAATATCTTTAGACAATAACTGAAAATTTAATTCCAGAATATGAAAAATATGGTATAATGGATGAAAATAATATTTATGACAATAAAAGCATAAGATCTGAAAAGATGATACCAAAGTCTACTACAAGATTCTCACACTATATTTGATGTTGTACAATATCATTTGAAGGTGGTCAGATGTGCTGAACACTAAAACCCCTAAGGAAACATTAACAAAACAAGAACTATAGCCAATAAGTAAACAAAGGTGATAAATAAAGTCATAAAAGTTTCAGTGTTGCAAAACAAGCCATTAAAACAGAAAAGGAGGCATAGAGAATAGATGACCCAAATGGAGAAAAAGGTGAGGATGATACATTCAAACCTACATCAATGATCACATTAATTATGGAGGATTTAAAACGTGCCAACTAAAAGGAAGAGATTACAATGGACCCTTGACTTATGAACTCAATTCATTTACAAGCGCTGGCTATAATTCATGTTGGTTGTAAGTCAAGACTATTTTTCCCATAAGAAATAATGGAAATGCCTATAATGGGTTTGAATCTCCCAAAGCACCCCTTAAATAAACTTTTCATAATAAAAAGGGTTGTATATTGTGTGTGATTTATCAAAACCACCAATAATTTTCCTATTATAAATACACTAAAATGTTATAAAATATGCCTAGATTACCAGAAACAAAAATTTCATACTGTATTCACCATTCAAAGTAACCTCTTTGGCTTTCAGGAAGGATGAAATATAAGCTGGTTATTGTTCTGCAGGAGAGTCCTTCCCATAAGGTCGTGAGGAATCTGGCTCTCTGATGTCCGTTCTCTCCTTGGGAGTCTGTAGCTAAGACCTGCTTCTGGCTTCCTAGGTCTCAACCTTTTCAGAACCAAAATCTGATCTAGGGTTGTCTGTTTCTGTCTTTTCTTTAACACGGTTCTTTCTATTATGATTACTTTTTTTTAACCTTGCCTTCATTCCTTAGCTTCATGCCGCTTTCTGGGGCCCATTTTGAAAGTAATAATCATAGCAACTATACAAAGCACTGACTGAACTACATCCACAAACATGTACATCTGGGCTCAGACTGAAGCTTACCAGGACACTAACATACACTTTCTTGGCAGCTTGGGTCTTTGTTTGCAATTGCACAAGTGGCAGGCATTTGAGTCATAAGATTTTTGTCATAAGTTAAACCTAAAATTCCAGTCCTAACCCAAATTGTTCCTAACTTGGGCCAATTATAACTCAAAGATCTACTGTATCACATTGAATTAAAGAGCAAGTCCCTGTTAAACACTGTGCACAATAAATACACATGAAATATACACATATAAATAGATTAAAAGTGAAGAATGAAAATGGGATATGACATGTGAACAATAAATCGAAAGAAAGCTGGACTGTCTATATGAATATTAGATGAAGGAGATTTCAGAACGGAGTAGACAACTGAAGGCAAGAAGTATCGTTAACCACACATAAATAAGCCAACTCATCTGGAGGCTGTAATTCCAAAGTTATACACTTAGTAACGGAGACTCAAAATACACAAAGCAAAAACTGAGAGGTCTAAAATGAGAAAGGCAGCATAGAGAACAATAAAAATGATACAGAACTTCAAAACATGGTGATAGGACATTAACAATGGTTGTTATATTACGTAATGTTACCTTCAAAATGGTTGCACATGTATGTAACCAGATATAGGCATATAAGATTGATCAAACAATTAGACATTAACAGTTTCTTTCCATGAAAACCAAAATGCATATGTATATATAAGGATAGCAGGGATAAGTGTATTGCTGATGTCTGTGGTTTATTGAAACGGACAGTCAACGCTTAAAATTTTCTTTTTCTCTTGACCAATTTTATACCTCTGAATCTGGTAATCAGAATGACTGCTCTGAAAATAACAATATGCACTATAAAAACCATTTTTGAACTCCTACCATCTTGTACGGTGAATCACTGCATCATTTCCAATGTTTTTTTATTACTTGTTACTGCCTTTGATTGTGTGATCAATCTTACATTCTTATGTCTGGTGGACTGAGCAACTTCATTGAAATAACAGTATGTAAGGTAGCAACCATTGTTCATTCTTATAATTTTGTTTTGAGGTCATGTATCACTTTTGTTGTTTTGATTTTGTCTTCACTGCTCTTTTGTTAGTTTTTTAATCTTTAAAATTAAAAAAATAAAAATAAATAAAATAAGAAAGAGACAAGGACAATAAATTTCAATTCCATTGCTCCAATGGAAACTACACATAAACAGGAAAGATGGGAGATTTGGACAATGGGACTATGGTATCGGCCAACATAACCTCACTGCCGTTTATACAGCACCCTACTCAATAACAGCACCATTCTTTCCAATAGCATGTGAAATACTTACAAATATATGCCATATTCTAGGCCTTAAAGCTAAGCTTACTAAATTTAAAAGGATTTAAAATAAGCAACATGCAGCTAATAACCTATAGGTCAAAGAAAGAAGTAAAAATGAAGTTAGAAAGTGCTGTGGACTGAATGAACTGAAAACACAACCTATAAAAAGATGTGGCACGTACTCAAGGAGGTTATGGAGGAAGAATCGTAGCATCAAATAGTTGTATTAGAAGAACAAACAAGGAGGTTTCAGGTCAAGCAAAGCTCCAGCTCTTTCCATTAGACACGAGGAAAACACAGAAAATGTAGGAGGAGTGAGAAAAAGAGAGAACCGAAGTAATGAAGATCAGAGAGGCAGTACAAGAAACAGAAAACAGAAAACTGATAGAGAAAATCATGGAAAGCTAAAGCTGGTGCTTTGGGACAGTGAGAAAAACTGCTGTACACCTAACCAACTAATCACAGGAAAAATATATTTTAAAAATCAGCAATAAATAAATAAATAAGTAGGAATAAGTAAGAAGAGCATCGTTAGACATTCTGTAGCTATTAAAAGGAAACAAGGGACTATTACCAAGGACTTTATGACAATGTATTTCACACTTAGAAAAACTGGACTTTTAATTCCTTCAAAATCATAAATGACAAAGGCTCACATAAAAAGTAAAGAGCATGAATACTATTCTGTCTTCAAAGTTGAACCTTTCTGTATAGAAAAACCTTAGGCCCAGAGGCCCTTGATGATGAATTCGGCTAAGCCTCCACACAACTATGGAGAAATTAATGCTTTCTAATTTATTCTATAAACAACGTCATTTCAATACCAATGCTGGACTAAGATGCTAAAGAGGGAAGGTAAGATATTACAGACTGACCTCCCTAATAAACACAGATGCAACAATTCTAAGAAAAATTATGGCAAACATACCAATAACATATAAAATGAATAATGCATGATGGCCAAGTGGAATTTATCTCAAAAATGAAAGGTTGGTTTTCCATTTAAGAATAAATTTATGCAATTCACCGTATAAAGAAATACATCAATTTATCATGTCTATAGATTCATAAAGAGCATTTAAAAATCTAATGTTTCTCCCAATAAAAACTGCAAAATTTATAAGTATAAAGTATCTTCTTCAGCCACATTCCACCAAAAATATCTATAACACCCATTAGACTTCACGGTAGAAGGATGAATGCTTTCTTCTCAAGATCAGCAGTAGTGCAAGGATGTACATTCTCCTCATTTCTATTCAATATCATACTAGAGATTCCAGACAAGAATAACAGAGAGAAAAAGGCCCTCTTTCAGAAACTTGGGGATGGGGTGATTTACTATCACCCAAAATATTCAGATATCCTTAAAAGTTCTTTCCAGTCAAGAGAATAAGACAGGCCCAGAGACCTATCTGTAAAGGTCATACCTGATAGAGAGCCGCTATCCAAAATTTACAAAAACTCTTAAAACTCAACAAGAAAACAAACAGCCTAGTTAAAAACAAAAAAAATACAGGCGAAAGATATGAGCAGAAACCACAGCAAAGGAGGTGTACAGGTGCCAAGAGAGCACATGAAGATACGTTCACGTCCTATGTCAGCAAAGACCGACAAACTACATAACAACGAGATACCGCTACACGCCTGTTAGAACAGCCAAAATCCACACTCACATCGCGTGTTGGCTAGGAAGGAGGCGGAGCAACAGGAGCTCTCATTCGCTGTTGGTGGGAGTACAAACTGGTAGTCATTAGGCAAGGCGATTTGGTGGTTTCTTACAAAACTAAAGCATAGGGGTGCTCATAGCAGCCTGATTCACAATTGCCAAAACTTGGAAGCAACCAAAATGTCCTTGAGAAGGTGAATGGATAAATAAACTGGAAGAGTCAGACGATAGCCTATGCTAAGAAGAAATAAAATATCAGGCATGAAAGGACAAGGAGAGAACTTGCAGGAGTATTATAAAGTAAAAGAAGTCAATCTGAAAAGACTGTATGTTTATAAGATTCCAACTGCGCGGCATTCTGGAAAAGGGGAAACTATGAAGATGGTATGCATTCATTGCTTGCCACTGAAAAGGTGAAGAAAGGGAGCAAATGGATCAGAGGGCTTTTAGGGCAGTGAAACTGCTCTGTAATACAACAGAGGTGCATTTCATGATGCGTTTATCAAAATCCACAGAATGTGCAACAACAAAAGCGATCCTCAAACAGTGGTCTTTGGGTGGTAATGATGTGTTGGTGTAGATTATAAATCATAGCAAATGTGTAATTACAACAAGTATATCCCAGTGTTTATTAGGGATAGCAGTCTGCAGTGTCTCTCTAGTGTTCATACCAGGGCAGTGCTAATAGGCTGAGTTACAAAGCACTCTGGTGTGCTGGCATGGGATGTTGGTAGCTAAGGAAGTGGTACGTATATCCCTTAGCATATGGGAATTCTCTGCGCTTTCTGGTCTATGCTGTGAATCTAAAACTGCTCTAAGATTATATATATATATATATATATATATATATATATATATATAATGTAGTCTTTTAAGAAGAAATCATATTTGCACTGAAAAGATGGGAGGTTTTCAGGACACCAGAATGGGAGTCCCTGTCCTTCATTAATTTCCCTTTCTAGTGTGAAGGCCTTAAAAGATTCATAGACATAGAAGGCAAGATCAGAGAACTGTACATGTTTGTGACTTCAAGGTTTTACCTGAGCTCTGAACCCAATGCTCTGAACCCAGGGAGGAGAACCCTGCCAAGAATTGGAGCCAGGCTGAGGACCAAAGAACACACCAATGAGCTGCATCCCCATTGGTACCACCCTGGATCAAGTCAGGTAATTCTTCTTACTTAACACCCCACAGCAACTTCCTTCTTCCTCAATTTGCCCTATTTTTACAAGTATAAAGACATATAGCAACCACCAAATATAACATTCAACAGAAACTTACTGTTATTACTGGATGTACTAGAACATCAAAATGAAATAAGCCCATTACAAATACATCATTATATCCCCTGAGAGTTACAAATGCAAATTTGAACAGAAGTACAGTCAAGAGAGCTCCAAGTGTTATTTGGGGTCGTTCCCTTCTGCTTATAAGCTTGAAGCAACTGCTAACATTTCTCTCCATCTTTGCTTTTTGTTTTGTTCCTTTGCTCTGTATTCAGAATCTTAGACCTGCCAGATTAACAGAAATACACCAAGAGTCTTTGTCTCCACTGTCTCCCACTGATTGTCTTGGCTTTATCTGCCAATCACTCCCTACATTGTACACTGCAGAAACCACACGAAGAGCTATCCATGTATTTAAAGATGTTACGGAAAGGCAATTATGGGGAGAATGAAATATAAAGAACATTCTCAAATAATTACAACCACAGTGGTTTTATCTGCTCCTTCTTACAAATTATTTCTTAACCACATCTCTGATTCTCAGACCAAATGGATGGAGGCCAACCATAGATTCTTAATATGCAATCCTGAGTCTAAATCACCTGTCTGCCCCTGCCTGGACTTGTTCTTGACGCACTCATTAGCTAGTTCTGACCAACTCTCCTTCCCAAAGGAAGGCAGCACCCCTGGTCAGGCATTCAGTGCTAACACAAAGGTCCAGATTCCTGGGTGCTTAGCAAGCCAAATAATGCCCTTCTACATGGGAGGCTACATTGTCAACTTGCCAGCAGGAGACAGCTCCTCTTTCCTGTTCAGACTTTGGCTAAACGCATTTGCCTTCCCACCGTTTCTAATTCTTTTACTGCTGAGCATGGTTTTCTCATTTCTGTTGTCTGGTAGTCACTTGTAGCTTAATAGATACTAATAACCCTGGCTCACTCCTACCAGCTCACCAAGAAAAAGGCATTTAATAGGGCCAGGGACACTTTGTGCCTTTGTCATCTGTCAAAATGAAATAATCCTATATAACTACTTTGGAAAGCTATTTGGCAATGTTGAGAAAAGGTGTGTGTGTGTGTGTGTGTGTGTGTGTGTGTGTTTTAGAAACTACCCTTTCAACCCTTAAGTGTATATCTATCAGAAATGCTCACATTTCTTCAGCAAAAGAAATAAAGAATCTTCATAGTTACTCTCCTGGTAATATCTAAAGTAAGTAGAAACAAACAAACACACACTGGAGCTATCACAGAGTAAAGAGAATGAAAAAAACCACAGTATGACTCAAGAACGTTGCTGATTCTCACAAACAATTTTGAGAGAAAGAATATACAAAGGTATACTGATACAAAAGTACACAGGGCTTCTTCCATTTATATCAGACATAAAAACAGGCACTCCTAAACTGTGACGTTGGAAGTCAGGGTAGTTGTTACCCTTGATGTGAAATTTGGTTAGTGACCAGAGAGGGCATGGGAGCATTCCTAGGATTGTGATAATTCCTGTACCTTAATCTGGGTGCCGATCACATGGATGTGTGCACTTGAGAGTGTTCACTGAGATGTGTTCTTGTGCATATTTCACTCTCACCATGATCACATATTTCAATGAGTTCCCTGAGGAAATGTATAGAAATTAGTGAAATGTACCTACAAAATGTTTACTGATGATTGTGTACTAGATATGTCGATATCACAATATATAACTCTCATCAAGAAAGGAGGACTGAGGGTTCCAGGGGAAGAAATATCTTTTCCAATTACCATTTGTTAATGTGGTTTTATTGCCTGGGAATACTCAATCAAGATCTTGAGGAGAACAAAAGTGACCTTCTTCAAGGTTAAAAATTACTTGGTGAGACAAAATGGAGACCAGATGCCATGATTCAGCCTAGTAGTCTTTAATCGCACAATTCCTCTGAACAAGAACACATCTTGAAATTCTGTATTAAATCATTGAGGCTTATTAACTCAATATTCTTCTTCGTATATATGCATATATATAACTAAGAATTTATATATACAAGAATATGTGTGTATGTGTATATATATATATATATACACACATATATATAACTAAGACTTTATATATACCCAAGAATTTTTGCATTATGAAAAAAGCTTTCACACAGTAGATGTTGTAGACACCCCAGCCCCCTACAGAAGCAAGTGGTCAATCCCGGCTGAAAAACCCAAGCTTCCCCCTCAAGCACCACTTTCCCACATACAACATCTTCCTCATTCTCCATTCACCTGTACTGATTACCTACACATATTCACACATAGTACTGAATTTGTCCCAAACCATTCAGACTAATTAAGTTTTCTTGTAGCCATAAGATTATTAATTTTTAAGACTGGAATCGCTGGAATGGTTGGCGTTGTTTCCTATCCCAAGAATTTATTTAGTCAGCAAGTGTATCTACATCACTCCACACACACACAAAGGCTCAAGGCCAGATATCTAGGTGGAGCAGATAAAGATAAGAAATCCTAAACTCTACCATTCAACATTTTATATGTCATAATGGTCTTATTGATCTTTCTGTAAAGCGCTATTTCCCATTTTGTAGCCATAAAATCTTGAACACATTGTTTAAAGTCTCTAAACGCCCACGTTTTTAGCTTTAAAGTAAAAATGATAAGATAATCTCATCAGACTCTTGAGATAATTAAATAAAAATCTACATATCACATAATTTATACAGTGTCTAAAAAACAGTGATAATTCAGTCAAGCTGAGCTATTATTGCCATGATCATTATTAACCCTTTTGTGGGAACTCTATTGCCTTGTCTCTTGGGCTGCTGACTCTTAGAGGAAGTTCTCCCAGAAGCAGATTCTGATCTCAGGATTCAAATGCAAGCAATTCATTCAGGGACTGTTCATAGGAGACACTAGCACAGGTCTTAGGGAAGCAAGCTAAGATGAAGAAGCAGCCAAGGAAAGGTGTGATTTCAGGTGAAGTCCAGCCTCAAACTGATTTCAGGGGAAACTGTGAGCTGTAAGGGGGTATCTCGTCTCAGCTCAAGGCAAAGCAGTTGGACTTTGTACCCTGCCGCCTGTGTGTTATTGATTAAGGCCTGGGAGAGGAATATAACTGCCCCTGGCATGCGTAACTACTGAGAGTTGTAGGTTCTCTATTGGGGTAAGACTGCTCTCAGAGCTGCAAGGCAATCCTCTGAAGATTTGGGAATAAAAGCAGGAACCCATGAAAGTAATAAAGGCAACCCAAGGCTGTCACCAGGGGGTGCTACATCTTCCTGTGACTAAATTCACACATTCTGTGGGCAACTTTCAGTTCTCAGTACCTTCCTATTTAAATATCTCTACCAATGCATTTCCCAGCCCTGACCATTTTGAGACCCAGCTATGACTAACAGGCCCAGACCACATCATGCCAGTGCTGGTGAGAATGGTCCCCAGCCTCCCTGCTAGGCTGATTCCTCTGATCTACCCAAACCTGGTGGTGTCCATGGCTTTGCCAGCCAGACTCTAGTCCCACTTTTCCACCTGACTGCCAGCAGGGAAACTGGCATCATATCACCAAATGCGGAAATCTAGAATTCTGCTTCAAGTTAATTTATTTAATTTTATTAGTTATATGTTTATTGATACTCCTATATATGACAATATTTTTCTTTGTTAACTATACACGTGACCTAGGTGGAGCCGATAGGCAGTCACAGGAAAAAAAGAATTGAGAACTAAATGCCAGTATTTGTAGAATCAGGGAAATAACTTGTAAACCAAATACACTAAGAGAAAATGTGCAACACCAAAGTTGGCATATACAAACAATGAAAGATGAATCAAACCCATGAAAAAAAATTCATTCTCCTCCCCATAATTTATGTCAGTATTTTACATATAATAAAGTCCTCCCTAAGCAAATAACTGATAAAGCAATAAACCTGTCAGATGCAATAAATGGACCGTTTGCCCGGACTGTCTGGAGATGCTCCTATTCAGAGGCAGATATCCTGTTATATTAGCTAGAAGAAAACATTTATCTATTGTGTGATAAGCCTGACAAGTGCCTAAATCAGCTGCCTAAGAAGACTCTCCAGAAATTCACTGCTTTAAAGGCTGATATTTAATTATATCACCCTGAGTGTGAGATATAATTGCACCTATTATGTGATAGAAGCAGAAAAGGGGGAGTAGAAATTAACTTCCATTGAACAACAAAGTAATTATCCATTATTGAAGATAAGGTAGGACATCTCCATTGTGCTCTGAGACTGGATTCATTTATCCAAGTTTCCGTTGCTCCCTCTACATCTGCATGACCTACAAAGAAGGTCAACTCAGAGGCTAAAATGTCATACCCAGGTGGAACTTGATATCTCAAAACACCCACTAGCATGAGCTTCAAATGTCTCCAACCCAAGACATTATTCTTTTCCTTGTACTGGCTAATCTTCTTTTATACAGCACCCTCCACCCCCAGGGTACCCAGGCAAGAACATTTAGAAATATTCTTAGTGTCCTCTCATCCCTTAGTCTATCTGAACATTAATGTTTACAGCTCGAGGCTCTGAACCCCTACAAGTTATGAGCCCTCCCCTCCTTCTCTGGTTTCACTGTCATGCTTTAGGTTTGGCCATTTCTCACCAAGCCTGTTACATTTATCTCTTATCAGACCTGCCCCACATCCCCAAATCCTGTGCTCTCTGGGCCATCGGCAGAGGTCTGACCACCAGGTAAATGTCTAAAATGTATATCTGGTCACGTTACTGTTCTACCTTAAAATAAATGGCCAGAGTTCAAAGAGGCTTCAGAAGAAGCAGACAAAAAAGAAAGAATACTTTTAAAGATTCATTTTCAGAAACTTAAAAGATAAATATTGTAGCTCTTAGGGTGGAGGGTCCACTTGATTGCCTTCGGACTGTGCCTGAGGAGTCACTAGAGCATGCTCCTGTCTGGTGAATCATGCAAACATGGCCATGGGTACTACAGCCCCCTGCCCCTCCCTCTCTGGCACTGTTTCCCTGTTTTGCTGCCCATCCACCATGAACTAAGTGTCTCTACTCTGCCGTATACTTCTGCCATGATATTTCTGCTGTGGAGCCAGCTAACCATGGACTGAATCCCTTAAAATCAGGAGCTTTAACTTCAGTTTACTGAATCCCTCTTCTTGAAAGTTGTGAGTATCAAGCACTGAGTCTCAACAGTATAAAATCTGAGTAATATAGATAGTGTTTAGGGATGCACACTAGGGAGGTAAGTTAGTAAGCTATTGTAACTATCATAATGTGGTGATTTTAAAACAAACCAATTTTTGTACAGTTCTGGAGGTTAGAAATCTAAAATAGGTCTCATGGAAATAAAATTGAGAGGTCAGAAGAACACTGTTTCTTTGGAAAGCTCTAGAGGAGATTGCAGTCTTTACCTTTTCCAGTTTCAGAAGGCTTCCTGTATTCCTTTGCTCATAGCCCCAGTTATTAGGTTAACCCAACCTCTGCTTGTGTCTCCCCATCCCCTTCTTTAATTCTCCTGCCTCTCTTTTTCATTTATAAGGACTTGTGACTACAATAGGCCCACCTGGACAACACAGAACTTTCTCTCTATTACAAGATTCCTAGCTTCATCATATCTGCAGTCTTTTTACCACTGTCTTAGTCTATTTTCTGATGCTATAGCAGAACACTTGAAATTTGGAGATTTATAATGAAATAAGGCCTGATTAGCTCATGATTTCAAAGTAAGAAAGTTTAAGATTGGTCAAAAAACTGATACGGCAACATTCCATTGCTGGAGTGCGTGTGAAAGTAGCCATCAAGTTCATGCAGAAGAGACAAAACACACAAGATAAACTTGCTGTATAACAACTCACTCCTGTGAATTAATCTACTACCACAAGAGCTGGAACTCACCCTCAAGATAACATTGCTTTGTTCATGAGGCTTCATCTCCATGATCCAAATACTTTTCAACAGACCCCAAACCCCAGCACTGCTACACTGAGGAGTTAGACCTGAACACAAGGTGGAGACAGACCATATTCAAACCATAAAATCCATGTGTGGTAACTTGTCCACAGGCTTTGGGGACTAAACCAGGGACATCCAGATTTGAAGAGATCATAATTCTATGACATGTGGTAAAACCATGAAGACAAGCACAGAAGTGATGGCTTGGAGAAGCATAGCAGAGTTTACCTCTGTGGGGGAGAGAGGGTTTGTAGTTAGAAGCATGTGGAAGCCAGCTTCCCAAGAGGCAGAAAATTATGCACATTTAGTATTTGCTTTAAAAGAATGTTTTTATGCTTACATTTATATTTGTGTTTTTAATATACAAGTTGAGTATCCTTTATCTGAGATAGTTGGAATTGGAAATGTTTTGGATTGCAGATATTTTTCTACTTTTGAATACTTACATACATATAAAGAGATACAGTAAAAGGGACCTAACTCTAAACGCAAAATGTATTCATATTTTATATTTACCTTAAACACATGGGTAAGAGATAATTTTACACAATTTCTTAAATAATTCTATGCAAGAAGTAAAGTTTCATGTTGTAGAATATTCCACTTGTGGCCTTGTGTCAACACTCAGAGCCTTCAGAATTGGAAGCATTTCAGATTTTCAAATTAGGGATGCTCAACCTGTATGTGTTTATTGTGCATTAAAGATTTTTTCAACATACCTGAAGATTTATATTATTCTGCACAACTGGTTCTTATATTACATCATCATTTCTACCAGCTTCATCTCTCGGCACCCTGCCTCTTCCTGGTCTTCTTCTCCAGCCCCTGATCTCCCATCCTACCCACCAGGCACCTTGACTATCACATTTTCTTTTACACCTTTGTGTCTTTCACACAAAATTCTCTCCACTTGGTTTGCTTTTATCTCTTTGCATGGTAAATATCATCACCTCCATTAAATCCCAAACCAAATGCCGCTTCCTATGTTAAATCCTTTTCTAAGCCCTGCAGCTGGCCACCCTGTTTGCCAGTGCATAGTGTCTGATAGCACTTGCCATGTTCAACCCTGAATTGATATTTATGTCTCTATCTTCTAAACAAGGCTTTAAGTACTCTGAGGTCTTCTATTCCTTAGCAAGTGCTTGGCATACATTCTATACTTAATAGATATGCTTTTTAATTTTAATAAAATATGATCCTTTCAACTGTGTGAAGAAGGTTAGATGACAGTGGTGGGACAGATGGAGGTCGAGCAAATGGAAAGAAGCCAAGTTCATACAATCAAATTCAAGGTGCACCAAGTTGGTTGTACGAATTGTAGTTTTGAAGAGAGGCTTAAGTACAAAGTGAACAGATACTTCACATACAGTTGGTTCTCATCATTTGTGGTGATGTTGTATAAAGCTAATACAAATGCCAGACAATCGTCCCTGGAGGAAAGGCATTGTTAGGTACCTGCCAGCCTCTGGTGACATCACTTTCATCAACTAATCAATACACAACCTTGTTGCAGGTGTGTTTCTGTTGAACAATACCTTACTTAATATACTGTTGATTCATTAACCTTGAACTCACGTCCAGCAGTACTATAACTCATGGCTAAACTTAGCTAACATGCTTATTTTCTCCATAAGGTAGCCATAGCCTTACTGTGCTTGGGAACACCTAGACAGTATTCAGCACTTTGTGCGGGGGTTACTTTAGGAGGAAAATCACCAAAAAAATTACAAAAATGAGAAAAACATGGCACTAAGCCTACCTCAGAAAGAACAAGTTTACAGTATGACTCCTTAAGGAAGAAGGGAAGATGTCACACACACCATCCCCATGTTCTATCTCAGCTGGGAATATGGCTTCTGGTGGTGGAAACTGTGGCTCTGTGCATGCACATGTCCAGAAAGGATCGCTAGGACACCTTTAAGTATTAATTTAGGGGGTTAAATTTTAGCAATGTGCAAATTTGCAGATATGAAATCCAAGAAAAATGAATATCAACTGTACTGTATTCTAATCATTTCTCTTTTCCAAGAGTGAAAACAAAACCCCACAATACTGACTTGCTGTGGTCATGTGAAAGCTTGTGCTCTGCCCTCTACAGGCTGCCCATACACTTGCAAGCTGCTGTTTGGAAGTGGGGTTTTAGAGCCTGCTCACACTTGGGTACTCTTTTCCAACTGTTCCTTTACTTGAAGTTGCTTTATGACGCTGGAGCACACTTTGCTCTCCTTGCCTCTTAGAACTGGACTGGAACATTATGGTCACTGTTACCTGTCTTTGCTGACTTTCAATGTTCCCTTCCCTACTCAGGACAGAATGCTCCCAAAATGACAAATGTCATTTAAACATATGCACAAACCTGACAACTGAGACTTCATTAATCATTCACCCTTATTAATTAATAGAAACTCTTCGAAGATGTACTACCCTTTTTCAGTACAGTCCACCAACTTGATTGACCTTGATCTTTAAAAATTCCAGAAGTGGATGCTTTCTCTGAGTTTATCTCACACTTCTGGGTTTAAGAACCCCTAGAATGGAGAGCGCTCATGCGCAAAATCCATTTGTGTGGACTGCCAGCCAGTGGGTATGGCAGGCTTCACATCTCTTCCATACACTTGCTTTCAGCGCTGGCTCATTTGCCATGTAGCCACAGGCCAATGAGAAGTAATTGACTTCACTATTAATTTTTGATGCCAACATATTTTCCACAATACGTTCCAATTGAACCATGTATCTTAAGTAAAATGTTCTTAGATATTCACTTTATGAAACGTAACAGTCTGAAGCACAGATGAGACAGGATCACAACTCTTGTTAAACTTATCTTTGAACAGAAAATGCATGGCTTCGAGTTAAATTCCTCTTTCTCTTCTTTCTGTTTTTTAGTACTGGGAATCAAACTCAGGACCTCCCACTTGCAAGGAAGGCTCTGTGCCACTGAGCTATATCCCTGACCCTGGGCTAAATTTCTAAAACATATTATACTACCAGCCTCTTTCTATTAATATTTCATTTAATGTGATTATTGTAATATTCACATGACCGAATTATAGAATTACATATAATAACACACAGTTCTATAAGCACCACTAGGAATAAAGTTGATCATATCAACCCACCCTTAAACCTCTCCCACAGAAAAGCTTAGTCACTCCTTAAAGAATAGAAATAAAAAGGAAAGGAAATATTCAGCAGCTAGTTAGTGAAGTTTTGTGCTTAAATCTTTTATAGGTTTTTGGTTAAGTTTTTTTCCAGTATTACCATTAAATTATATGGCTCATTAGCCCTTCTTCTCCTCAGATAGCTATCAAAATTCACCCAAAAAGACAATAGGTCAATATTTTGTTTCATGTTTGTTCGAATGAGAACCAAATGGCTTCATTTTCTGTGCCTAACGCTCACCAGGTGAAATTCTCCCTGACCTCTCTGGTTGATTTAAGAATTCCATGGCAATCTTAAAATATTCTGGTGAGACAGCACCTGAGTTGCTGCAGTTGGAGTTTTAGTATTCTAAAAATGACAAACATTGTCTCGCTCTGGATGCTATCATAAGTTAAGAAAATATTTATGTAATCAGCAATAAGCACAGAGAATCCAAGAAGTCATTAATGACAAGCTATTTTATGTGAGGGATTGCAAGAGGGTTAGACTCAGAGCTTAAGGAAAAGTATTTTCCTGTAACTTTTCTGTAAATGAGCACATTAAAGTCAGAGAAAGAACAATGCTTTCGCCATAATTCATAGTTTTCTGAAAGCTAAATGACCTTTTTAAAAATTTCTTAGCCTCAACATGTGATAAAAATGGAAGGGATATGAATACTTACAATGCAGTAATGAATTGTAAATGGCTTAGTAATCCACATCCAGGGCTCACAGATTCTGTCCAAAAAAGCATCTATTCATACATCCAAACCATCCAACAATAGCTCCTTCTACTGGTGTCTGAGTTCCACATCAAATAAAAATCATTTGGCTTATTAAAAAAAAAAGTCTTTCCTTCTAGAGTGACCTTGCTACCTTTATTGTTTACTGTGGCTAATTTGAAATTCATTCTAACATATCAAACAGAATGTTAGAGATCAAAATAAATACATTATATTAGTCAAGCTGTTCCGTTAACTTTATACTTTAAGAAAAAAAGTATCGAATGCTGCAAGCCTTTTCCTCTGTCCCAGCAGGAGTGTCTGACAGGTATCAGGCTGTGCTCTGAATGGAGAATCCAGACGCATCCGGCTCTTAAGGCATGCTGTCTGTCACTCACACTTCTGAACCCTGTTCCCCAGGAGACACATCCGGGTACTCAAGTCCACGCTCCGTCTCAGAAGGGTTCTATGCCTCCTCAAGTGTTCAAGCGCAAAATAATGGAGGAATGGTGCGGTAACAAGAGACCTGTAGGTGAGAGCCCTGGGGCTTTTAAAGTCTCAGTCATCCTTTTCACCCTGTCTGGTTATTGAGATAGTTAAATGAAATCACCGTGAGATGTTTTTCAATATAGCCCAATTAGATCCAGATCTCCGGGGGCAGAGCTTGAGTAATAGCATTATATAAATCTCCCTGGGTGATGGAAGGTTGAGAATTGCGGGGTTTAAGTATCTCTCTGGAGGTTGTTCTTTCTCGTAGAACTTTGATCTGCAAATACACAGTCACAGCACAGCACGAGGTGAAGCTGGAAGCTCTTCCCAACTGTTACGCAGACAGTAAATGTGCTTCAGGAACCACCTAAGCTTCTGTGGAGAAACCTGCAGAACCAGCAGGAGAACCGTTGGAAGTAGGGTTAGGTACCCTGAAAATATTCCTGAGGTCCAGACAAGGTTCAGGCCAAGCGGGGGTCGTACTGCAAGTATACACAAGAAAGAGTTGGCGGCAAGTAGCCCCGGAATTCGACAGTTCCTGCAGGTAACAACAAAAGCAAGGATGGAAGAGAGCAGGGCGCCCCTAGTGGCTTCCTCTGGTATTTGTTAGCTTCGCAGTCAGCAGCCGCTCTGTCTCCCCTTGAACTGGTAAACTCCATGGTGCCTGGTCAACTAAGCAGCAGGGAATGGAGATAGGGAGACTCCACTAACTGAGAGGCTTTCAAGAGACCCTGCGATGATTTTGGCGTTTATTTCCTTCATTACAAAATATATTACTTTATATACTCTTAAAATTATATAGTATAGAATGGTTGTACAGTATAATATGCAATCTGAAAGAAAAAGTAAACGGACAAACTAGGTCCTAAGTCCCTACAGGATTCACAATAACCCCTTTGTGGTAGATCTTCTATTTAGGCGAACATGTCGGTGGGCTTTTGGGTTATGAAAGAAAAAGGCTGCTAGCATCTGTGGGATGAAAAGTAAGTGAGAATGAAAGGAAGGGTCACTGCACTGTGCTCTGCTTTGTGACAGCATCATCTCTGCTTTATTTGCTCTGTAATGACAGACATTCTTAATGTTCCTACCTTTTGGCTATTGAAAGTGTACACGCCCAGCTGTGCTATTATTTCTACTGTACATATCCCAGCAAGTAAGATTTTAGTGTCTCTGGACAGCACTTCCTAACTTCAATAAGCGTATGAATCACAGGGATCTTGTTAAAATGCAGATTCTGTGGCCCTGAATCAAGGCCAGCAGTTATCTGTAGCTGTTGGTTTCAAGAAGGAGCCTAAAGTGGTATCTTTCTATGGTCTGTTGGCCATTTCAGAACTTTAGAAACGTAATGGTCAATTCACTAGAAAGTAACAAATAACTAAATAAATTTTACAAGAGGACTTCAAGATGGCAACCGGGTAGGCAGCAGAGAGAGAACCTCCCGGAGGAATGCCACTCAGACAAAGGAATATAGAAATATAGCAACATGTGAAGGACAAAAGGGAAAGAGGTGGGTATCCTGAACTCAGGAAGGATCTGAAATGGGAACTGAAGCCCTCGGAAAGACTAAGCAAAACCTCTGCTGGAGGAAAGGATTGGAGATCCCCCTGGCGCAGTCAGAGGGAGAGGAGAAGGAGGAAGTCACTACTCCAAGCAAACCCATGGCCCGCGCCCTCATTCCAGCATTCGCAGCTTCAGCTTCGGAGGCCCACACTCACAGAAGCCTCCCAACTTGCCCAGGGGAGAGCGGAGTTCCGAGAGCTGGTCCAGGGCTGGAGAGAGGAGGGCACAGCCAGGAAAGGAGGCAATGGCGGTCAGGAGCAGGTGTCGAACCCAGTGTGAGAATGAGAGGTTGTGACAGCCACTGGGGCAGAGTCCCCACCCTGCGGCAACCTTCCTAATCAGTGCCTGGAGAGAATCAATGCAACTAGTACACGGCCCACCATGCCTGGCTCTGCACCTGCCTCAAGGCGGTGGCCCCCTGCCTTTCTGCTGGGTGCGCGGCTACCAGTGGAGAGCAGCGGGGAACCTCAGCGGTGAGCCACGGTGGCTTCCAGGGATCCGGCCGAGGAGCAGATGGGGGCTCCAGCGCTGCAACGGGAGGGAGATGCAGATGGAGGTGGATCGCATGGCTCCACACCCTTCTCACTCCAACATCAGGCAGGAAACACGAGCTGGGTTGCCGGAACTCAGCTCCCACCCTGAACTCTCTCTGGGAGCACCTTGAGTCTCGGCGGCTTGAGCAAGCACCGCCTGTTCCTGGCAACAATGGGATGAATCCACGGTCTTCAGGACTCACCCCAAACTATTAACGTGAGCACCAAGCAGGTCTCCTTACAGCTTGCACATATGAACCTTGCATGAACCCATAGCAACAGATTAGATGAAAAGCAGCAGACCAGGAGCTTGAAAAGCAACAACATACTCTATACAGCAGACCTGAGAAAATTCTCCAACTCTATTATAGAACTAATTTTTAAACTCAGTTCATACCCTGAACTAACACAGTGAGAATGGGCCGGGGAGATTTCAAGCCCTTATACCAAGCATTGTAAGTTCATTCAATGCCCAGCTTCAAGGGGTGGGGAACAGTAATACTGGAGATCAGGAGGAGGGAGGAGGAGAAGAAAGGGCCTCCGGCATCGAGGCAATGGGACAGAGCTAAACGGGTCACTGAGAGCACCCCGACGGGGGCGCATGCCCCGCGGCTGCTCTGCTGTGGGCCCCACTGAGGGCACCCCATGGACTGGACCCATCCCCACCCATAGCACAGCGATGGGGCAAAGGCAGGCAGTCTGCTGTGAGCATAGGTGCTTTTCCACCTCTGACCATGGCAGTTTGTATACACCCATGTGTGCTATAGTATAGTCTGAGGTAGCTATATCACTTCCCAAGGCGAGAGTCCAAGGGTATAGATAAACCCAGGAATAATTATCACAGGGAAGATGACTGATTGAGTGGTAGGGCAATGGAGATGAGGGAGGAGAAAATTGAATGATCAAATAGGCCATCATCTGTGTAACTGAGTAACATGTGAAGGTAACATTATGTAGGACAGCATCCAGAGCTAAGTCCCTTCTATGTTCTCTATAATTTGTATTTCCTCAATCATTTTTGTATTAACAGAAGTGAAGATAACTTTATGTTATACAACATCCAGTGCTGATTCCCTACTATCTTCTCTATAATTTGGTATTTCCTTTAATGTTTGTGTGTTAAATAGTGTGAAGATGACATTATGTAATACAGCATCCAGTGCTAATTCTCTGCTATGTTCTGTATAATTTTGTATTTTCGATATTGTTTATAGCTTGTTCTGGTTCATATGTCTCCATTCTTTTGTCTTTAAAATAAAAAAAAAAATAACGCAGATTCTAATTTAGTCGGCCCAGGATGTGGTCTCAAATGCTCCATTTCTCCCAGGCTTTCCAGATGCCAGGACCCTGGTTCACGGACCATGCTTTGAGGAGCAAACGCACAGCATATGTGCACTCACTTATTTTGATAATTATTAAAATGAGGAGGAGAGTGGTGAAAATTACAAGTGAAAAGTAAAAGAGTAAAGGGAAATCCTTTTCTCTAACTCTGTACATTTACGTGTCCCTGGAATTTGTTTTAATGCACGCACTATTTTAGTCATTTAAAAGATAGGAAGCCTGATATGGGCAATAAGGTCATTTAAATAACCATTTTAATAAATAACAAAGGGGTGAAAATATTATAATACTTCCTGGTAATAACCAAGTGGATTCTCCTCACTTTCTCAGTGTGTATGTTTTCCAGTATTACTATAAAATTCCCTGTAAAGAGTCTTATTTTTCTGTTTTCTTGCCTTTGCTTTAAACTAAGTTCCTGCAGACTGTTCCCTGGTCACCTGTAGGCTTTGAGTGTCGCCTACCCTTGTTCTGCCTCCTCCCTAGTGGCCCAAACCTTCCTTATGGGCCACCAGTGCCTTGTCAAAGCCTTTACAACTTACAGTGTTTGTAAAATGCAAAGATCTCCAGAAGGTCATGGGTCGCTACTTGTTGGGCAGCAAATGAGGGAATTTCTGCCTGAGACTGTAGCTCCTTTGGAGACATCTGAGAGCCAGGTATGGCATGGAGTCATTCAGGATGATGAGTGGTGGTCCCTACTTCCCTATAAAGCCTTTCATGACCACTCCATGGAAAGTTAAGTCCAAGCAAATCACAGATGATATATTTGGGTAACTGACTAGGTTTTATTCCATTTCATATTTAGGTAAAAGTTTCCCGGAAATCTGTTTACCTGATTTTTTTCACTTCAGCTTTTAGAAACAGGAGAAGTTTCTGATAGTTGACAATGTCTCCTTGAATAGACTGGTGAAAAATAGCACCTAACTTTTAGAAATGAAAATCTACAAGAAATACAGGAATGTACAAAGGCATTTGAAATCTTTTTGATATTACAGTAAATCCATGTTCACCTTAATAACCATTCTACTGGAAATAAATGCTGAGATCAGTAACAAATTTGAAGATTTACTTAATGCCTGGCTGATGTCAGACAAGCTACAGAGTAATGCTCTATCTAGTTTCTTGGTTTAGTTTCTTATGTCATTTCTGGAAAATTGGAAACCTGTCTCTCAAAAAGGTCCTTGGTCACTCATCCATGGGTGAGTCTAGGTGGACGAAACAATTACTCCCTCAGGCTCCAGCAAGCAAAGAGGAAGGTGACGTTGCCAGTAACTGAACCCTAGGCCATGTAAAAGCCAGCGACTAGCTGTTTCAGTTCAAGATTGGTTGGCACTTTATTGATTGGAACTTGGAAGACCTTAAGGGTAGGAAACAGTTGATAGTTTGCAAACTATACTGTAGGACATGGGAGTTTATTGGAACCAGAGATCCCATTTCTTGACCTTTTGCAAAGACAACACACTAGCATTTTTGGAACCCAAATCAAGATCATTTCCTTGGTTAAAAGGAGTCACCCACTGAGGCAAAAAGCAGGGTAAATTTCTCATGATAAGCAGAGAAGATGGCAAAACCAAACCACCAGTAGTTGGTTATACATGTATGCATGCATTTGTATGTGTCATAAGCCTTTCAAGCATGCTTTCCTGGTATCTTTATACCTAAAATAACCAGGGAAGAGTATATTTATTGTTTTTCTGCTGGCTCGCTAAGCAGTGCCATTTAAAATGATGGGAAGAGAACACAGAAGGGAGCATCACAGTGGCAGTCAGTAGGGTCTATTACGATGCATGTCACAAATGGACTGTGATGTACTTCTGAACCAGTGGCCTTGCATAGACAGCCTCAGATATTCATATACCATTTGCCTCCTTATTTTCCTTTGTCTCTACCCTCTCATTACACACTGTGCTCACTCCACAATATGATCACAGTTGCACTATTATTCCATAAAAGAATTACACACCACAATCCTTTTTGATTCACTTGGAGATATTGAAATTTGAAATTGGGTTTCAACCAAAGATGCTGTATGCTGAAGTACTTGCAATAACCTGAAAGCATTAGAGCTATTTGCAAACTAAGTGGATGTATCTTTGTTAAAATTTGATGTTTATTTTTAACATGGTTGCCTGCCCTTCTCTATTTGAACAGCTCATTACACCTTAAATGTAAACCACAGGCACACCAGACCATTTATGTAATTTTCTGGGGCAAAGAATTTGGGCTGTGATCCAACACGAAGATATATTACTTTAATATTTATTTACGTCTCTTTGGTATTGTCATGATCCATACAGGACTGAATCATTCTACTTTCCTTTACAAATCTAAAGAAGGAGAAGAAAACTCTGCTCACAGACTACTTGTAGGCAAGTGGATTTGAAAAGCATCATTTGAGATTCAGTTCCTCTTTGCAGATATTAGCCTCACAAGCATTGATAGGGAATAATGTAACGAATGGTGAGTTTTGAACAATACTATGGCTGATTTAGTAAAGCTATGTTTCTTGCTTAAACAATAGGATGTTTGATCAAATCAACCACCAAGAAGGAAATGGTATTGCAAAAGATGAGTTTCTAATTGAGACAGACAATGAACTGCTCATCAGAAACAGCTGCAGGGAAATGGATCCCATTGCATATTTACATGGTAATATGCTGGATTTCCACATTTGATGGTCACAATTTCGATTCCTAATACATCCAGGTGCCTTTACATCTGTGTGGTATACTTAGAACAGAAAAAATCAGACAGAACATATTTTATATTCATAGTATTCCCTTTTAAAGATTTTTTTCGTATTAACTACATTATCCTTACAAGCTATGAAAATCCAGACAGTTTCTTTAGCAATGAAATTATTCATCACTTTAGATGACATGGTTCCTTCTTTTTTTCATGAAGAGATATATGTCCTGGTTGTATGATAAATAAGTACTTTTAACTTTGGGCAATATCTTAATAGAGGCCAAGAAACAGGCGTTATTTCTCTGAAGAAGGTACTGGTATTAAACAAAGTAATGCTGGTAACATATAACAGATTCAAAACGTCAGTGATGCCACAGTATAAAGATTAATGTAATGCTCATGTGACATATCCAGTGCAGAGCAGCAGGGACTTTTGTTCCACATCTACTGAGGGCCAAAAGCTGAGAACATCCCATCATCTGTGCACACTTGACATCCAGTACTGTTGAAGAATTAAATATTAGAAGAGCAAAGCCTAGAGCACCCACACCCAGCCTTACATCTGCATGTAGGGGAGTAATCTAAAATTTGGTGAAAATTACTTTGTCATAATGCTTCAGTTAATCTTTACATTAGAGGGCTAAAAAAAAAATTTGATTGTCTTCTTCAGCAGAATACCTTGTGTTGGGAGTCAATGTCATCTTCTTTACCCATTACCAAATACTGTGCATTTGCTACATGCACTTTTATTTTGCTATGAAACTATTGCAATCCATGAGGAATTGTAATGTGAAGTCACATATCATTAACAAAAAATAATTCTCTTTCTAATGGATACTACTCTGGATTTTGTGGGGGTTTTTTACACTTCTAAATCCCTTTTAAGTATATATCCAGTAAGCTTCTTTGTGCAGAAACAAACAAGCCATAAAATTAGTGAAAGTATTGACAATTCTTCTAAAGATTCTCCAGAGGGACAGACTTATAATGAACTATTTTCATCATATAAAATAATACATGCATCAGTACGTACTCTAGCTTTGGAAACAACTAATTGAAACGCATTCTCTTTACCTAGAGCTAAAGCAAGTTTTAATGCATCATTTATCCAGGGGCTTAGAAGGGATAGATCAACAAATCCCAAAGGCAAATGACAACCTTACTGATCTCAGGAAAGACCTGAGCTCCAGGAGATTCTCAAGAAATTCTGGGCTGAAATAAAATAAGGGAGAGAAATATGTGACTGTCTGAAATGTGTTTGTGGAAGGAAAATAGACCAGGACAACTGAAAGCATTATTTTGGGCTCAAAAGTATTCCTCAAATAGAAACAAATAAAACCTGGGATTGATAAATGAACTTTGATCAACCAAAAGAGTAAAGAGAGGGAAGGAGATGTCACCCTCCAGGACAGAGAGACATGCCACAGTTTAAACACAAATGTCCACGTCATGATTATGCAGAAAAGATGAGTTCAGAGCAAGTATCTCATCTGCATTTCCTTTCTCTAGACAAATGACTAGACTTTTTTCTTTTTGGAAAGGATTTCTTTGCCATCAAAAATGTTTTTGTGCCTTTGAGAAAGTGTAAACTATATTTGAATTTTCATAACCTCTAAATTTGATGGCAGGCACTATTAACAGTTTTTGTTTCAACACCTGTTATCAAATCATAACATTTTAGTTAAACTTGCAAATCATTTTCTTTCATAATGAAAGTGAAAATGAACTCTGATTTAAAATTATTTTGACAATTATTTTTTCTTACTGTAGATATTAATAGCTACTTAGTATTCTGACATGACACAAACACTCTTATTATAATCTTTATGTAATATATTCAAATAAGTTGTGTACATTTCCATCTCTGCCACTAAAAAATAAGCTTTTCATGGACAAGGTCAATGCTTTCTACTTTTCTGAATAGTTCAAAACAACTTCATTAAATTCGGTCCTCAACAAATGCTTAGCAAATTTATTATACAAAGAGTTCAAAAGTGGAAAAGAATTTATTTGGTTGGTGTACCCAGGCTGAGTTTGGATTCAGAGTTTCTGGGTGACAGAAGATTCTCAAATGTCTATTTTGGTAAGACAAAGAAAGCTTCAAGCCTTAAGTAAATTTCTTATTTTTCTCGGGAACTGTTCCTTAAAACTTTCTTGGCAAAATGAAGATAGACTGCTACCTACCTAGATTAGAATGATCATCAGTATTATTTCAAAAATTAATAGTTCAGTGCCTGGTCCTCTGTGCATACTCCATGAAGGAAGATAATCCTAGTAAAGGTACATGGTATCCAAATGAAAGTGATAAAGTTACAGTCTTTTTTCTTATTTTGTTAGTGTTCACAGAACATGGAAGTTTACGTTTACTTTGGGGAGTAAGTACATGTACATAACACGGCTTGTTTCTTTTATAAACCCCTTCTCCTTCCCACCCACCTCCCACCCTCTGTCTGTAATCCCTTTCCCCTACTTTCACTCTCATTATTCTAAGCTCATGTTTATGATACAAAATGCTTACATTCATTGTATTTGGTACCGATACATGGTGTATCTTAAGTCCTCTTACTTCTGCTTCCTCTCCCTCTCTCCCTACACCCTCAGTCTCCTGGACAGCTTCCCATTTGTCGGATGTCTATGCCCTGTTCCCTTCTCTCCACTCTTTATTTTATTTCACTCTTTGTACTTTGCCTTACTCAAATGAGAGATACCATTCAGTACTGAACCCATACATGTCTGATTTGTTTCACTCAACATTGGTGAAAAAAGAGTCTCCAAAGAAAATAGATCACCAAAACTAACTAAATAAATAAAATTGTAAATGTTCAAGAATCTACATGTCAACCATCTGATGAGAGCCCAAATTTCAAAAACATAAATGCCAACAGTATCACTTGTTTAGGAAATTTAATTGGAAACAGATCAACCATGAGGCTTTCCAATGGCCCACGTCTTGGGGGATGGTAGCTTGCACCGTGGGGACCACAATGCTGAGGGGCAGAAGGGTGGGCTTGAGATATGGTTGAAGATTTCCATGGTTTGAGTGTCTCCTCTATATGCACACTAAAATTTAACTGCTAATGTCATAGTGCTGGGAGGTGGGGCCTTTAGAATTGATTATGCCACATAGGCTTCACCCCCATAGGTAAATTAAATGTCATGAAGGGGGATTTAAGGCAAGTGTGCTGTCCTTAGGCCCTTCTGCCTCCCACCATGTGATGACACAGAAGGAACGTCCTCACCAGATGCTGGCACCTTGACCCCGAACTTCACTGTCTCCAGAGCTCTCAATCAAGTTCTGTCCATTTTAAATGACTCAGTCTCGGGCTTTCTGATATAGTAGCACAAAGCAGATTATGACAAAGGTAGGTCCGATATATTTAACAGTGAATAGAGTGTAGATACGAGAGTAAGCAGAGACATGAGGGTTTTGACCTTGCTGTTCACCCAGGTGGGAAGGCTGTCAAGGAGTAGACCTGGGGAGCAAATTAGTCATTCAGTTGGAATATGGTAACTTTAAGAGTTGAGATACATATAAGACATCTAAGTAGAGTTGCTCACCAGGCATGCAGATATACTTTACAAACTATTCCTTTAGCCATAGTAACCTTGATAAAGAATTAATTTTTCAGGAGATACAAAGGTTCAGAGGAAAGAACCAACCTTTCCAAAGACATCATGGCCAGAAAACAGCATATGCTACTCGCACATATTTAGTGTGAAGCATATTTACGTATATATTGATATTCAGACTTACTTATATTGTAATGCTTTTGTGCATCTATGCCTCTCATATCTAAATGGGCCGCAAGGGCAGGAACAACACCCTTATTAAATTCTGTATCCCCCAAAAGTTGGCTAATACAATACTTTATTAATTGTACATGATGAATAACAATTGCAAATACCTCAGAAATGACTTAATTGCTACACTGTGGAGTCCAGTTTTCCCATACATGGTTCTGTAAAATCTGTCCTTGGAGGCATCATTCTAGGGCTACATTGCCCCAAAATAGCTCTAAACTACTAAAAGAAAGCCAGTGCAACTGAAGGACTGAAATTTCAGTCTTCTAAATTTAAATAATGTAAATTAATGAACCAATTGAGGTAAATGGCTACTATATCAGATAGCACAAATACAAAAGATTTCCATCAATAAATTTCCATTGCCTGGTGATCCCCCAGAGGCTATGCATCCAGAATGTGGGTAGCAGCCTCTGTGGCCCCACTAGATGACTGCATATCTCAACCAAGGGTATCTCCACTCTCCCTCATGCAATCCCCAGCCCATCACTTGAAGACTTTAGGAGGAAATTACTTTAGATTTTTTAATATTTGTGTTCCTACCAGTCATATTAAATAGTTATGGTATATTAACAAGGCAGTTATTAGTATATTATATTAGTATACTGAGTCCTTACAAATATTTTTCCACTCCTATTTCCCTCCTTGCTTCCCAAAGAGCAACCACCATCATGACTTGATATTTACCATTTCCAGTCATGCTTTTAACTTTTACTGTATGTGTATCTATAAACAAAAACAGAATTCTTCAAGTGAGCCTATGACCATAATGTGCCCTTTTGATGACTGAGTTCTTAACTAGTAGAGTTTATACCCCTATAAAACATGGATGTTTCCCCAAACCAGATGATATCTGAGAAGTGTTTCCAAGTAGCCTCCCAAGCCAAGGACCATAAACTCTGTCTCTGGAGAAAACAGAAAACTTATAATTATTTAAACTCACATATGAAAATCATTCCAAGGAAGGGCAGAGGAGTGGAAGGGCATAGTTTCAAGTAAGAAAAACCACAACAGTCATCACAAGTAAAATAAATCCACAGAACTGGGGAAATTATCACATAACTTAGATAAGGGTCATCCAGAGGCAAAGCTGGTAAGCAGCTCAGTCTTTTCCTGGGACATCCGTACCTCTGATAAGGACTTTCTCTGCCTTGCCCTCCATCATAGTTTGAGCCCTCTTCAGTGGACAGTCAGTTCTCTTCCTCATCTTTGAGTAGCTCTAATACCCACCTATTCCATTGCCTTCCCAGGAGCGCATCTGAGATTTAGGTGGGTCAGGGGCTTAAGAGAGTTCCCAGGAGAAAACACAGAAAGAAGAAGGGAAGAAGGACAGGGAGGGAGGGAAGCCTCATCCCACAGAGGAACTGGGGAGAGTGAGTTACTTCTCAGTGATTGCAACCATCTTACCTGAAGCTGGATGTTGAATTTTCAAAACCCATCTGTAGCAGCCTTTGGCCGTTGACTACCTGGGAGACATATAAGGATGGGACTTAAACTCCCAGGCAGTTCTGCATTCTGCACATCTAAGAAGGAAAAGCAGATACACTTTACACACTGTAGGTTCACTTTTGTGCCACTAGAGCTAAAAGCACATCATGGTCAGAAGAAAGAAACACAGCACAGTAGAACTAGTGTGAGGAGGTAAGGACTGGGCACCAGGAGTATCTGATGCACCCACAGGAGTTGACTGCATATTGCATTGCAACAAAGATCAAATTATTGAGCCAAAGGGGTAACTTTGGAACTTCAGAAATTAACATCTTAAACAGAAAGGTCTTTTAATGTCTGTATTATCGTCCAAACCTACATCAGACACCATGAAAATAGACTTTAAACATATATTAAATAAGTTCTGCTTTGACTCCAGAACCCAGTGGGTTAGGTAAAAATGTTTGGTCTCATTTTCACATATAACTCCTTGTCATTTCACTTTTCAGGGTAGTAGTTGTCCAAGTATATCCTGAAGTAACCTTATTGTTACTCTTCATTTTGCTCTTCAGGGCCACCTCCTGGTGACAGAACAGTTAAAAAGAAATAGCCACATTCCTTAGCCTCTGTGGTTACTCCTACAAGGAGAGCACAGCCCAACTTCGGCTTGCTTCAGCTTTCTTTTCTTTACAGCCTTTTCTTAGTGCATTAATATGGTGATGCAGATTAACGGATTTTGTTTTGGCTGATTCATGCATGCATATAGCCTAGGCTTTCCCTGGCATCAGAGGCCCAATGACCTAGTAAAATACAAACTTGGTCTTTGCAAAGAACAATCCCCAATGTGCAATCCAGTGTGCCAGGCAAGGAAGCTCAGATCATCAGGAGAATGAGATCCTTGCCTGCTTCTACGGGATGTTTGAGCTGGCAGCTTTGAGCAGTTGCAAAATAGGGTGAGGCCCCAAGAAGGAAGTTTTGATCAAACTCTCCTGGGAACTACCTGTGCAAATTCACAAGCCGAGTTACCACTGAATGAGCATTTTCAACATCCACATAAGCAAATTGGCGTGCTGTGACTGGGAGCCATCTTGTGGAAATGGGTAAACAGCCAACTCTGTAAGAGATATTTTGTCACCAGCCCAATGAAATACTTCCTAGTATCTCAGAGAGGAGAGAAAATGCCTCTGAGGGAAAGAAGCAGCAGCGCTTCTTAGTCATAATTCTGTCTGTAGTCAGTCCCAAGCACTCTCAGCATTGTTAAAGCCTCGTGTCCTGAACTGAACTACCAAGAGGATGCAGCCAAGTGCTTTTGCTTAGTATAAATAACACCGCAGCTGGGTGGAGGACAGCGGCAGAGGGATAAGAAGGCTGAAAAACAAGCTTGTTGTCAGCTCTTCCTTCCTACTCTTTATTTTACATTCACATTATTTTTAGTCTTTATTATTCTTAAATTTTCCTGATGAGTGTTTTAAGAAGCACTTGAAGTACAGAGAAAATTAAATAATAGGTACCTAGACACCATTATCATTATGAACCCAATGTATTTGCCCCTTGTTTATTGCACTATATTGTCAAAGAACTGGCTTAAATCTAAATGTTTATGGCTTATGTTTTTTAATTGTATTTTAAAAATCTTTCATTATCATAATATAAAAATCTTTTGTGTATTTCCTTTCAAATACTTGCCAGTTTTTCTTCTCACATTTTGGTGTTGGATCCGTTTGGAATTTATTTCTGTATGTTAACAAGAGACCTACCTTCGCTTGTTCTTTATGGGCTGTATGTTATTTTGAGAGGCCTTTTTTCCCTCAATGGTTTGCTACGCCACCTGTGTCATACACCTTATTTCTTACCTGCACAAGTTTGTTGCTGTGTTCTCTTCTTCTGTTCTGGATCTGTTTCTGTGTTACTACCATGCTGTCTATATTTCTAGAATTTAATGTAAATTTTATATCACATCAATCAAATCATTCATTGTGCCTTCAGATTCTTAGGGTTATTTTTACCCTCTGCTTCTCAAAAATTTTATAAGAAGTTTGTAAGATTCTATTGTGACTCTGATTGGGGTTTTATTACAATTACAGATTAGAAGGCAAGGGATTGCTATCCTTATAAAATTAATTCTATTTCTAAATACAAGGTTTTTGTCCATTTATTCTTTTCTATTCTCATATATTCTTTTATTTTTTTCAAGTATGGCAATGTCATTTATCTTTTGTTACACTTACTTACATCCTCACTATTTTTACTTTTGTTAATAGAACTTTCTCTTTAACCTACACTCTCCTTCTCTGTTGTTCATACACAGGGTACTATTAATTTTTTTTTTTTTTTTTTGCCATTTTGGTGGCAATTTCTCTCCACCGAGCTCCTCTTCATGCTTCAAAAGCCAATTCAAATGACCCTTCCCCTGTCCAGACCTTCCCTGGTACACTTGTCCCATCCTGTTTTCTATGTCTGTGACTGCCTTCCTGGGCAGGGGACAGTCTGGCAGCCTGTACCTAGTAGGGCTGGCGGAGAGCCTGGGGCACAGAGGAGCATCTCTCAAGGGTAGAAGCCATTAGACGCCGGGGAATGTGAGTGTACTGATTTGACTGGCTGAAATTGGCCAGCTCCTCCCCAAAGAAGCGGCCCAAGGCCCCTCCCTGTGGCAATCTGGGCCGACCTCAGGCAAGCCAAGGTCGCCCCTGTGTCCTTCCCTCCCGCTGACGAAGACACCAAGAACAGAGCTCTCCGAGCCCAACTCCACGAGTGGGGAGCCCCTCGCTCCTGCCCACCCCGGCGGGGCCCACGGGCGCCTTCCCGGCTGGCTCCTCATTCCCACCCCAGGCGCCTCTGTGCCGCTCTGCCTTCCCGGGACCCCGCCCCCCACCTGTGCCCGGCTCCTCCGCGACCTCCCTCCCTCCCTCCCGCTGCTCAGTCCTTCCAACTCCATCCCCTGCCCCCTGCCCCCGGGCCTGCGCCTTGCTCTTCCCGCCGCCCAGGATTTTCCTCCCGGCTCTCCCGGTCTATTAATTTTTGTATATTGATCTTAGACATAACAACCTACATGAACTTATCAAATGAACTTATCAGTTTGTAAAAACTTCTGTTCATTGGTCATACAAACAATATTAGTAAAGAATGAAAACTGCTTTGTACTTTCCAATATTTACCATTTTACTGTCCTTTTTTACTATGTTCACTTGCACCTGTTGGGCAATGTAGGTTAGAAATAGAATTTGTGAGAATATTTGTCTTGACTTTGCTACCAAAATTCACCGAAATTTGCTATAATTTTTGACAAATTCTCTCCTCATAACCGAGAACATTTGCTCATAAGCAGGTTGAATTTTATTAAATCCTTTTAATTCATTGGAATTATCAAGAAATTTTTCTTCTTTAAAATGCAATATTAGGGCTGAGGAGATAGATCAGTGGCACAAGTGTCTGCCTAACAAGCACAAGGTCCTGAGTTCAATTCCTGCTACCAAAAAAAAGAAATAAAATGCTATGTTATATTGTAATGATAGATTTCATTGAAGTTAAAAACTTCTTGTACTAATTGAACAGAATCTTATTCATTGCAATGATTAAGTTTTGACATACACTACTCAGTTTAAGTTCAGATTCTATGTTATTAATTTTTATTTGCAAATCAAATTCATCTGTAATTTTATATTGTTTTTAACTGGTTTTCTAATAAAGTATTAGTTTCCTAAATTCATGAAGCATTTTCTTTCTTACTTTGTAAAAGAGGTTGTTTAGTATTTTTCCTGACATTTTGATAAAAATCACTTGAATACCACCTGGGCCTGAGTTTTGGATCTTGAAATTTTACTACCAATTTAGTATATTGAATGGTTAGATATTTGTTTAAGTTTCCTTGTTTTCTCTAACCAATTATAATAAATTTTATCTGCCTAGGAAATTGCCCATTTAGTCTACATTTCCAAATTCATCATCATAAAGTCATTTTATGGTATTATTTCATAATTCCTTTTGTCTCTAATTGTAATAATGGATACATTTTATAACTCTTATTTATTACTGTAAAATGATATTTGGGCTACATTTCATATTTGTTTTGTGTGACTATTCTTATACATTGTTACTCTTTCACAGAGTCAGCTTTTAATTTCATTGATATTCTCTTGTATTACTTTGTTCTAATTCATTGTGGGCCATGCTTATGTATTTCCTCTCACTCTCCCTTCACTGAACTTATATTTTCATTTTCCATAACTCTTTTATTTCAGATCATGTCATTAGCTTTTAATCTTTCTTCTTCTCTAATGTAGGTTAATATGCTATAGCTACCTCTACTGCTTTATCTGAACTTCACTAACTTTTACATATTGTGTTTTCACTGCCATTCAGCTCCAAATGTTTTCACATTTTCTGATTTCTAATTTTATATTTCTCTCACTCCTTCATTATTTAGAAGTGTGTGGCTTTTCCTTAATTTCTAAATGTATAGGGAAAAGTATTGGTTTCTCTCTCCACATTTGCTTAACTTGATCTATGAAATGATTTTTGTTTATACTTGTGGCCTAGTATGTGGCCAGGTTTATAAAAGTTCCATGTGTGCTTCCAAAGAATGTGCATTCTTGAATGCAAAATGCTAGGTTCCATGTATATGACCCATTACCACATGGCCCATCAGGCGGGATAATTATATTGTTTAAAAATTCTGTAATGTTCCCAAATAGTACCGCTGCATATATCAGTTCCATATTTTTAATATTTTAAGATGCTATGCGCTGAAAGAATTGTCACATTCTCCTTGTCATTCCGCTGGCTTTTGGTCTGTGAGCCAATCCCAAGCAGCCAAGTTGCCTTGTGTACTTACTACTGCTGGCAATTATGTGAATATTGCATTTTCTATTCTTGTAATACTTTTAAATATTTTATCTAAATTTTCTAAATAGTTTCACCGAAAGACTTTTCAAGTGCCTCCTTTAGTTATCTGTCTCAAAGTTTACCGTATTTCCAGAAGCAGATGTAGAGCAGGAAGAAAGGCACAGAAGGGAGGAGGGAGGGGGAAGGAAAGAATGTTGGGAGAGAAGAAAAAAACTCCGGCAGATGGGTGGACTTTTGTAGGTTTCTCTGGAAGCTTTTCTATCTAGGTATTTTAAATGCGCTCTACCGTGAGCCTGTAGCGAGGAGGACGTGACTGGGAACTGGGAAGCCCCCCTTCCATATAGGTAATACTTTCTCTTCTACCCTGGGAGAGAGCAGTCCCCACATAAGGCTGGTGCGGGAGCAATTTCTGTTCTCTTTCTTTGTTTTAGTTTCCTTTTATTAGTCTATGTTTGCGATACACCACGGCTCCCTTCGCCTTGGGGACCTTGTGCATGCGCACACCACACCTTGATCATTTTCACTTCCCCTTCCCTTCCCACCCTCCCATCTCCCCCATGCCCAGGTCCCTTTTCCATCTCCAGGATGGGGGAACAACCCCCTTCACCCAGTAAGCGCATCGAGAATGCAGACCCCGTGTTTTGATATAACACACGCTGGGGGCCGTCTCCTGTACCTTCTAACCTAATTAGTTCGTATTTGAGGCTTTCAATAAAAGAACACTCTTAGGAGGCTTCTGCTGGGTTTTTCTTTTCATGTGTGCTAATTATTATACCTACAATCACATCATCAACCTCTTGGGTTGCGAGGAAAAACAAGGGTATGAGCGGTTAATTGCAAATGCAAGTGGCTCGTTGCTTGTGCAATCAGCAGACCCCCGGCATATTAAATTTAGTGCCCAGTTGTAGCACAAATATGGAAGTGCCTGAGACCATCCTTTTAAAAGTGACTTCACAAGTCCATTTGTGATTTTCTCAAACTTGTCAAGACTTTGCAACACTCATTTTTTTATTGCATTGCTGGGGATCAAGCACAGGACCGCTATAAGCCAGGCACACGTTCTATAACACAGCTACATACATAGGCCCCTGAAATTCTCCTTTAAGAGGCACGAGATAAAAATGTGCAAAAAGATCACTGTCGCCGGCACATGTAATGAATACATCCCTTCCATTCTCCAAGCTGTGCTTACTGAGCCTTCCCATCCAGAGCATTAAGATAAAAATGAACTGGTAATAGATAAAGTCTGCATCCAATGGTAATATTTTAATGCTACAGTGCAATTCAATTACATCTTTTAAGTACAAGAACTGTTTCCACTGTTATTTGTTAAATTTATCTCACCAAATCTAAAACGGAAAACAGTAGTTTGCCATAAACACTGAGCTAATGGTGTTCTTTTTACTCTAGGTCTAATGAGACTGAAACTCTCACAATGGGAAATAATTTAACAATACGTCCTTAGATGATGAGCCTGGGTCTCAGACCCAAACAGTAATATACAGCAGTGTTATAAGGTAGGTATCTTCTCAACAGACATTCAAGTCCCCAGTCCAGTCATTTCAACAGTGAAACTGACAGACAGAGGGGACAAACCTGGTTTATTTCTTCAGTCTATCTCAACAGCACTTAGAGTCACTAAACCAGTTTTAATCTCCTTGAAGTGAATCTTCATAGCATAACTGTATTAAATAACTTTTAAATGTGTGACATACCATGACAGTATTTAACTGGGTTCCAAAATTGACTGTGATTAGCCAGGATCTTAATCAGGACATTGGTGTATAAGCCTAGACGTTCCCATCAAGGACCTTGACAAAGAAATGAATTTCATAATGTCTCAGTTTTTCCATCTGGAAAATGGAGTTCTAAGCCATAGCCTTATTCCACTGAAGGAGGAGGTTTCACTCTAAAGTACAGGAAACAATAAGATGTTACTTTGCTATTCATGGAGATGATTTAACACTGAAACAAACCATCGATTATTATGACACTGTACCACAGTTCGATCTTCTATCATTTGTTTAAAATTAACTTCCTACCTATGATTTCCCAAAACTTATCTCTTTGGTTAATGACTCAACAGTCATATGTATGTTTCCCTCACATTTCTTGTAGATATTTCAAGTAAGTGCACAAGGCAGGTCTCATGGAGCCAGCAGTGAGTGAATAAGCTGTCATTTGCCTGGCCCAAGATCACGTCATCCTACTCTTTCTTCTCCTACCCAACTTCAATTTCCAGGTCAAGTCCACAGTTGCATTTGGAGTGACTTAGCATGTCCATGGGCCAACAGGATTAAATAGCTCAGGTAAGACCCCATTCATCAGTCCTGTTTCACTGTGGGACAGATCATTTGCAGGGGCTGAAAGAAATTTTTGATTGCATATTGTCCACAGGCTGTCCACAAGATCAAATTTATCAAATTCCACATAATTAGAACTAAAAAATTTGAGATGACTAGAAAATCTCACTATTGCTTTTAAGAATCAACATAGGAAACACCTTTACATGAAGAAAAATTGCAATTTATTTTTTCAATTTCTGTCCTTCATCTTCCCTGTCACATACATAAAGTCTGTGTGACTTGGGTCAGAAATGTCCCTAAGGGTTATATGCAATAGCCCTGTGGTACTATGAGGAGATGGTACAACCTTGATAAGGTAGAAACTGGTTGGATGAAAAGATCACTGGAGGATAAAAGGTCCCCAACTTCCACCTACCCCCTGTGTCCTTCCCAGCCACCATGAGGTAAGCAGCTTTGTTCTGTGATACACTCTCTGATACAATGTCCTGCCTCCCCACAAGCTCACAGAGCAAGGGCCAGGCAGCCAGGGACTGCACCCTCTCAACCTGTGAGCCAAAATTAACCTTTCTGCCATGAACCTCTACTCTCTGCATTTAGCCTCTCACACATCACACAGCTCACAGAACAATTGCTGACAGAGCCTTGAATGGTCCAGCAGAATGAAGAACGGATGAGTCAGCCAAAACCTACTCTCTCAGTTGGACTTTTAGGGAACTCAACTTGTTCTATCACGGTACATTAAGAACTTTTCTTGCCTTTTTTTATTCGTTCACTCGCTCTCTCAAAAATTCATTGGACAAACACTAACATTTTATTTGCAGAATAATCCTGTTAGATCCTAAAAAGAAATAACTAAGTCATGGTCTCTATTTTCAAAAAGTTACAGGCCTCTCAGGAAGATAGACATCTAAATACTTTCCAGCTGGATGTAACATATAGATACGCAGTCATATGGAGGCATAAAAGAAAAGGCAATGATTTGGCCAAACAGATAAAGGAGTTTTCAAAGCAAAGAGTTTTATCTGAGATAGTTATTCAGGGATGAACCGAGGAAACAAAGGAAGAACACCATAATCCCAAATAACAATTGTCAAGTTCATGTGTGCCAGAGACTGCTATGCCCTTTGCATTGATCATTTTAGTTCATCTTCACAACAGCCTCAACGAGGATGATGATTTTATTACCTTTATCTAACAGATGACAGAACAAGCTCAGAGACATGAATGACGGGCCCAAGAGGCAAGCAAAATCATGCATGCAAAGCAAGGAGAATTAGGGAAATGATGGTGTTTAATACACTTAGGATGCAGTAGGGGAGAAATCCTATGAAGAACAGGCAGAACAGTGAGATAAGATCTCTCTACATGGAAAATCTGTATCTAGAGTTTGAAAGAAAGCTATTGCACAGCACGGAATATTAAAGAATTTCCCTCTTCTCCCAGGTACATTTCTGAGCTAAGGAAGAGATGAAACCCCACCTCCAGAGCCCTAGTCTCGTCCTCTTCACTCTGCTAATTAATTGCCACGGTCGGATGGATGCGGGGGAGGAGCTGTAGATGCCCTCCTCTCTGGGGCACGTGTGCTCCACTTCATCTGCAAGAGCCATGCCTTAGGTCGCTCACTGTTTTCCACGGCTGCAATGGCACAAATCCTGGTAAGAAAAAGGGACTGTAGTGACAGGAATTCTTTTAGCAGTAAAGAAAGTTCTCACTTTTCATATCTTCTTCAGAGCAAAATTCTATCGAGAGGGTATCTTGCTCCATTTTGCATTGATACAACAAAGGGCCTGAAACCAGGTACATGTAAAGAAAGGAGGTTTATTTTGACACACGGCTTTTGAAGCCAAAAAGCGCAGATTTGGGCAGCCACACCTGGAAAGGGCCTCCTGCAACCTTAACATCAGTGAGCATTACGTGGTGGGAGCCTTTGCAAGAACAGCAAGTGCTTCTTGTGGGAAGAGTCCCAGCGCAGGCAGTGAGCCTCATTATAATGACTTGCTCCCAAGGTAACTAATACAATCTTGTTAAACCTGACCAACTCCCCCGAGAAAGGCATCAGTCCCCTCTGTGGAGGATGCCTCCATGGCCTAATTTCTTCCCACTACCCCTCCATACCTTTATGTTAGACTACCAGCACACCAACACTTAGAGGACAGACCATAATGAAGCTATAAAAATGAAGATAATGATGTGGTTATTGTTCTAGGGAATCCCCTATCCTAACATAATTTGGGATATTTTCAAGAGAGGAAAAGCAATCTATTATCCACACCTGAGCTCAGGCCTCGCCTCCTGGCATGGTAGGCTCTCTAATGTAGTCATGTAAAGGCTGAGCAGAAAGGGCATATCACCTTCTTTGTGTGCCTTGGCTTCAATGTATAAAAGGCTTTTAGTTGAGTCTTGCCCATAGTTATAAACTTAGAGGCTCAAATCCTCCAGTTTAGAGAGAAATTTAGGTATACCAGGCAAATATCACAGACTTTTCATTGTCTATAATAATGAGTACAAAGAGCATGAACAAATAATTTTCAGTCAATAAATTCAGCTCCTGGAAATAGCGATGGAACCAATTTGAATACCTACTGTGATTTAGGTAGCATGAAAAAGAGGGGATGCAACTCACACAAGGAGAATAAAACACAAACTCAACAGCTGCACTGCCAGGTAGGAGGCGCAACGTGTGGGGGAGATGTGCATGTTCCATGAAAATTCAGGCAGAGGAGAGAGCATTTCTCTACACTGATAACGTTTTCTCAGAAGCTGGTCATACACAGGAAAAAAGCGAATGCTGCATAGATACTGCTTCTGCTTTCTCTCTATAAATGGAAGGTGTAAAAGGCAAAGCAAAGTAAATGAATAATCAAATTGAAAATTGCAGAAGTGACTGCATTCCTGCTGTCTGGTATATTTGGGCAAATCACTGCATCACTACACTCACATGCAATAGCTCTATGTTAATGTACAATTTCTATTTTTATTTTTCTTATCCCACCAGATCAAGTCCAGTTCAGTCTGGGGCAATGAATTGGGATTAAGTTTCTCAGAATCCCTACAGTTGACAAACATGTTTGTAAACAAATTATTGTTGATCATCATATGTTGTCTATGTATTTTCTCCTCTCTTGCCTCATCCTACCAAATCGTTGCTCAAAAACACAAGACCAGGGAGTAGCAGAGACAAGACTCATATCCAATTTTCTCTGACTCTGACTGTAATGCTCTTCGCCAGACTGGGGTCTCATTTGTCCCAAAGATGAATAGGTGTTGGTTAAAATAATACATTTCTCACAATAACCATCTGGAAGATGTTAACTATGTCCTTACAAGTTTTTAGAGCTTAAATTGTATATTCTTCTGTTCACCTAGAAAAGGAAGTGAAAGGCCAGTGTATAACCTAAACATTTCATTCATTCATGCATGTATTTCATTCACTCATTTTATTTAGTGAATCAATTCCTTCCTGTTATGCATTCATTCTTCAGATAGTATGTCTGAGCCAGATAAAGGTGAATCAGTGTTGCAAAAAAGACAACCCAGCTTATAGTACAAAAAAAAACAATGTCTTCTACAAACTTCCTTTCCCTATTCCATTTGTGGATTACCCCCTTTAACAAATTATCTGTGATTTGGCAAAGACAGCAAAACCTTCCTCTTTATCTTCCTGGGACCCTCATCTGATCTTGACCTAACTTGCTCTCTTTTTTTAAACTTATTTTAAAAACTAAAAGAAGGAAAGCGTATTGACAAACAGACATCCATTTACAAAACAGCATAAGAACAATACAAGCAATACTGAATTACAGACAAAGTGATAGGAAATTAACAATTGTTGTTGTATTACATATTGATATCTTCAAAGTAGTGTCTCAGGAAAGCAAACAAGACATGCAACATTGATCAACTAATTAATCATTGATCAAATAATTAATCAGTAAAGCAATAGAAGTCAGTAGTACAACCATGTTAGCTATCCTGTGTATATATATGTATATAATTTCCCCTTCTTTCTTTTCTCTTTTCCCTCATCCCAGTTGGTCTAACTTGCTCTCTGCAAAGCTATTACAGAAATAATCATGTCACTTTGAACAGGATGTAGTAGAAGGAACACTACATAGGGAGAAAAGAGAAACTTAGATTTGAATTTCATTTCTGCCATTATTAACTCCAGAATCTTAAATAAGTTAAGTGCTTTAAGCCCTATTATCTCATATTTACAATGTGGGAAAGGAATACACTTAGATTAATCATGTTTAAGAATTAATCTCTGAACACTGAATATGTGCTTGAATTGTTCGCATTTTTGTACATAATACATAGATCGTATTTAAACGTAATTCCCATACTGAGCAAATCAAAGATAAACGGTGTTAGCTAAAGTAAAGTTACACAGTGACTAACTGGCATCAGTTTGGTTTGAACACAGGTATTTTGATTCTACTTCAAGCCCTGACCAGCTCAAAAATTCTATTCCTGTCACCTTTGCTGTTTTATCTCTATTCTTCATCTTCTCAGAGCCAATTGTTTAGACAAAGGTGATTCTTCCTAATATTCCTCAAATGTTCTTTCCTTTGTTTATGGCCCCTTTTAACCTCCTTCTTTTCAGATCTTATACCATGGAGTAAATAATCTTCTCTTTTATTCTTTACTGCTGGCAAGTATCTATCCACATATTGTTATTCTTGGGGCCAAAGATATTTCATAGTCAAACACATGCTATGGAAAGTCAGCCATTACACAGCAAAATGCCCCCAGTGTTTCTGAGTCTCATCATAGACAAACATGACAAAGTCCAAGGGGCTAAATTAGGGGTGAATGGCAACATGGGAACTTCTCAAATAAACATCTTAAGAAGAAAAACATAGCAGGGATAAAATGTTGGAGATTTACCCCGTCCCCATCCCTGGCACCAGAAATCAGTACAGTGAAGATATGGAAAGTTCATGGCAGGCCATTGAAAAAGAAGTTTCTCTTTTGGCTTCAGACATATGCTGAGACCTGACCATGAATTTGAAGATAAAAAGCATGTCCAATGAGCTAAATTGAGACAGAAGATGATGATGATGATGATGATGATAGACAGACAGACAGACAGACAGATAGACCAGAGCACTACCTACATATCTGATAAAAGTTACAATGTAAGTGGTAGCAGGACAAGGATATAGCTGCCTGGCAAGCACAAGGTCCTGAGTTCGATTCCTGGTCAAAAAGAGAGAGAGAGAGAGAGAGAGAGAGAGAGAGAGAGAGAGAGAGAGAGGAGAAAATGTAACCTGTAGCTTTGTGTGAGACTCATTAGTGTCCTCTAAAGTAACCATCCTGGTCACCACTTAGCTGAGCAGAAGAGATCCCGAGGAAAGCCAAGCACCTCCGGGAAAGTAGAGCAAGATGCCTACTCCCCACAAACTATTTACTCCCAAGAAGAATAAAGAAAGTAAAGCTGAATGTGACAAATTTCCAACCAGAATATTCATTCTAACTCCTTAGGGGCATTGGGAAAAGGCCAAAATAATAAATTTCCCCTACTCTGAAACATCATAACTGAAAGACGAGGTGTTCTTTATTTACACACCCCACTTTTTTTTTCTAAAATCGGTAGAATTCAACATGAAGCTACTGGCCAACCAGGGCTTTGGGTATCCCTTTTGGAAAATGATATCCATGGTCTATAAGAGCAACCCAGTCTTTGGCTTCATGAATCTGGCACTCCAATACCAATCACAGCCTTGTTTGCTGGGACTACTGGTTGACAGTTTAGGCATTTTTCTTTCTGAAAAATATATTAACTAAATCAACCACAAAGCCAAACTCTCCTCAAGGATAAAAATGTATTCTCCATCCTATTTCCCACTCACATTGCATCCAGTCACATTACTCAAGTATTATACAGGATCCCTATCTGTTAGTAACTGTCCTTTTGGTGGAATGAAATCCATGACTCTTGTGCTGTGAAGGGGACATCTGTTTTGGCTCTCTGGTTCAGAGGTTCCAGTCTATAGTCAGCTGGCTCCAAGGCACAAACCTCCTGGAGGAAGAGCATGACGGATGAAAGCTGCTCAGTTCATGGCAGCCAGTAAGTAGCAGAGAGGGAAAGAGACAAAGGGGCCAGGAAAGTTCAGGAATCAGATGTACCCCCCAAGGTCACAGCCTAAGGACC
This sequence comes from Dinomys branickii, assembly GCA_004027595.1. Classification (NCBI taxonomy): domain Eukaryota; kingdom Metazoa; phylum Chordata; class Mammalia; order Rodentia; family Dinomyidae; genus Dinomys; species Dinomys branickii. The sequence continues at coordinate 30,398 of PVLD010001626.1, read as the reverse complement.
CACCCAGATTCACACCTCACTAATCCCCTAGGCATCTCTCTCCTTGGCATCTCTCAAGTAAACCAAATTGACAAGATTAACCATCATACCCTTCAGTGAAATTCAATGACCACATTAGGATAAGCCAAGAATGAAATGCATGGATGCAATCCAGACAGAACACTCCAACTTTATTAATTATTGGCAGCAAAACCCTAATGGAGATGCCCAAAATTTAATGGACTCTTTTGTCTGTCTTGAAATTTCCAGGAGTATAATAGTATTTAAAGATGAAATGTCCAAGTAAGTTAAAGTGTAAAGGCGAAAGTCAAAGGAATTAATACCCGGATTTAATTCTTTTACCTAGCTGAGATATAGTTCAATCAAATTAATTACCCAAATCCATCCTCCTGTACTTCTTATGCTTCTTTTTTCCTTCAGAGGTTTCCCACAAATCCCTAACTAGGACATAGATGTCTCCTCTGGTACGGAATATGGTTCATTCAAAGCCTGTGAAGTTATATTAATTCAATACCAAGCTCTGATAAACTTCATATTTTAAAGCACCCAAGGATTTCACAAGACTTGCAAGAAAATTTGCCCACTAATAGGAATCCAACCCCTAACTTCTGAAGGAGCTTCTCCAGCCCAGGTAATATCACTGCTGAGACTAGAACCATGATTCAGTGGGATGAGGGAAAAAGATAGCTTGGTTTTAGTCACTGTTTATTTAGCCTTTCCAGTCTCCTAAAATCCATGACCTGAGCGGATACATTAGTTAGCAGATACCTCACAGTAAGGGGATAATATTTTGCACTGTATTTCCTGTATCCCATATTTCTTGATTTTCCTCTGTACTGCAGTATTGCAGTGCTACCCCAATCTCAAGTTCTAACTAATCAGAGCAACCATGTTCACCAGGGATGTTCAGCCTGTCTTTAGGAGTGACTTCTATGCCTCTTTTGTAGAGTGCTTAACCCCAAGAAACCTACCTACCGGACAAGATTCTGACCTCATGTGTATTTTTGTTTCAGCTGAGAGGTCCTGCTGAGTGGATTCCTGGGCAGAAGCTCCTCTGCTACTTGCATGCCTGAGGTCTCAGGGGCCTAGTAAAGCCCATGTGCTTCAGTACGTGCTCCTCACAACCCTGGTTATCTCTGGCTTACGTTTCATACTTTCTCTGGAGTGATCCCTCAGAATGCCTACCCACCTATAAAAAATCAGGTCTTTGAAATCCACCTAAGGGTGCTCTGAATATTTCCCACTCTCAAATCCATGGGCCTCTCATGAATTCAGGACTAACCTCACACAGCTTCCTCCTTGCTCTTGAAAGAAAAATGGAATTTAGAATAGGTGACTTGCGTTGCCTGAGTTAATGCCCAGGCCCCACATGAGCAGCTGAAATCTAGAACCTCACCAGTCTCTGAAAGAACGCAGTTTCTTGCAGCAATGCTCTTCCCACCAATGCCTAGAAGACAGTGGAGTGGCTCTTCACCCTATAACCTGATATTTGGCTCAGCGTCATGTCCATCAACCAGATCCTGACAAGAATCCAAACAGCAAGCTCTCTGACTCCCACGTGGGTCAGCTGAAGCTCCCTGGCCATGTAGCTGCCCCCTCCAGAGTTCTCCCCTCCAAACAGCTTCAAACTCCCTAAACTTTTGTCATTCACCAAGGTCAATGTACTGCGTGACTGTCTCAAAGACTTCATTAGGTCCTTGTAGATAAAATACTATGTAGCTATATAATCTTACCTGTACTTTTGTTAAACCCCCACAAAACACCAAAGATAAAAGACTGAGCCCTCAAACAAAGTCTACAGGCAGAAGCCATGCATCTTGGTTCATCAAAATCCCTGCAACATGTATAATTTGCTCTCCTCAATTTCACTCTTTTGTTTTAATTTCTCGGGGCTACTGACCAAAGCAAAAAAAGTATTGGAGGGCTAGGGATATAGTTCAGTGGTATAAGTGCCTGCCTGGCAAGTGCAAGGTCTTGAGTTTGATTCCCAGTACCAAAAAAAAAGACAAAATATTGGAGAGCTTTGTAATTATTAATTGTAAACTGTAGCTCTATTCTTCCTGAGAAAAACTCAGCCCACACAGGACAACTGCACCTGATGCTCTTCATAGAGAGTTGGATGTCTAGAAGAAGGGCAGGAGTAAGCTAGCTGTTCCTCCTAAATTCTGCATCATTAAGCCCCCCAACTTCAGCAGTAAGTGCCGAGGTAAAGACAACCCAGGAGATTTGCTTAAGGAAAAACATCAGGCACATAATTTCCCCAATCACAGTGTCCTATTCATCTCTAGGAGCACCTAGCAACTTCTCACTTAATAGATATTCAGTATGTATGTGCTAGCTATGAAACTGAATAAGAAATCTGATTGCTTTTCCTTTTCTGTTTTACTGTCATTCTAAAAGGAAACTTTCACAAACATGCAAGAGGTAAACCCATTCAAAATGTGTATGAATTTCTAGAACTCCCCCTGCACACAGGCTCAGTCAAGGGATGAGATACTTTTTATTGAATCTAATAAGTTTGGTTAAAGTGTCCTTTAAAATTAAGTTCAAAATCATTGTTTCTCACTCTGGCTCAGGGTACATTTCCCACCAGCTGTTATAACCTGTTTTCCCATGTGGGCTAGTAGGAAATACCAGAAGAGCCGTCTGCCCTGGAAGCATCACTGTGCTTACTGGTTTTCCAGGTGGCTGGCCCAAGGCTTAGCCAAAGCCAAGCTTCCCTCATATTTGCATAACTGAGGAAAGTTAAACCCAGAAATGCTGGAGTAGAACACTCCATTCAAAAAGCTGAAATCTAGAGAAGGCAAGTGCTATTTCCAGGCTCTCAGATGACTGCAATGGCAATGGCCAGGGTGGAAGCTGGACCACGTAACCTTAGAAATGGAGACTTCACTACTCCAATGCTTTCTTTATAGTCTTCAAACTAAGGACACCACTAGGGTTGCTCCAGTCTAGTGGCTGCAGTGCCATACACTAGCAAAATGGGAACATGAGCTAAAATAATTATGATTGTACCACAATTGCCCTGAATGTTTCTTGCAGAGCTGGGGATGGGGAGGTGCAAACATGCTCCATCTAAAGATGCTTGACCTCTATTTGATTGAAAGCAACATCTGGTCTACAGGCTTCCAGTGGTGTTTCCCCTATTGAGAGGTAGCCAATTGCAGACAGATGTGACATTTCCTTAACACATTGCGTTGACATCACTGACATATACCTTACTTGAACAATGGGCAGCCAAGCTTCTCAACACCTTTAAATGTGAAACAATTCCAGCCCAATAGATCTCAAAAGTTGTTCTCCACACAGGCTTTTCCAGTGATGTGCAGAATGAGTCCAGATCTCATGCTAACCAGCCCCCATCTTTTTTTCTGCCCCATATCCTGTCACTTGAGCTCCCAACCATTGCCTTTCATACAATAGATATGAATCACAGAGCACATACCTAAAGTCATGAACAGGTATATGGCCTGTTACACTTTAAATTTCAGCCGCCAGACAATAGTCCCTTACAGCTGTCACGAAGTGACTTAATTCTTACAGCAGACCCCAGCCTCTCTTTAATCTCTTCTCTTCTATTTATCTTGCTGTTCTCTTACTACTCTATTGCTATTAGGTAGACAAACAGGTACTGTTATGTCAAACTGTCCAAAGAAGATTATTCAGTCTCAAATGGAAATGTGGCAGATCACAAGTCTCTTAAATATATTGTGGCAATGGATTAGATCAAGGCCCATGTTAACTCTAATCCCACGTTCATTCCAATGGTTCCAAGAGAAAAGTTATGCAATCGCTTACAGGTCATCAATGTGCTATTGAAAGGCTCATAATATTATTTGTGTTGTCATACAAATTATAATAGCTAGAATCACCCCTTCTTAAAAAGTGACAAATTCCTCCTTACTTTGTCAGGTACATGATATCAAGGGAACTGTTTAGATCTCTTTCTAGATCAGTTCTATGTTCTAACTTTTCTAATTCCCCACTTTTGCCTATGAGTGGTACTTGTTGAGTACTTACTCTATGCTGGGCACTACTTAAAATGCATTATATGAATTCAGTCACTTGATCCTCCTATGAAATGTAAATTAGTATCATCTTGTTTGTACGGGTGAATAAAGCCAAACAGGTTTCGAACTCAGATGCCCCAAAACATCCTCAATCCTTTTTGGTCCATGGTCAAGCTTAGGAGTTGTTCTCATTAAATGAAAAGGTGCCAAAGCAGGGAGTCACAAAAAAAATAACTGTTTACCTCAGTTTATACTGTACACTTATAAATTAAAACATTATTTATCAGCAACTTACTGTTTGCAAGTCTTTCAAAACTACTTGACCTAGTTTTTTTTAATACAAATTGTTTGACAGGGCTCATATTTCAATGGTTCATAAAGTTATAATCATAACATTTAATGGGTTTAAGCAGGCTTGGGATGAGACATAACTGAAATTTGGAAAATATATAATTCAACTGAGAGCATTCAGCAAGCCACAGGCATCAAGGAGCATGTGGGTAAGAAGGGAAAGAGGGCACCGAGTAAGCTGATGCTTTGAGTAAAGGAAAGTTAGTGCCCTTTCTCTACTACTATATAATGTTTATGTGTTCCTGCATTATTAGACACATGTTATATAGCATTTCTAAGTGGCATGTAATATTGAAATTCTGCTGTCTGTAAGTGGAAATGAAACAAGAACTAACTATTGGTTTAGACAGAAAGTGTTCCATTAATTTGGCAAATACATAAATCAAAAGAAGAGCAAAGGAAGCTTCAGAATGACTGATTGTGGGGAGAAAAAGGTAAGACAAAGGCAATGCTGTATTTTTATACCCAAGTAACTAGGAGGATGAACTACAGAATGAAGCACAGGACATTTGCTGGGCATAGGACATATGGTCACACCACATCATGACTGTTTATCATTTCAGGTTAGCAGAACATCTACAAGTAAGTATGTATCAGGGTATTGGAGTTGAGTACTAATTCTTGAAAACAAAGTTAAGGTGGAAAGAAAGTTTTTAACATATGCTGTCGATTAGAGCTGTGAATCTGGATAGTGCTCTTCTTTCTCTGCAGAACTTGGAGGCCCAGAGGAATGTGGATGGGCGGTGATCCACAACTTCCCCAACACGGCAGCTGGCACCCGTTCAAAAGATGGCAGTGCAACAGGAAACCATTATTCTATAATGATCCTAATTCAAGATATCTCTAGAAATATCCTTGTTTTTTCTTCTCCAGGCCCTTCCTTCCTTGATACCTCCAAGATTGTCAAAAATACCTACTCAATCCAAGGGGTCCATGGATGCTTGTGCTTTAAAGAGAGAGATTAGGAAAAAACAAATGAAAACACCACCATCCCAAAAGTCCAGTTATCTTTAAACTTTAGAGGACATAAGGAATTTATGTGTAAAAAGTAATCCAGTTCTCCTGATCATGAGGAAAAAAGGCAAATTAAAGTGGTGTCAACAAGGTGAAAGAGAAACAATTGCCAGGTGGGGATAGAGATGCCCTTTATGTTGCTCTGTAACGTGGGAGAGAAGGCATCCACAGGCTGAGGACTCAGGGCTGGGTTTATGACTTGTCAGTGAATGCTCTTATTCTTCTCCTCTGGTCCACTCCCTCTGAAAAAGGAGTTGCACTTCCTGTCTGAGGATCCCCGCCACAGCACTGGAGCAGTTTTCTTTCTACCCAGAGGCAGAAGACGAATTCTGTCTCTGTCTCCATTTTGCCCCCAGGTCCAGTATCTCCGTCATCTCAGTCGTCCTTCATGGCTGCGAGTTCTACTTCTACAAATTCAATCAGTCTCAGACTGAAGATACTTCAGAAACATTGCATTGGTGCTGAAAGTGCGCAGCTATTTTCCTGTCATTATTTTATAACCAATACAGTATAACAACTAATTACATAGAATACGCATCGTGTGAGGCGGGGTAAGTAATCTAAAGGTGATTTAAAGTATACAGGAAGATCTTCCTTGGTTACATACAAGGGCTGTGCCATCTTATGCAAGGGACTTGAAAATCCCCAGAGTTTGGCATTTGTGGGAGAGTGAAGGGATCTTGGAATCAAGCTAGTGAGGGCACCGAAGGAGGACTGCATTACATTGTGATCGCATGCCCACCTACACACACCGGCAGTTTGGGGTGAGTCTTTTAGCTCTTCTGTTTCCCAAGGAATTCTCTCAGCCTTCTGAACCCAGGGAATAGAAAGCAGAGCAGGCTCCCTGCATCTGAATCCCCACGTCAACTTCCTTTGCTGTCTCCCAATGGGTAGTTTTCTTTCAGGTCAGAAACCCACTCTGGAAATTGTTATTTGGGGCTGTTTGTGCTTGTGGCTAGAGAAAAGTATATCTAACACCATGTGAAGAATATGTCAAATACATTACCCTTTACTAAAACATTCTTGTGCTTCAGTTGCATGAATCAGAGTTTTGGATAGGTAAGAAAAAGCAATGAAACAGATTAACAATTAATAGAAAAGTTGATAGCGCCATTTTATCATAGGGATGTTCCCAGCAAGCCCCAAAGCCCTGGACTGTGTACAGTTTACTCCGGCCTTTTTTATTTATGGCACTCCTGTTTTGTACATCTCAATGTTTCGCACTTTTACAGAGTGTGAAGTCTAGCAGAATTTCACCCCTGGAAGCAAGAAATGACCCATGTTTTCTGGAGGTTAGAATTTTAGAAAGATTCACTGGCCCGCCACAAATTCATGATCAGTGTCCCTAAGACAGCAACAAGTATTAATCAATACTACCATTGAATCTGAAATCACGTTTCCAAATTTTAAGTGGTAGTGCCATTTCTCCCTTGGTGTGTTCCTTTTCCCGCTGGATAGTAATAGGAACAAAAAAGATTATCAGAAGATAGTGTGTTCACATTTTTAAAAATGTATTACAATAAAAGATGCATGGTTGGGGATATAGTTCAGCGGCACCTGTCTGAAGAGTGCAAGATCCTGAGTTCAACTCCTGGTTGCAAAAAGAAAGATGTATTAATCCCGCTCATAATACCCCACTTCAAACACACTAATTCCACCCTTCTTACCACCTTCTGAAACAGCTGATTTTCTTCTTTCATGAGTATCTTCATGAGAGATGATCGAAAATATGGTGAACATGGCTGCGGAGTGCCGCATGCAGCAGAAGAGTAAGTTATAAAACAACAGAGTGTGTCCTCCACTGCCTCATTCCCAGGACCTAGCCCTGTGTGCCTTGTGGCTCTTCCTTATGACCATGACAGAGAAATGTTTTGAGTTGATTCAGGACATTTGTGCAGCCATGACAAAGGAAGACTCCCAGAATGGCTTCAGAGAGTGGCAAGAAGGATGACAGAAGTGGATTTGAAACAAGGGTGGGGGATTGGAGGGGACCAATGTCAATGTGTCTTTGACTGTAACACCATTTTTAAAATTTAAGCATTCAGTGTATTTTTATCTTCCCTTGTCTTGCTCACTCTACTCATTTTGAAAATTTAGGAAGTGCTTAAAACATATTAAGACCATCCACAATGTCGTTCTTCCTTGAGATAGTTGCTATTAATATTTTTTTAATTTAAAATTATAAAAACAAAAAGATATTAACAAACAGACACAAATTAGCATAAGAATAGTACAATCGAATCTGTGTTACAGATAAGGTGACAGGGAATCAACAATGGTTGTTGCATTACATATTGATAACTTCTAAGTGTATATTCAGGAAAACAGATATAGACATGCAAAATTGATAATATTTTTTAAATGTATTTACTCCAGTGTTTTCTACTATTTTAATCGTTTAGCTATTTTGGCACAGAAATGCTTTATCATTTCCACAGTTAACTTTTTGATGTATATTTTTTAGAAATGTTCTCTGATGCTACTTAAACTTTGCCGAAAGCATTTTGGTAGCCACACAACACTGCAGTGTGAAGACTTGTGACCACGTGTCTAGTGCTTCCCTACTGCAAGGAACATGGTTTATTTCAGTGTCTTCTTCGTGCATGGATCAACACAGTTACCAACTTTAAGGAAATCTTCTCACTCCCATGAGTTGGCTTCTTGAGTGCAAGCAAGTTAGTTGATCCTGATCCACAAGCCACCTCTTCTTTCAGCTTTTAGAAAATGGGAATAATAATAGGCATTTAGCAGTACACACATAACAGGTAATATTTCTCTCCTAAAACATAAGGTGTACACATCAACTGATCTCTTCAGAAAGAAATGTTCTTTCTACAGTTCAATAGCTAAATAAGTGAATGATTAGTACTTAGAATGAGAACACTCTGGAAGATTTTCATTTGCTCTTAAAACTTAACCTCTTAAATGATTTTATAAATTTTTATCATTTTATTACCTATATGCTTAAGATTTATATGTCTTTGTTGACAAAATATATATGTTAAAAATAGGAGAAAAACACTCAAACTCCAATTACTTAAATGTAAACATAAATATTTTGTTGGTTCCCACTTTGAGGTATAACTTTCTAGGCTCCTTTCCCATTCATGCCTAACAAATATAGTTTCTATTCAATACTATATATCACACATATTATTTTGTAACCAGCATGTTACTTAATATAAGTATCAATCCATAATGATAAATTACAACTACTTTATTTCATAGAAATCCATTCTATGAGTGTATGATTACTGACTTAAATGAATTCATGCTATTGCACCATTATAAACTTACTACTATAAACAAGATCATAATATATATCTTGGGATGAAAATCCCTACATAGTTGTCAAATTCTTTCCCTTAGGATAAGTTTCTCAAGACAGAATTGCTGATTCAATCGTGTGCATATTTCTCTTAAGATTATTTGGGCAGTGGATCTCTGAGCATCTGAAGAAAACTATATGCAAAATTTTGAGTACAGCTTTATAAATCTTCTACATGTGGATTTAATGATGCACAAAGGTATCTATCTAAACTAGGATTATATGAGAAACCACAAATTTACCACACGTCTACCCTCTTTCCTTTAAATAGATTTAATCAGCCTGTTTTCTAAAAGCAGTGCAATTGAAACTGAGCTCACCAGCAACTTCTCAAGCTGTGCTCTGTTTAAGCAAAGTCTCAACATGAAAACAGTAAGCAAACCAGACAGCGCTAGCACTGGTAATGGATGATTCGGGTGCGTGAGCCATTTGTCTTCAAGGCATTCAAGGTTGGGAGGTCTAAGAGGGGAGCCCAGGATACCAGCAGAGAACCACTGAGGTTGAGTCATTAATCCTGAAATAAGTCATATTCACCTCCAGGAGCTATTAGCCCTTAGAGATTTTATAAAGCTTATGGGGAGATGGGGTCAGTACAGGAGGTGTCCTTTGAGAAATTCTGCTATAAAATAACCAATCTCAAAAAAAATACATTAGGGGATAGTTATTATCTCTTCTTACAGATTTTTCATTTGACAATAGGTTTTATTATAGATCTCCTCTAAACAGTACCTAAGAGAATTTTTAAAATAATTCAATTTTCAAAAATGTGATATACCACCCACTCATTGTATAAAATGTCTTGTTCTCCTGAGACTAAAGATGCTCCATGCCAATAAACTATTTTAATGCATCAGCTGTGGCTCCTTGGGAAACCACAATGCTTGATAGATAGCAGGAATAATCCACTGTATTATCACAGAGGCTGTGCTCAGAAGGATAATCAATAGATTGGTGTCAACCTGAGGCAAGCTAAAGGACCATCACTAGTGGATTTCTTCTTGACTTTGACTCAAGAATATTGGGATTCCATGCTTCCACCAACCATCTGCATGATGAAATAGCACAACATTAAGCTTTGCAGGTGACATAAATCTAAAGTGGCTGGCACTTTGCACTGGCAGATTAAATGCCCTTGTATATTTGAAGTCTGTCCAGAAATAAAACGATTGAACATGAAAAGTATACAGGAAGGAGAGTTTCAACAGAGAGAAGCAATAGGAACAAAGAACTGAAGAAGAACCTATCTTGAAAACACATAGCGACCAAAAGGTACAAAGAATGTGAATTGACAGGATAACATTGGACAATTATGCTTCAGTCTTAAAACAGATACTCATTTGTCAATTTAATAATGTTTATCAAGCACCCACTCCAAGCCAGTCCAGGTGACACCAAGATATGGAAATTTAGGCACCAATATTTACATTTCCAACAGATCATTTCTGACACTGGAACATATTTTACTTGGAGCTAAAATGCATGGTGTTTCTTCTCAATTTTGGAAAAAACATGAGAACTTTGGAAGACAGTCACAGAAGAGGAGCACAGCAAACAGGGTTAAGGCTAAGCCTCACTTGAATAGAATGAGCCACTGCGGGTTTTCAGCCTCAGCAATGCTCTAATAGTGTCTAACAGAGATAACCAGCTATTTTCCATTTATTCATAGTGAAATTTCTTGTAAATAGGCCTAAACTACAACACAATGGTACACCGGTATAGAGAGACCATTCTGGAGATAGTCAAAGTTACATAAGATTTAAGCGGATAATATGAGACCTTCCTTTGTAAAACTCTCTTTACAATAATCTTTTTTTGGCTAAGGGTTCAAAAGGGCCCCATTATATAGAGGATATGGTTTCAAGTCTCCCAGGTCCCCTCCAATTGACCCTCCACCAGAGCTCTAATTTGTGAATATTTTTCCAGATACTCAAAATGGACAAAAACTTTCTGGACTTGTTCTACTCTTCAGCATTTGCCTCCTTATTGTGTGACACTTTAGCCACCATCTAGGTGGCCCTAAAATTTGAGCTGATGTATGGAGAAGGTATTCAATTGAAGTGTTATAGCTGTTACTTTTTAGAGCTCATAAATAGCTCCCATTACCCTGGCAAACCTTACTCTATAGATGTTCTTCCTAAAATTCCCCCTTACATATTTATAATAACCATGTTTATAATTTAAAAAGCAGTATGTATTTCTAAGAGATTGGAAAATGTAGAAAACTCAGGTTTGTAAAAGGAAATAATTAAAATTTTCCTAAACTTCATGGCTGTAAGACAACTTTTATTCACATTTTTATTCATCAAGCCTGCCATCTTAGTATTTACGTGTCTCCTCTGTGACTCACTCCAACACATGATTCCCAGGAGCTTATCCAGGTTTGGACAGTCGGACTACAGTATAAAAAAATAGCCCTTGGTTTATTCCAAATTCCCACAGTAACTGCATCTATTTCTCACACTGGGGCAAAAATGGCAATAGAAAATACTGACTGGAAATTTGGCGTAGTGGTTAAGGCCAACATCACAGTTGCTAAATTTAAAACGTACTCCTTCTTATCAGTATGATCTGGAGCAAGATAGGTCAACCGCAAGTCTGTTTCTTCATCATTAAAATGACTAAGTTTTCCTATCTTATGAGCTTACTGTTTGAAAAGCAAATATTGATAAAACATGCCCAGGATAGTGCCTGTCACACAGAAAAGAGTAAGTCTTGGTATTTCTTCCTCATGTCGTCATCACAGTAAACTGAGTGAGAGCCACTGCTCCATGCCATAGATGTAGGTAACCTCTTTCTTTGGAAGTTAACCTATAGTAATCATCTGTCCACACTAATAATTATTCTAAAATATAACTTTTAAATTTTTGCATAATAATCCATCATCCACACTTATTACACATTCTATAACCAAATCCTAACAGAATTTATGTAGGTTGTTTACAGTGTTTTAGTCATTATAAGTAGCGATATGGAGTTAGTACATTATGGGCCTTGCAAAGAAAGTTAAGAACTCTTAATACATACTGCTGAAATCCTCTCTGGAAATGCTACACCACCTCACGGTCCCACTGGCAGGGTAAGAAGTTACTGGTTTTAGGCTATGATTATCCCTCCCAGAGCACTGCCTACCTCCGTTTGACCCTTAAAGTGACAATTAAAAATGCAGATGTTTCTTTCCTTAGTATGCAGATGGCCCCTGCTTCACATTTAGGCTCTATGAAACTGAGTTTAACTTCCTCTGGCTTCTCATCTCTATCCATGTCAGCAACTCCTTAAAAGTCAATTTACCTTGTGCTTCACTATTTCCATTATCCTACCTCCTGCGTTAAGTAAATTGCAAAGACCATGACTTTCATGTCCAAAATAACTTTTGGGTCCTTCCAAGTACAGTAATGACCCAAGAAATTGTTCTACATTTTAGTTCTTCCTTTCTCATTTGATCCTCTGCCTGACCACCATAGCAACTTGATAGTGCTAGTCTGTGCTGAGAAATCCTCCAGGTCCATACATACTGTCAAAAGAAGCCCAGCTCTTCATCTAGTGTCCAACATCCTATTTAGACTCTGTCATTAGGCTCTGGACCTTTTGCCCCTTCACGCATACAATGGCCCACCCAGCTTCGTAGTATCCACCTCGTACGCTTGCTGAGCTCCCTTGGGGATCCTCTTTGCTCTGTTTTCAAGATTCAGTTCAATGCTACCATCTCAATCAACTTTTCTCTTACCCCTACCTCAAAACATTTGTCTTTTCTCCAAAGTTTTACAGTGCCTCTATTGTTTGAAGAGATGTGATAGGCAGAAAGATGTACACCAACAACACAAGTGGTCAAATTCCCAAAACTTGTGACTATGCTATGCTACCTGACATAACATCAAGGGAAATTCAGGTTGCAAATGGATCAAAGCTGTTAACAGTGGACCTGAAAATAAGATGATCATCCTAGACAATCACAGCCCCCCTTATATGTGGAAAAGGGAAATAGAAGAGTGTTGGGAAAATGTAAGGCAAGAAGGATTGAATTGGCCAGATCCAGCAGGCAACCCCTTGAATCTGGAAAAGGCAAGAAAACTCATTTTCTCGCTAGGCTCCCAGAAAGGAAGAAAACTCTCCTGATATCCTGATTTCAGCCCAGTGAAACTCAATTTGCACTTCCAATCCCCAGAAATGTAATACAATAAATGTGTGGTTGTTGTAACAACAGCAATAAGAAACTAAAGACAGAGGCAGCATTTTATGATGGAAAGGGTGTCAACGTGAGATAAGACACACCGGGATTCGCAAGCCAGGTCTGCCACTACCCGGCAGCGTAACACTGGAGTTTTCAAAAACTTTACTTTGTACCCTAGTTTTCTTATCTGGAAAAGATGCTTACTTCATGGATTTGTTATAAAAGTACATCTTGTAAGATTTTTGAGCACCAAAAATAGTGTGTCTGGTACTTAGACACGCGGTAAATCTCTTAACAGTTAGTTCCTCCTTTTCTTTGCTATGGGTTATAACTCATTCATTCTTCATCACTTCGTGGGAATTTGGCTTCTCTATACCAGCAAGTTGGAAGTTGTTTATTCTGCTTTTTTCTATATGTTTATACTAGGTTCTTGCTACATTAAGCCAGAATGAAGGAGGAAGAGGAAAAAGAAGGAAAAGGAAAGAGAGAAGGAGGAAAGAAAAAAGGAAGTTTCAATAAATTTATAAAATTTTGGGTAGCATTTTCTATGGTATCATTTTAGAAGATTCTGCTAATCTGGATATAAAAGAGGACATGGTTTCATAAAACTTCCCAGATGAGAAATAAAAGTAAATACATTTTCTCATGCTGTATAATTATATTTTAGCTTTTTATGAATATTCTTCATCAATCAATAATACAATTTCAGATTGTAAATAGCTTGTGATTATCAAAACAAACAGCAAAAAGATAAATAATTTTCTCTCTAAGGTGTTGATTGAACCAAATGGAACCTAATTGAGATCCAATTAAGAAGAACTCACCAGGAAATCATAAACGACCCAATGCACCTTGTGGGTTTACAAAAATAGCTCATAAAGTGGAAGAATCTGTCTGTGTTGTTTTGGCTTTTTGTGTTCACCCACAATATTGATTTAAAAAGTCATTCTAGAAATCAGTTGCACATTGACATAGAGGTGCCATATCACAGGTAGAATCAAAACAGAAAAGAAGATGAAAATAATGAAGCAGACTCAGATTTCATTTGCTGTGATCTGTTCCAGAACATTCTAAGTGCTTTCCCAGGCATCTCATTTAAGTAAGGACATCGGAAGCTTCAATGTGTGGACTCCAAAGCAACCCATCACCAAGTTGTGAGGAAAAGATCCAGAAAGCATGCTGACAAAGAGTTGGTTTCAAACACTGGAATAGACGCCATCATAGCATTAAGGAAATTCAATGCTTGTTGAGTCTATGAAATACTTTCAGCCCAGTATGAATTTTTTTTAAAAACTTATTCTGGAAGGATCAAACCCAATTGCCTGAAATATCACTGTTCAACTTCATTTTGAGAGAAACAAGTTCAAAAGCAGTAGCTCCTTCTTATAAAAATTAAGCAAAACAGCCTGACCAACACTGACATAGGAGGTCCTCTGAAAGTGCACGGTGGGGCTCCTTTCCCACACTCGATTTCCCACACACAAAGGGACAGTTTGCTCCCCATCATCACCAAGCATCCATTACACATCTAATAGAATGGAGAATCATGCAAACAACCCCAAGGACATCCCCTGCCCCCCTCACTTTAAATCACACAAAATTAGCTCCCTTTGACTATAGACTTTCAGAGGATGGTTCTGGTGCCTCTTGCAAGCAGCCAGTTACTCTGAAAAAAAAAAAAATGTCCAATCACAGATCATAACAACAGGCTGTCAGGCTGCCAAAACTTGCAATTTTGGGCTATATTATTATCATTATTATTAGACATTGTGCCTAATCACGAACTATTTTCTGGGATGTGAATTTAATGCAGCTAACTATCAAGACCATCTTTTCCTTTCATTTCATCCATCTGTATCTCAGTACAGAAACTAGCACATGTAACACAACGGCAAGAAACAGCCTCTTGAGATGAAAAGTTACCAATTTTCTCTCCAAAACTTAGAACAAAAGTACAGTACACATTCCAATATTATTTAATCCTAATTGCTCAGTACTAAGCAGAGTGCCGTGTAGCATCTCACTTGGTTCCAACCATCACACCGTGATGTAATTAACATAACTGCTTTTCCAGATAAAGACATTGAGTCTTAGGGAGGCTGAGAAATGTGAGTCACATACCTGGTGAGGTGTGAAGTCATGAAGGGAACCCAGGGCTTTTGTTTTAAGCTCTTAGCTGTTCACCTCCTGAATGCACCCTTAGCCCCTACACCACAGCCATCTCCTCCCCACTTTAACTCTTCTGCTTTGAACACCAGTTTTATCTACACATAAACTTTGCTGTTTGGGTGTTTGAAATCCTACAGAGAGCTAATATTAACAGAAAAAGACCAGGTTTATCTTGAAAACATTCATTGGCCAGGTTAAAAGTATCAAAACAGATATGATATTAATTCATCACATCTCTATATGGAAACAAGCACTAATGATTTCTTTTTCTTGTTCAAATCTTTCAAAAATTCCTTTTTCTTGTGTAAGTCTCCAATAGACTGAGAAAGAAACCAAATAATAGAAAAATGTTTTATGTTCAATTCCCTCAGTGTCTGCACTGAGTAGAGAAATTCTCAACTGACCATGTTCTGGCAAGCAGTGTATTCTGATAAGAACACCGTCCACTGTGCACATTGTAATGTTTGCATTTAATATCTGTGAGATCTGAGCAGACGAGTAACTTCACAGGATCTGAGTTTTCTCATCTCTGAAATATTAAAATAACAACAACAACAACAACAACAATAATAATAGCAAATATTGTGAAGCTAAAATGGCAACCACTAAAAAAATCATTTTAAAACATTATTGGTGCTTTTGTCTGCAGGATGTGAATAAAAGATTTAAACTTGGGCTCTTACCAACTGAATCGCTCGGTCAGTGGCAGTATTGTTATGTGATTCCTCTGAGTCCTGTGTGGAGCTCCCTAACAAGTTAGTTGTTCCTGGCAGTGAAACACCACTAAAGAAAATTATGATTAATGTTAAACACTTGCTGTGTTTCCAAAAGGATACTAAGGCAGGGAATGGGTAGATCACAGAAACTGCACGCTTTCCTAGGGCTCAGCTTCAATCACATTGGGCAAAGGAGGGAGAGGGAAAAGCTTCCTTTTTTCCTCCCATGGAAAAAAACAAAAGGAAGTTCCCTAGGAATGAGTCCTCTGGCGTT
The DNA here is from genome assembly GCA_004027595.1 of Dinomys branickii. Lineage (NCBI taxonomy): Eukaryota > Metazoa > Chordata > Mammalia > Rodentia > Dinomyidae > Dinomys > Dinomys branickii. The sequence continues at coordinate 14,368 of PVLD010001626.1, read as the reverse complement.
TCTATTACAGTGTGAGAAAATTAAATCTGAGAGTTTTACATTCCAAAACAGAGAATTTCTTGTTAAGGGGAAATGAAAATGAAGACTTCTTAGCTCTTGTTATTTCATCCTAACTGTATAATTCTAGCGACTGTAACATATGGTATCTAAGCTATATGGTGTCACTATTGTTTTAGCACCACAAGAAACAAGAGAAATTCAAATACCGCAGCTCCCAACCTTGCCACCTATACTTCATACCTGTGACCACGCATCTAGAAATAATGAAAACTGCCAAATCTATACACGTAGGGCTTAGGGGACCTTGATTTCCAGGTTCTCATTTAATACTAATACTTTCCCACCCTAAGAAAAACATTCTTTTACTGCTATGGCATGAGAAAATCCCATTTTAACAGCTTTTACACATCAGTACAGGGTGTATAAACTATGACACAGAACTCAGATGGCTTCACCACAGTCCTAAAAAGCACACCGTCAGTCCAGGAATCTCAGCCCAAGCATGCTTTTCCATATTTCCTATGGGAACTCAAAGGAAGTTTCTTTATAAAACTCATATTATTCTCTCTAAATCCAGAGACATTTGGCATGTCATATGATCAGGATTGAAGGTAAGCTATCCAAAACCACATATTCAATGTTTTAATTCACTGGCAGAATGAATTTGCTATTAATGGCTATAGGAACCACTTCTTGGCATGTCCCTGCCTCTTCCAAGGTAGACAATCAGCAGGCCACCAAAGAACAAGCACTTTGATTACGACCAGAAAAACTGCCATGCCTTGTGGGTTGCTCTATTGTGAAGTGCAGTCTGGACTTAGAATTTTTCCTACCAAACAGCTGGGGAAAAGAAGATGGTGAATTTACCCTCATTTATAACATATTACATCAGCATGGAGGGGATTTCACTAACCAGACTTCCCTGTGCTCTTACTTTTAAGGCTTAAAACAGGCTCCTTTTTCATCCTGAGCTTTATTCAGTAATTTTCAAAGTGCTGTAGATGATAAAGAACACATTTTCAAATGACTGGTTTTGGAGTGAATAATATTAACTGAGATTTTTATTGACCCAGCCTAGGTAACATCTTTTTGTCCCAGAAAAACTTACGCTTCTGGAAAATGAACAAACAATTGTGCAACTTACTATAAATTGCTCTAGATATTTTAATATCTTCGTTGCTCTGTATGTATAATTACTACATAATAAACATTACAGGAAGAGGGAGAAAGATACAGAGAGTGGGGTGGGGGAGAGGAAGGGGTGAAAGGAAGAAGCAGAGAGAGAAGGAAGAATAAGAAGAGAGAGAAGAGAAGCATTGAAATAGTCAAAAATGTATATTCAAAGCTCAGCTCTATCAAGTAACAACATATGCTGTGTCCACTTCATATGTGCTTAGTGTTTGAATGAATAAATGGATGAAAAGCTTCAGATTATCAACAGCAGTATTAGTAACAACAATATCTCTCAGAGGAAAAAACTGTCCTCGGGGAAATATCTTCAAATATCTGAATTTTCTCACTAAAGCATAATTACGTTTGGCATCCTTTGCCGTGTTGGTGCCTTAGAAGGGAAAGCATGATAAAATACAGGGGAAATATAAGTCACTACTTTTTTCATTATCTTAGAAGTTACTATTCCTCATGATGTATAATATACCTCTGCTTGTGTACATGGTGAGTGCAGGAACAGACCTTTAGCAGGCCTGATGTGTGGGCCGGCTCAGAGATGCTTCACCAGGTCTTTGATCCAGCTGGACTTCCAGTGAACTCTCAAGAAGGGGCCCAGGTTGTTTTGCACTGAGAGCTGCTAGACAGGCAGGCTGCGTCTCCCTGCTACCCGTGACGGGTGTGAAAGTAATGCACCCAATAATGCAGCACGGCCCCTCTCAGCAATGCAAGAGCTCTCGCTCCATGCAAGTGGCATCAGCAGCTGCTATATGCCCCTGTGGAAACCTGGGGACCTGGAAGTCTTCATCAGGGAGTGCACCTTATCATCTCCTGCTTTCTGTAACAGACTTCAGCTTCCATATCCTTTGCCATTAAAGAAACATTGTATAACTATAACTGTGTCTACCATCCCCTTACTATCGCTCGCATCAGTGTCCCATGGAGACACTCACGCAGCTACACAGGAAATTGAACAAGAGCAGTTTGGGAGTCAATCATTTTCTGTGCAGTCTTTGTGTATTGAACTTAGAGATGCCTTAAAGGCAATTTTTCTACAGTGTTTTACATGGCTCTTTAGGCATCTAAGAACACCTTGAAATGATTAGAGGGATCCTCTTAATTTAGGAGTTAAATGAGTTGTTGAGAAATACTTCTATTCTGGCAGTTGAAATAACTCCCCACTGAGTCTAGTTCTTTAGAACCTTTCTACTCTAAAGAATAGTCCATAGTCCAGCAACAGCTGCTAGAATTCACCATCTGGACTCCTACTCCAGATCTACTGACTAAAATGTGATTTTTAACAAGATCCTCAAGTGCTTCCTTTACACAATGAACTTTGGATGGTTATCACTTCTTTAATGAACTTCTTTCTTGGCCTAACAATTTACTTCCTCCCATACCTTCATTAGGTAGAAAAGTTATGTTGGGTATCTCATATGCCCACTAGCAAATATCCATCCTGAGAACAATAGCTTCAGAGTGATGTAGTGAATGAGACAGATATATGCATAATATTGCCTTCTAAGTATACAATGTACCCCTAGATTCTAGACATCCACAGATTAGGAACTACTGATATTTTCATTAGGTGAATATTTAAAATAAAATATTTTAGTCTGAATGCAGTTTTTCCGCTCTGAAAATTGGTATTGAAATTTAATTTAATCACCGTTAAGAAAGTGGAAAGCTAAGCCAAGTATGGTGATTAAATGTGGGGCTTTTGTGAGGTTATTGGGGTTTGATAAAAATTGGGATGGAACCCAAAATTAAACAGAGGTAATTTTATAAGAAGAGGAAGCAAGACCAGTAAGTGCAAACACATACACAGCCGTCCCTGTCTCTTGCCATGTGATACCCTGGGCCTCCTGGGATTATATCAGCAATGAAACCATCACCAGATGTGATCCTTCAACCTAGGGCCACAAAGAAACCTTCTTTTAAAAAATAATTTGCCAAGTCTGTGGTGTTGTTCTTAGTGGCAGAAAACAGAGAAATACAACAAACTTAACTGAGTGAGACCGCTCATCTTCATGTGCACAAAGACTGGTTACATGAGAAGGGTCCAATTCTCTAGCAGGCAAAGGTCAGTTATAGAACAAAAAAAAGAAGAGGTGATAGGAAAGCGTATGTCTAGCATATGTCTTAGTTGAGGAAGTCTTTGCTAGAACTATCATGACACCAAAGTCACCACTATAAAAATTATCCCACCTGTGTAGGAAATAAAATCTATTCTTTTGAACATGTCTACAGGACATCAGGCCTTTGCATCTCTGACGACACTCTTCTCTTCATTCATCTTCTACGCATTCACCGACCGATTCCTCATCAATACAGAGGCCCTGAGCCAGCTGCCACTATGATGTTACATCCCTGACTGACATCTTCACCCCCCACAGATACAGCCCTTCATCCCCCTCCCTCATCTCTTTCTCCTTATTAATTATCCTGAAGTCACACACAATCCTCAGTTCTCAGTTCTTATAACAAGTCCCTGTGAACCACTTGCTAGAAATGGTATTGAGGCTCTTGTCAGCTTCAGGAGAGCTGGGGTTGAGGTCCACAGGCTTTTTCACTTACAGACAGGAAAAGCAAGAGTTGAAATTAAACCACATGATCATTGCAAAGGATTCTGCCCCAGACTAAGGAAATCTGATAAGAGTGTTGGATTGTATTGAAGTCAGTGTCCTACTTGGGTTGTTATACCATAGTGTATAGGTGTTGCTGCTGGGGTGAGTCAGATTAACAGTTTATTGTATCTCTCTGCATTATTTTTGACAGCTGCTTATATACAAATACTTAATCTCAAAATACACAGGCCAGTTTTTAAAATATATCTGCCTCACTCAAAAGCAGCATGTATCCCATCAACTTGCATTTTATTGGCCACCAGAACATATCGGCAGGACAAAAAATATGCTTGTCAGAAGGAAACATAGCAAATCGCATAGCTGTAGATGAGGATATATAACTCATATAATAGGATCCTAGCTGAGAAACAGAAATGGCATTTGATTTTTTTCAGCAGAGATAATTAAATGTAATTAATTGTTATATAAAAATCATTCTTGACAAATATAAAATGGAGAAGGAAACAGAGATGAAAAATAGATTTTATTACTTCCTTTTTTATTAACCATTCCTTATTCCTTTGCTTTTATTCAGCATTTGAGCTGGGTGGGAATTCTCATTTTAACGGGGTGACACAAACCTTCATCTCTGAACAACCTGATTCTCAGTGATCCAATAATTTTCTCGTTGCCATAGTTTTTGTTATGGTTTCTATCTAAAATGCCCCCCAAGGCCTCATGTGATCAGAAGTAGGGCTTTTGGCCAGCGATGAGACCTCGGGAGCACTGCGTCACCAGTGGATTCATCTACAGATGGCTCAGACCTGGATGTGCTATTAGAGAAGAAACGACCACAAGAGGGTCCACGGAGAAACCAGGCCAACTGTGAGGCAGACTTGGGCCAAAATTTCATTGCTTGTATCTGACCATCGCAGCCCTAATTGACGAGTAGATCTCAGAATTTCCTTGGGTCCCCATGCATTCACTTGACTTTGGAGCTGGTATCTGTTGTCTGAGCAGCCCCCTCTCTCCTGTGTCTCATGCTCCTTTTCCCTTTCCCACACCACTTGTAATCAGAGCACTTCCATTAATATACTTATCACACATTAAAATAAAAATACAAAGCTACCAAATGCTCTTGCTTTCTTTATTGTTTTTTCTTTGCAATCAACTCTACTGAAATTACATCTAGTTATTTTGGGGGGTAGGGATCAAACCTGAGTCATAACACATAGTAGGTAAGTGCTCTATATCTGAGCTGTACGCCGAGTCCTTTTCATGTTTATTTTGAGATGGGGCTCACTAAGTTGCCCAGGCTAGATCTGAACTTGTGATTCTCCTCCCTCAGACTCCCTAATAAGCTGAGAGCACAATCTTCCGCTTTTTGTTATTTTTTTTTATTTTTGACACAGAATCTTGATAAGATGCTAAATTGCCCAATCTTTTATCTTTCTGACTAAAATAGAAGCTTGTGAGAACTGGATATCTTATTCATCACTCTTTCTCCTGTGCCTGCCTGGACCAAAAGCAGTTAATAAATACTTGAAAAAATGAAAATATCTGGAAAGCATTTTGGTAATGCGTGTTGAAATCTTTCAAGGCTTATGTAAAGCCCTATCACCTAAAATGTTAACCTCCAGAAATTCATCCTTTAAAAATGCTTACATTTCAGTTCAACTAAATATTGAAAGAAGTGTTCACTGCAGCATAAAATCTGTAACATTGAAATAACCTAAACATGCAATCAGAGATTATTCATCCACTATTTCAATGAATACTTCCTAAGTGCATACTACGTTCCATCCATGGAGCTAGGAATTGGGACACAATGGTCAATAAAAAGGATATGAACCCTCCAAGAACCCAGAGAGATTGAGAGACTATTTTAATTTTTGTAATGCAGCAAATAAGTGAGCATTAGCTTATAGACACTCCACTAATGATGGCAATAATAGTGAGAATATTTTACATTTGCATAGCACTTACAACTTTTCAAAGTAATTCTCCAGCCATTATATTCCCTAAAATTAGGTCATGTTAAACTGCACTTGAACTTCATTATTAAGTCCTTTCTGAGAAGAGAGTTGAGAGACTGTTGCTCCTTTTATATTAATTATGGACATATAAGATGAATTAATCAAATTCTGCTGTATTTGCTATTAAGGTCAATTGAGCAGGAAAAGAAGTCACTCTGCAGGGTTTTGAGTAGGATGCAACAGAGAAGGTTGTGCAAAAATATTAAGTTCTTGAAATGATTTTATTTTTAAATAAGCTCTAAACCCATTGTCTGGATGAAGCATCACTAATAGTCTACTTGATATGTTCTACAGACTCAAGTTAATTGGCAAAGGTAGATTTATGGTGTCGATAATAAAACTCCAGCTGCAGGCCCACTTATGCACAATGACCCCCACCCAAAGCTCTAAGAAAGGACTCAATAAAATCTTCAGTTGCTGTATGTCTTTGTAAACTTGACAAGAAGATTTTTTTAACTCAACAATTTCAGATGGCTTCTCTTTTCACCAAACTTCCGCTCTGACATATTTTGTAAAGTAACATCGGAGCAAGCCCAGGAAAAGCTTCCCAGAAGGTATGCAGGAACCCCAGGCAAATAGTTTTATGAGGCCCCTGTATGAATAATTTTATTTAAAAACATATTATAAAGTTCACTGTTCTTTGTAAACTATTGTGGCTCATCAGTGAAGATTTACAGTAAGACAAGAAACCTTGTATGTGTTTGTTGTCCAATAAAAACACATGATGACCCTTGGCACTGGTTCTGCCAATTCCAGAAGAGGAACCATCCATTTATATGATTTAGAATTAAATATGTGATCTGAGGTACTTCAAGACACCCACCATGAGACAAAAAAGCAATAATATTGTTATACACATGACTTCTTAAAACCTTTTTTATTAAAATGATACCAATCCCCTTTCCTATGCAGTGTCCCCAATACTGTTTATTTAGTTTATTCATAATAATACAGGAACATCACCCAGCCTCTCACAGAAGTTACTACTGTGTCTTAATGATGATGCCCACAAACACAAGTCTTACTCAAAGTATGCAAGAAAGAACAGTGAGATTTTTCTCTGATCATGTTGAATTTAGTGCTTATTATTTTATGACTTAAAGGGAAAGCAACCCATCTGCTGTCTCTTTTTTCTCTTAAACTCTTCCAGACATAATCCTTTCTAAGGTGTGACCATTTATACTTTTGACTGTATTTTCCTTCTACACACCGAGAAGGAGAGAAAAGGGATAATGGGTCTAGGTAAAAAGAATAATTTCTTTGTATAAGGAATGCCCATCCCTCACTCAGCACAGCCTGAGTAGATGATATAAGAGACTATGGCATCACCACATGTCACCACACATTTATAGGAAGCAAGAAACAGCACCAGTCAGAAGAGTCCAGTGATATCACCCTCCAGTGGTCTTGAAAGTCTTTGTAGCAGAAAATCTCAGCCAACTTGGAGGACTCCTTAACAGTGTAGAACCTAGAGAAGGGATAGAGTGACAGCCCTAGGTGCTAATGATAAGTAAATGATGCCTGCTGCCTCCTTCCGCTGCCTTTAGGAGCTGCAGATCAGTAGAAGAACTCTAGTTCAAGGAAGGACTGGTGAGAACCAAAGCATAGACCCATCCCCTCTGCTCTAGCTCAGAGGTTAATAATGGATCATCTGCACTTCTGAAGCATTAACTTTTCATACATGTGTCCGATATGTGTGATAGGCACCATAAATCAATCTGTCAGCACTAGTCTAGTAGCCCACACTCACAGATAACTTTGAAAGTAAGAGCATCCTAGATACCGAGTAAAATTTACTTACTAACTCTGAGTCCTACAAGTGCTTAGGACATTAGTTCAACCCCAAATATGAGATAGAAGAGCAAGAAGAATCCAAAAGTTTAAAATGAGGACCAGGGCATATACAGATAAAAGTCCAACGTTCAGGGTACCCCTTCCAGACAGCACGGTCAATTCCACTCAGTCTCAGGAACCATGGGGAGACAGTTTTGATGAAAGCACTTCAAGGTGTTCGGTCTCCAAGAGAGTGTACAGGTTGAGGACCCCACTGGCTGAAGTCTAAGAACAATACTAGCAATAGGTAGTATGCTGATGCACTGAGTTAGGGCACATATATTTATAAATATACATATTTGGTTTTATATTACTTCCAGGCATAATTCTCACCAGGAATCCCAATGCAGAAATTTCTTCTAGGAATTACTGCCATCCACTTTATCAATATACCCAGAATTAAATACAAAGGCACAGGGCCAGAGGCCATGTCAAAATATTATATCACAAGAATATTATTATAAGAAACAAAGTTTACAAGTGAGCCAAAACTCAGTCTGTGAAAAATGTTTTCCATATTAACAGCTCAGATATGAAAGAAAAATAATAGAATTTACTCAAATTTAATAATAACCTCCAAGAAATTGCCATGAACAAGGTAGGAGACCATAGATGCTTCAAGCATGCTAAAGAATAAATTGAATTGTTTTTATTGTCTGCACAAAATCATTGTAACACAATAAGATAGCCAAAGAGTATGGACACAAGCATATGAAAAAGTAGTATAGTATATTAGTTCATTTATTAATGAAGCTATAATGTTTTTAAATTTTGTGATATTTATTAGTGGCAGTCAGCTTTGTAATTGTGTGAGTTTCTCTGATTTCTTTTCTCATTCTAAATAAAGATTCTCCTTTATAACAAATTTTAAATTTATTTTGTTAAAGAAGACTCACTCTCAGCTCTATAGACAGGCTGATAAAGTCTAGACCTACCCCTATACATAAGGCCATGCTTCAATATAGCTGGCTTGTCAATTGAAATTTGTCATTAGCTATAAAAAATGTAGAGTTATGAGTCCCTTTGGCTAGCAACTATGGTATTTAATCCCCAAAAGGATTTATTCACACTTAAAGTTGAAAATACATATATTCTTACCAAGTGAGACTTTCACCAGATGCAAACACGCACACAAATAATCCTTAACCTCTTTATTTTGACTGTCAGAAGACTGATAAATATCAGTCCTGGCAAGGTTCCTATCCCTGAGAATTCATTTAATTCCTAAGCAAGGTTTACATTAATTTTATCTTTTGTTTTCCTACCAGCTCCTACTTTCATGGAATTCTCTTGGGAGAAGTTCCTAAGTATTGAGGACCGTTATGGCCAGCTGTGCTAGGCCAGGCTATGGGCCAACATGTGTAAATGCATGGAAGGCCACCAGGTTAACAGATTCCTGGCTAGGTTTTGCTCAGGCTGTGTTCTCTGAGGGGTGGTTCCACACTTCATCACCAGGGAAACTACCTCCAACCACACATATGCTAGAGATGACCAAAAACATGCCCTGGTGAAATCTGAGCATTTAGGTTTATGGTGGTCACTTTTAGTACAGCAAATAGATGAGCAGGGCAGGATACCAGTAGGAGATATGAGAAATCTGGAACACATTAGCATTAATCTTATATAATCTGAATTTAAAACAATTTCCCTGGGACAAGGCAGGAGTAAGACGAGGTGCATCCCATTGCAGTCACTACTAAAAGATTAAGTTACTACCAGTATCTTGATCTAGATTTTACTCCATGACTAAATATGCTCTTGGTCTCTGAATTTTTGTCAGTGGAGGTTATTAACATGAACTGTATTAATAAAAACAACACACAAAAAACACAAAGGACCTCAACTACTAGCAAAGGAAAAATTTACATCTAACCAACACAAAGCCTGGGATGTATGCTTGTGGGCTGTCTTCCAAATAGTAGTTTAGCAACCCAGAGTGCTCCAGTCATGTGGTCCTGCCGTTCCCCCCCCCATGGAAAAAATAAAACAAGAATTCATAACAAAATAATAGAATAACAATAGTCAATACAGTGAATATTTTTATCAAAGTAGTTACTCAGAGTATAAGATAGGGGCATAAAAAGTGCTTCAGGTGATACTGGCACAAACTCTTCTCTTCAATGAACTAAGAGAAACTATCAGTATAACTAACTTGTATTTTTTTTCCCTTCCCTATTTTTTTCTTCCTTCCCTACCCTAGTTCCTCTTTCCTTCTGAACAGTTTCTTCCCATTTCACAATATCTATTGTACATTTTGGCCCTTATTTACTGTTTCAGTTTCCCACACCAGGGAGATAATACAATGTTTACACATGTGAGACACATCTGAGAGGAATATATGTGCTCACATGAAGAAATACAATTGGAAAATAAATATATGAAAAAGTATTGAATATCATTGGTCGTTTGAGAGATGCAAATTAAAATAGTGCTGAGATTCCATCTCACCCTAGAAAGATGGCTGCCATCAAGAAATCAACCAGTAACAAATGCTGGAGGGGCCGTGGGGAAAAAGGAACCCTTCTTCAATGTTGGTGAGAGTGTAACTGGTGCAATCATTGTGGAAGTCAGTATAAAGATTCTTCAAGACAATAGGATTAGAGGTTCCATCCAACACAGCTATTCTCCTTCTGGTATCTTCCTAGAACAATTAAAAACATCATACCACAGCAACATATGTGCACCCACGTTTATAGTGGCACAGTTTGTAAGAGCTAACCCTTGGAAACAGCCCAAATACCATCAACCAAGGAATGGATAAAAAAGATGTGGTCTTTTTATACAGTAGAGTACTACTGAGACATAAAGAAGGATAAGCTTGATACATTTCTAGGTAAATGGATGAAACTTGAGGCCATGCTCATAAGTGAAATAAATCAAACCTTCCTAACTTTGTTGCCGGGTCATATACAACTGGCATGTGGTTAGGTTGAGAAAAAGGAAGATCATGTAGGACTTAAATATGCCAGAACCAAGGGTGAAGTTTATCACTTCTGCCTATGTTTCACCAGCCACAGATCAACCATGTGGCTTCATTTAGCTGGAGCAGTCAGGAAATATTACTGAAATGTCATGAAACAGGTTTGGTGCCATCAGTGAGTGGTATCACATGGGCCAGCTAGAGTTTGAGCCTTAATACTGCTTCTCCAGGCAACAAGACACACATGCTGGGAAAACTTTCACCATCTTCCACTTGTTGCTGACAATCATTTGCCTGAATTTATGCTTTCACTTAACAGGTTAGAATCTAATGTGTGTAATTCTTGTGTTTATGTAGATTAACTTAACATCGCTTTTCTCAATCAGGTTGGTTGATAATGATTTTGAATATTATTTTTCTGCTCCAGTTTGCATTTTAACCAACCTCTATCAATGGTTTGATGCAGCATTTCCTCAAGCTTTCAGGGAGGACTTGCCTCCTAAATTGTTGATAGGGTTAACTGAATAAAATCCCCTTTTCAGCTAAGCTCAAGCCTCTTTATGTGGCTACACAATAGAGCTCTTTCTCTTGGTGACTCAGAACAGGCATGACAATATCATAGATCCTGGGAAGTCCTGCAGTGGAGATTTCAATTGTCTTTGTTTATTCTAATTTTCTCAAACTTTTCTACAATAGGAGTTATTTTAATTTCTGCTATGTTTTGTACTTTTATCATTTATTTCTTGGCTTTGCATAGCTCATATCCAAACCATGAAACATTTCTGATGTAAGGAATTTAAATGACACCCAGGAGAGAGGCAGCAGGGGCAACAGCGAAGGCAGCAGATTTCTCGCAGCTCAGGAGCCATCTGCACTCTGGCATGGTCACTGGTTTCCACTCGACATGCTCTCCCCACACTCCAGTCCCACATGTGTTTGCTGAGCTCCTCATTCTGTGTTGTATCCATCAAAATCCATGCAGCTCTGGTGATAAATAAATAAGAATCTAAATAATCAGTCCCCTTGGGGAAAATTCCAAACTCTCATTTAAGTGAAAGAAAATTCAGCTGGCATCACTGTTTTCTTTAGTATGTTCCACAGCAGAACAAATCAAATAAAATTTAAAATTTTCCCACTTTGGGCTTTGCACTTGAGGAGGAGAAGAGAGCTTCGTCCTCTCCTAGGGAAGGACTTTTAGAAAAAAAATAAACCAAATAAATCCAATAAGCCCCCAACCAGTGATATCCCTTCTTCACTGGCTTTTCCCTGCTGGGGAAAAAAAATAAACTTTCCATTTGATTCTCCCTTGCTGACAGTCTCTTCTAACTGCATCACAAATTGAACTTTAAAATAAATAAATGAACAGCACCAGCTGCTATGGGATGGGATATGCAGAATGTGTGCGGAGGGTCTTATGAGAAAGGAAACTTGAGCACAACTGGTCTGAAAACATCCAGTCACTGCTTTTCATGTGTCCCTAATGCAAATAGGGAGAGGAGAAAAAAATTAGCCATAGTGGGAAATGTTCACATGAAAATGCAAATGTGAAGCTTTGTATAGATGATTCATCAAAACTACACAGTGAAAAGACTTGTAGGTTAATCTTGACCAAGTCTCTCCCATTTCTATCTTCTAAGAAGCCAAAGGAGGGATGGGCTTCATGGCTCAAATTATTGAAATGAGTGGTAAGGATCACCTGCGCTCTGAGGAGTGCTCCTGACCTTCAGGTCCTTCTCGTTGACCCAATATGATGCCCCCAGCCTCCTGAGGAGTGTGCAGCATGCTGTATGTTCCCCTTCCATCTCTGTTCTCTCAAACAGTGAGAACAAGCTCACATCCCTAAATGGACCATAAATTGAAACATGGGAGCATTTTTTTTCACCTTATTCTATATCCTCCCTAATGTTTGGGGCCCTGCTTTGGACTTTCTAGACATTTGGGGACAATAAGGTGCAGATCGCGGGTCATAAACTTCCATGACTTCCTGGTCCTGGTCTTTTCTTTTTTATTAACTTATTTCTGTATTTGTTTCACTCATGTCATAAAAGCCTTTAGCATTTCTGTCACTGAGTTGTTCAAAAGGTGGAGTACAGGGCCAGGGTGGGGGAGGGACAGAGTATAGCAGGAATTATGCGACCTCAGGACTCGTTCCGACACCAACAGCTCCATGTTTGTCTGTTTTACGCCCTGGAATCCCATGTAAAGTTGCACTTAAAGACAGAGCTGTGATGCTGAAAAACATTTGGACACCATTATTATGTGAGGCTGCTTGCTAAACTGAGAAGCAAGGAGGCTTATTTTTATTGTATTGAAATCTAATTTACATAGGGAAAAAGTGCACATCTCAAGGGTACACTCAAACACTTAGCTATACTTCTCCCATAGATGACCACGTACTCTATATGCACCACCCAAATAAAGACATTGAATGCTTCTTTTATCTAGCCAGTTATTTCACTGTGCTTTCCATTCAAAAATCTTCCCTCTGCACACACATACTAGCAGTGGTTGTAAAATAAGTTACGTAAATTTAAAAATTTTATTAGAGTACAAGACATGGTCTTATTAATTCAGCTCACAATAATCCCTCTCACTTTGAACACAGTTGCCCACTTTCTGAGGCAGTTCTGGAAGTCCTCTTTTGTATGCATCCCTCATTGTACTATCGCTGCTGCCTTGAAGTCCTGTTTGGATTGAAGGCATTTACCTTCCCTGGTCATCTTGCCTAGGGAAGGACCAGATGTCACACAGATCCAGTGAGTAAGATGGACCCAGTGCCCAGTGAATAAGGTGGATGAGGACTGATCATGTTTTTATTTGACAGAAATTGCTGTAAATGTTTGCTAAACAGGAAAATCAAAAATTATGTTACATGCTTAAATTAAAACATTTTATTACAATAAGAGATACATTAAATCACTCTCCTGCAAAATATTTCCATTGCTTTTAATATGTTTACCCCCTTTTTCTTGGCAATGTATCTTTTACTATATTCAGTTTTTTAAAAATTAAACACTCAGACCCAGCAGCGGAAGCACCGCGGGCCCCGGGGGCAGGTGGCCTTGGGCCCGGCTCGCGGGCAGCGCTAGGCTCAGCAGGAGTAGCAGCAGGACCAGCAGCAGCGCCCAGGTGCCAGCCGCCTCCATCTCCGCAGATCGGTGCCTTCTGCTCCGGCTCACGCTGGCGCGGGCGGGCAGCATCCATGTTTGTCGAGGACAGCCTCGGTGCTGAGCTGAGTCCCCGATGAGAACGGCGCCTCTGCTGGCGAACAGGTCGGGTGCTGGGAGAGTCAGGTCCAACTCAAACCTTACAAAAGGGAGTTGCCCAAGTTTGCTGTTTTTGGAGAAGAAAAAAAAAAAAAAGGAGGAGTTTGGAAAGGTTTGGAGATGCTGGCTGGAGAATCAGTCTAGAATACCATGAACCAAGCTCAATGGGAGAATCTGGTTGGACCTCAGATGATCAAAGTGCTGGCGGTAATGCAGCTGATAAACACCAGGCTCAAAAATTTCAGGTGGGAAGAAGTACTTTGTTGTCAGTTGGACTCCAGTTCACGGATGTTATGCTCTCGTGGAGAGTTCATCTACATTTTCCTCATGTCCTGAAACTCTGCAGGAGACTTAAGAGAAGAGGACTAATTGATCTGGCAGGGGAAATTTCAACACAGTCTCATGTTTAGGCTGTAGCACGGATGCTGCGTGCTCCTTTTAGCCAGGCTTATACTGAAAATCAACAATAAAGACCACAGCTGGGCAAAAGATGGCGACCAGGTGAGCAGCAAGGAAGCGATCCTCCTCGATAAACACCACCAGCTCGAGACAGACTTGGCGAGCGTGAATGCCGGGACC